>CM062811.1:417166746-417421405 GCA_031772625.1 Pinus tabuliformis
TTCTCACTATTAAAAGGGGGTAACATTGTGCTTCATATATCTCTTGGAAAATACCCGGATTTGGTTGCATTTTCCCTTGTACGGAAGCCACATGTGGGACTAGTCTATACTGAAATATCCATCTAGCTTGCTGGACTAGTCTCTACTGAGTAGTAGACTATATGCTTCTGGTATGTCCACAACAAATATGTTGATGCATTGGTCGACTCGAGTGTCATGCAATAGTCGGATGATCACATCTCGCAATTCACTAATGGTCGGTACCAATGTTTGATGAAGCTGGATAATTCGATTTTGTCTCATTCCATTGTGCATTGATCTTCTTTGCAATGGAGAGTGGCCTGATGTTGGCGACCACGCTAGAATCAACCAAGCAGTTGTGAACATTGTAGTTAAAAATTTGAAAGGATAGTAGGAATGGAGGGCAACCTGAGTTTTCTTCTTCCATCTCAAGCATGTTGAGCACAATAGAAACTAATCCAAGAGGTGTGCTTGCTCCCTTGTTAGTAGAGATTGCGCTGTCCATTGTTGTCTATCCCAATGCGCACAACAGGATGTCTCACTGAGTCTAGATCTTAGCTAACTTGAACAAACTAATGTGTGCCCAATTTTTCTTCATGTCATTAGCAATGTTGTATTCTAGAGGTGGTAGACATAATGAGGTGTCTGGAGTAGAATTCATGTTGTGCAACGAAGTGTTTTGTATCTTACTGCTCATGGATGTACTCTTCTCCCCTGTTGTCTTCCCGAACTTGTTTTGTGTTTTCTGCTTTGGGGAGACTGTTGGAAATAATACTGAGAGGGGGGGGGGTGAATCAGTATTATCAAATTCTTTCTAATATACCTTCCAGATTTATACTTTAATTTATTCTTCAGATATTGATCATTAATTTGTATGTCAGTGCCATATAATAATGAACAAGAACAAGAAAAATAGATAAGCACACCAAAGAACACCAGATATAAGGTGGAAACCCAATGTGGGTGAAAACCACCTGCTGCAATATGTCTCTATCTTCTTTCAATTAGAAACTTCTTTTACAAGGATTTTGTACTGGTGCAGTCCTTTACCGGCTGCAACCTACAGAGAGCTACAACTCTCTCTCATTTTCCACTCTCTCCTGGAAGGGAGCTACAACCCCCTTTTCCCTTTTACTTCTTTAAGGACCATGTTTCATTAATTTTCAAACTAGATCCAAGAAGATCAAATAATCATCAAGTACATGCAAATCACCCAATCTCCTTATACAATCAACCAATGAATCACCCAACTTCTCAGAATGTTGTAAACAGAAAAGTAATACTAGAAACCTAAACCCAGAACTCTGCAGCAATAGATAAGAGACAGCCAACAAATGTTTCAAGATAGGTCTGCAACTTCACCAATAGTGGCCTGCGAATACCCGCAGCTCTTCTATGTCTAAACTGTGCAGATCCACACTTGGTCGGTCTACTGCTTTGCGTATCTCTGCACCACACGTTCTGCTACCCTGCGTACCTCTGCTCAGATCCGCACCTGCACTGCCTTCCTGACAGCGTACCTCTGCAACTTGTTCCTCTGTTTCCCTGCGTACGTCCGCACTACGCCTTCTCCTGCGCTGCGTACCTCGCACTGCACCTTCTGTTGCGCTGCGTACCCTTGCACTGCGTCTTCTCCTGTGCTGCGTACCCCCACACTCACGCCGTGGATCGCCTACGAACCTATGATTAGGGCCAAATTAATAGTCCTCCAATGTGCCACAGTCAGTCAGATCCATAGATCTGATCATGCGCCCGAGAGATCACGACTTATGAATAGATTCACCTTAAATTTTCTCCTTGATTTAGATATAGCTTTTAAAACCAATCACCCAAAATTTCAGATCTTAAGATATTCAAATTTCACAAGTGTCTAGCCAAGTGATCTGGTTTCCTTTTTATAGGCAAGCCCTTATTCAAACCATGGGACAAAACCATCAAAAACCAATACAAGGGATCCAAACAGGGGTTCAAATAATTTTAGATCCTATACCACGGGTCAAAACCATAGGATCATGAACGATGGGTTAAATACCAAGGGCCAAACATAAGAAACCCCACGTGAGCACGCTTCTCTGCATTGGATTGAGTGAACTAGGGGACTGCACCTTATGAACAGATAACCTGGGGGTATGTCCACACTTCCTAGATGGCGAACCTGCGGGTCTGCACCTTTTGAACGATGCACCTTCGAACCTCTTATTTTCCATCATTTTGAAAACCTGAAACAGAGTTTTGCCACTTGAGTGAGTTGCCATCAAGTACAACACCTGTACCAGAGAGCCAAACCAGAATCATAATGCCAACAGGGACTGGTGGATCAACCTTCCTCATCAACAATCTCATCTTTTCTTGTGCCTCCCCCAATGTAAGGGGAGCCCCTTTACTCCTAATATTGTAACGATCGTTTTTTTTTTGGGCCTGCTTCTTAGTGTTCATTTTTGGCATTACTTGCGAGCACTAATACATGTTCACCACATGCCCAGAACTTGATGGTTCATTAGGTGCAACCTCTTTGTCATAATCGGTGTCTTTTGGCTGCTCTGCATACTGTTTTCTGCATCAAGTCTATGACTACATACAGGGCTTTCAACTCGCTTCCAATCCGAACAAGAGTTCTCGTGGTGATGTTCTTCGTGGAATGAACAAAACTTGGGTTCTGTGCACTTTTTGACCAGGAACACATATTTCTTGGTAGTTTTTCGAGTGAACTAGTTGCTTCCTAATGAGATGTTTCCCTGTCTCTGCCTGGGTGGATGGCTGCTTGCAAATGTGTCTGTTTTCTGTTGTTTAAGCTTAGACACTTCCGTAGTCAAGTTCTTGATGAGGCGAGTGAGGGTTTCAATATCAGTTGCTTCCTTGTCTCTACACTTGCTTGCCATCACTTGGGACTCCCTGCTCACATATTTGGAGTCCTTTGCTGATTCTTCATCCTTGATGACTCCAATTATGTGCAAGTATTTCTCAATAGCAATAGCCTCTTCGCAGTTTTCCAAAATTTTTGGTTTTGTAGCTCATTTGATGAACTGCGTAATCCTGGGCAGTAGTGTGGACATGTAGTAATCAACAATGATGGAGTCATGAGGTTTAGTATCCACTACAAACTTGTCCAATATGCATGTAAACCTTTGATTGAGGTCTTTTACTTTTTCTTTTCCCTCCATCTTTAGGCTTCCCAATTCTTTGAGTAGCATGGTTGGGGTCTTATCATTAGCAAACTTTTCAAAGAACATGCATTTGAATGCACCCCATTTCTGTATGGATTTCGGTGGAAGGCAGTGATACCATGTAGCTGCATGACCAATGAAGGTACATGGAAACAATTTACATGCTATGTCATCCAAGGGTCTGTAGCTGCACGTAGAATTTTTCCAAGTGATCTTCTACCTTAATGGTGTTGTTAGGGCTAAACTTGATGTTCACTCTCTCCACTCGCTTCGACATATTGTGCAAGACACCTGGGAGAGTGAATGGTTCCTAAGTCATCCATTCCAAATTTGGGTCAGCCATCTCTTCTTCTTCTTTGTCTTCCTCCTCTCTTTCAGAATTTGGTGGTTTTGCCTCTAAGTCAGTTGGTTCGTCTCCAGCTCTTCCTCCTCTGCTGCCTTCCCCTCCACCTCCTGTATCGGAGTCTGATCCCAAGATCACCAGAGTGTCTCATTCACCTTGATGAAAGACTAGAGGTTCCTATCTGTCTTCAATAGCTTCTTCCATACCTTCAAGTGTTGCAAGGACTGCTTCTTCCACCAATGATACAACCACTCCCGTAGGAGTGGATTTTGGCTTTCTTAATGTAGATGGAAGATATTGAATGCCTGGGATTAGTCTAACTACTTTCGCGAACTAACAAGTGATGGGATAGACGAAGCAAAGTTGATGATAGGGAATCTCATGTTCAGTCCTGGGAGGTGAGGAGTAACCAATTGTAGAGTCATGCGTAGGTGAGAGGGAGTTTGATTTACTGTCTTGACCAGATGGTTGATGAATGAGTGGGAGAGGATGTTCAGCCATATAAAACTGGTTGCCCTCCTTCTAGCGCCAAAAATGTTGAAGGTGCTGGACCCTCCAACATTTAGGGGGACCACCCCAGTATGAAGTCCCAACTAGACCTCACACTATTTGGTGTGGGAGTCTCATCCAGTATGATGGCCCTGTTGCCATTATCTTAAATATTTGCCTCAACTCTTTCTTGTCAGCACAGAAGATTTGTTTGCTTTGTCTTCGAGAAGTGAGGTTAGCGTGCCTTGTTACTGTAAGTGTTACTTGTATCATTGGTTCTCTCATTGTAGAGGAAGAGGGAGAGAGTGAGTCCCCACGTCAGTTTGGAGGAAGCCCCAACTCTACTAGGAACACACAATGCAACAGGATGTGCATAAATTCCAGAGGAACATTCTGCAAAGATGTGGTACTCCCAACACCCTAGGGAACATAACACGTACAACACTCAATGGATGAGTCCACACAAGTGTAACGATTGTGAAAACAAGTTCTATGTAAAAGGTCTTTCTGATGTCCGGGGAGGTAGACACTCTAGGCGAGACAATGTTAACAACATATACAACACATTTTCATTAATAAAATATGTATTACAACAAGTGAAATGAGATCAAGTGTTCAACAAAGGTTAAAGTAAAATGCATTAGAAGTGTTCAAGAGTAGCCTTAGAGCAGTTACAATACATGTGTGAAAATGTGTTGGCCTACTAGTAGGCTTCTAAATTAAGAAAAATTTCAAAGACACATCATTACACCATACATCACTAATCCACGGAGCCTTTACTTACTCCTCAAAGAAAATATTATAGACTCACTTGGCTATGTGGGAGGAGCTGAGGTGACATATCCTTTGCATGTACAAATGAGGGGGTATTTATAGCCAAGGGTGAAACTGACTCTTGTGGCTATTGGACTACCCCCATGATTGTTTGAATTCCATGACTTTTCAACTTTAAATGACTCTTTGTACAACAATTGGATCTCTTGGAATTCCACGTTGCATTACATTGATTGATAGTATGACCCGCAATAGAGATGTGGATGACATGAATCATGACATGAATCGACATGACAGTGCTAATAAATTCGTGCTGCTATTGGTGTGCATGTCTGGTTATAGTGTTAATAGGTTATGTATGTCTTCTTCGTGTGTCACAACTTCACCACTGCATGGTAAAGTGCACAAAGTTTTTGATGGTCGTTGGTTCAGTCGATGTTGCTTTTTCACGTTTCTCCTTGCTTGTATGTTAGTAAGCTTGACAGGTTCGTCTGTTCGTGAAAGGTGCATGTTTGTCCATCCGTCCTTCTATCCATGCGCACATCTTGCATGTTTTCTCATTCGTCCATCCACGAACACTTCTTTTCATGATCATGTGTTTGCGAGCACATCTCTTTGCATGCATCATATATTCATCCTTTGGTGAACTTGTACTTCTACATGTGCTCCCTTTTTTCATCACATTCGTCGTCACGCCATGCTTGTTTGTGTACCTAAACCTGCAGTCACTCAGGACGAGATGACGTAAAATCGAAAAACCTCCTAGACTATAATGACACATTTTCATTTTGAATGCAGGTGACTAATAGAGGTAACAAGGTTGCGAGGTGGGATGGAGGCTCCGGGCACTGTTGATGAAAACTGCACAAGAGTCACTGGGTGATGGAGATGGGAAATCTGGATCGACAGTGAACGTCCGCGAGTTTGGCTTAGTTGGAGGACAAAACTGCATAGTTTTTGAGGGGAGCAGTTTAGGTTGTAGGAAGGTGGGGCAGGAAAAATTTGTGTAGTTTCCAGAACGAGCGGGTAGTGGGAGCTTGGCTGCTCAAACTACATAATTCATGGATGGAACTGGCAGATGGCCATCAAGACATTGGCAGCAAAAACTTCGAAATTCTTGGATGGAAGTGGAAGTTTTTTGTTGGGTCACTAGCAGCAGAAACTACGTAATTCCTCAAGGGAACTATTAGTCAGCAGCTGGAGCTTGGAAGAAAAACAATGTAATTTCTCAAGGGAATTGACAGTCTACTATCGAGAGCGACTATTGGGGAAAAATGCTCTCATGTAGGGAGGCTATCCTACTGATCACTTTTGTGTAGTTTCTGAGTTAAGCAGACTACTAAGCATCAAAGAGCTTGCTCATGAAAATTGCGCAATTTTTTGAGTGAGTAGCTGATCAACTGTCGGGAGGCATGGCTTGAGAAACTACACAATCTTCTGAGGGAGACAGTGAGAGGCACTAGTTGTTTGTCTGACCTATCTATGGAATTTTCTCATCTAGCGGAGCAGGTAAGGTCTATAGTGTCTGCGTAATTTTTTAGGGGAGCGAGTCCTAGGTTGGATTTCGAGTTAAACTTTCTAGTTGATGAACATGAAAGCGGATTGATTTTCTTGCAAACATTGCAACTTGAAATGATTTGCTTGGTGCTTCTGCACTATTCTGGGTGAAAAGTGATCGATTCGATATTGTGGTGATGGTCCATCTCTCGGAGGGGAGTCTGGTCGTCAGAACTTTAGCAAAAATGACTAAGTCTATGAATGAGTGAAAGATGCATATGTGATCCTAGAAAACCCACTCACATGACTCGATGACGAGCCAACTCAAATCATCCGGACATACATGTTCAACATGAGTGACCGATAGTGCAAGCAGCAAGCACAACACTTGTGATTGATATTGGTCAACCATGACGATCCTTGCGCGACAACGAATGTGACTCTGTGTGTGAGTGTGATAGATGTTTTCATAACAAACACAACATGTACACACAAAGTGAAGACCTTGAGCATTAAAAGAACATGGTCAGAAGGATGAATTCGACATCAACATGCAAAAACTTGGGTTTAATGAACAAGAGAGATTGATGCGAAGACTCACACGAGCTCGCGGAGTGAACCCGAGTGTGTGCAGTCATCAAGTGAAACTCTGAAGGGAGGCTCTAAAATTGGGTGCAGGCCAAAATTTTGGATGGTGGTTGTAGTCGCTATAACACCTAGCTATCAGAATGCTTGCATTGGGCCACCCAATCAATCGACAACTCAAGTTGTGGTTAATTAGCGAACTTGACTTGGAATGACACGTGTTGAGGTGGACCCCATTACACCCTTGGGACTTTGGGCAACTTGGATCCCAAAGGAGTTGCAAAGAGAGTTAGATTGGTGTAACCCAAGCCAATATGATGTGTGCCAAAGATGACACCATTGGGATTATTGGCTGTCAAGCCACCAAGAATTCAAGAAAATTAAATGAAGGGCGGGGCTGGTAGAGCCCAATCTGACATGAAGTGGACTATGCAAAACTCACTTTGGTATCTCACTGTTAGCCCTCTTGTATATCTCATAGTTAACATTCCGACGTGTAGACAAATGCAATCTGCCATGGTGTGGGTATTTGGCTGAGCCCACTTGATGATGGTGTGATACTTCATGTTTGAAACACAAGGGGTCATATGGGTGTCATGTGATATTATAGTTATGGCATGACTAATCTTAATGGGGACAAACTTATAATGGGCATAACATTCAATTTGAGACATGGATTGAGTAAGAATTTACCTCATGGGAATGCTCTGGATGCATTAAGCATAATGATTACATTATTTTTAACATTTCAAGACTTTGAGAACAGTTATTTTTGTAACCTCAACTTCATAATAAACAATGGATATAGGGTCAAAAAAGTAACATTTTCACACTCTATGATGGTAGGAGGGGGTGGAAGGTCCTTACAGGTTCATTTTCTGTGAGTTCCCATACATTTTTCAATATACTATTTTATGGAAATGGATTAATTTATGTTGATCCAAATATTTTAGATATTCATGATCTAAATTGTATCGATTTATCACATTTGGTAGTAGAGTTCCATTTCTTGATCCTCATGTTTGGCCTCATTGTTATTAGAGCCATTCTAATCCCAACACTAACCATATAAAATTTGGGAGTATCTTTGATCTACTGGTCATTTATGCAATGTTATTTTCTCTCGACATTTGGAAAGGAGTGTATCCCATTATCCTAGATTACAAATTAAAATGAATTATGGGCTATGATACAATTAATTAATTAAAACGTGACTAAAGAAAAAAGAACTATTCTAAGTAACTTTAATATAAGAAGATAAATGCCCATGGTATTTAGATGAGCCATGGTAGTTAGCAATGGTGTTATGACTGGCCATGACTATTAAAGGAGATGAGAGCTTGCTCCTTAGGCATCCATTTGGGATTATTGTTTCGTTGTTTTTGAGTTAAGTTCTTTGAGCTTGTTTAGGTGAGAGCCCGCATTATGTAGAGGGTTAGTTTCAGTGGTCAGTAATCCATGCTAGCTTATCTATTAAGAAGGGGTTTCAGTATTGAGAGATGATGCATTCAAAGGGGATGCATCAAATGATATATATTTATTGGGATTAACGTGAAGATCATGAGGAGTTCAATTAGATATCTCATAGGTGAACAAATTTATAGGAGTCATTCTTATCTATAAAAATATTTCATAGTGTTCAAAATCATATTTAATATAATAAGGCTCTATTTCTTTATTTTTTCTACTATTTCTCATGTTAACTTTGAGTGGCAACATTTATAGGTTTTCATATTGCGAACTTTATTTGTTGTGCTCAGAATTTGACATTGCAAATTGTTCAATTGATTTGGTTTAAATAAAGAGGTTTATTGTGTAGTATTTTTAAAGAAAAATTCTAGGAAATTTTGTCAATATATTTTTGGTGATATTACAATTCGCCACAATCAGGCATTTAGCCCTTTTAAGTTCATGAAGTTTGATGAAAAAAAAGAGCTACTCCACTACAAGGAAAAATTAAAGAAATATTATGTTACTTGTATATTGAAAATTTATGATTTTCTTATAAAATATGGGTTCCAAATCACGTGAAGGTGCACACAAATTGACCTGTCGTATATTTAGTGAGGAAAAAATTGTTTCCATCCATAGAATTATGTAAATATCTTCATTTTGTTGATTGATTGTATCATCTAGATCACTAACCTATGAGATCAACTATATAAATTAGATAAGAAAATAAGTTGCATTATATTCCACCTACCTATCCTATTTTGTTTATTATCATCATTGCAAGTAATCTACAATGATCATTTACTTCTTATACATGGTCCACATGGAATTTCCATGAGAAATAATTACTGGTAAGTACAAAATCACTTCAAGTAGCCATATGAAAACATGTGATGCAACGAAAAGGTGCTAAAAATAGTCTTCTAATATTAAAGTTTTGCCCACTTAAAAAAAACCATAAGTGGACAAAAGTGTCATATCCCTCTTTTATGTTTACGTACAACCTCACTTTTAGAATAAGTTACTTATGAAGTGGCACATTTGCATGGAAAAAGTAACTCCACAAAATATATATTCAAGCTATGATTAATTTTAACACTTTATAAATTTTTAGTAATGTTATAGAATTACTCAATTGAATAATTTTTTTTTTAAATTAACTTTGAAAAAAACACCTTCAGTTCCATACCTCTTATACCTGAAATAAATTTTAATGAGGTGAGTCAATATTCAATGTATAAAAAGTTTAGTGAACGAAAAATAGGCTTTTGTTTCTTTCTCTTATGTTTTACTCCTCTTATACATAAAAATAAATTTTAATCAAGTGAGTCAATATTCCATGTATAAAAAGTTTAGTGAACGAGAAATAGACTTTTGTTTCTTTCTCTTATGTTTTACTCTTTACGATGAAGTGTGTGGTTACCCTAAAACCCTTGTTTTTCCATTCATATAAAACATTAACATGATTACATATAAGAAACAGGGAAACTTTCAATAAAAAAAAATCACAGGGATAATATAGTTAGATCTTCATGAACTTACATATAAAATAGATGTTTTATCGTTACTTTTGATTTATAAGAGTGCAAATTCCACAACAAAGAATATACATACCAAATAAAACACTTATTTTTCTTCTTATCGATGAAAATAACATATAGTGCAAAAACGAATAATAACACAAAATTGAACATCTTAACTCCATAAGTAAATGAAATAAATAAATAAATAATATATCTAACAAAATAGTTATATTTTATGAAAAGTAAAACCTTTTCGCATAGAATAAGATGCATTTGCAACATAGACTAACAACAGGAGTATATCGTAAAATATCTTCAATACTATATTTAGGAAAACAAAATATCCTACGAAAGAAAAGCACTTTAATTGAATACTCATATAATCAAATCAAAATGACCAAATATTCTACACAAGAAAAGCACTTTAATTGAAGACTAATATTCAAAATGATAATTTAGTATTTTAATTTGATGATTCATATAACGAAATCAAAATGGTAATATTATTGTTTTAACATGGTTTAAACCTTTTAGAGAGAAACTTCTAACATGTACCAACATGATTATTTGCGGCAATTTATTAAGACAAAAGAAATATATTTACATAAAAGAATTCCCCGCTAGAAAAACCAATAAACCAATAAATGACTCCCATACTTTTTAAATAAAAATCAACTTTAATATAGTCATTTATATAGAATAAAATATAGCATATATAATTGCTGCATTTCTAATTATATAATTAAAAATACATTTAAAAAAACACGTGTAAAGGAAAATACACATTAAATCAAATTTGCATTAATTAACCATTCAATAATTTAAATAACTAACTTCACCGACTAATTTTAGTATTTATTTCCTTTTTATTAAATTTACAATATTTTCATCTAAAAAAATAACAGGACCTTGACCATGAAACGAATGATAATTCCATTTGATTCTATATTTTATTTTGCTGTAATAAAAATCATTATATATGTTACTTTTTATTCACCTTATTTCGAATAATTGTTCACCCAAAACGACACTCCTGAACCATTGCGCAACTATATTTAATTTGGTGAACGTAAACTTTCTCAGGTTGGCCGACTTAACAGGTATATTTCGTTGAAAGGCATATGGAATATGCTATTAATGAGTATCTAAGCGTTCCAATAGATTGTGTGTCCGCTAAATTATCACTGATCTAAACATTCGGCCGCTATTGTTCTACGATATTTGAAATCTGCCGCGTTAGCCATTTGTATCAGAGATGGCCAGGCTATGGAAAGCATGCGCTGTGCTGTTCGTAACTGGGATTACAATTCCACTATATATAATTCTGCTACAATTTATGAGTGACAGGAATATGTATGGTGAAGCTCTATTTCTGGCGTGCCTCGTTTTGATTTTCCTCTTAGTGTTTACACTGTGCGGCTTATTTGCACGCGAGGGCGATGAAGAATTATATTTCCTGGCGAGACAGGCAGGCAGAAATTACAACACCTTTAATACAGTGGAGAGGAACATTGAGTACAGCAGTCAAGGGATGGCGGAGAGGTGCACTATTTGTCTCAACGATTTTGAAAATGGGGAGCGGGCTCTATTTCTGTTACCATGCATGCATTATTTTCACACAAAATGCATTGCTCCCTGGATTCGAACGCATTCCACGTGCCCCATATGTAAGAGGCCCATATGTTAGAGGCCCATAGGCAGAGCCTCCAACGCTGCATCACGAGGAAGGGAGATCGCAGTGACCATTGTCGATGGCCCTGGGAGTGCGGTTGGCTCGACTGGGAATTCTCGACTGATCATCGATGCAGAAGCTAGAACTGCGTAAGCATGTGAGAAAACTGCGTAGGATATATCTATCTATATATATATATTTGCATTTCGTACCATGTCTTTAATGGACTTTTTCTTTGATACTTAAGTATAAAGTATCTCTTGCTAAAACCATAGGATCTTAGTATACCCGACCTGTAGGTGGTTGGATATACTCTTGGTGTTATAGTGGCAGCAATGAGGTTTGATTCTGGGTCTCCCGTGGATTAAACTTGATAGTTACCGATTCACCATGTGTTAAAAAAAAAGTATAAAGTTGTTTCCTTAAGTGTAGTCCTAATTATGAATAAGTGCTATTTTGAAGCTCTCATGAAATTTCGAGTTGTGAACGGTTGGATTTTAATTTTTTTTTGGGATATTTTATAGATATTGTTTCCATTATGTAACATAGTTACCCAAATGTAGTTGTATGTTCTTGTTCAGTTGAATACTGGAAATGTTCCTTCGCAAAATATGCATTTCAGATTTTCAATTAACTAACCATGTCTCGCCAAACATCTGAGCCATTGACAAAGAGATATCTCATTCATATTGGTCAGTGGAGAAAAAAGCGCTTATGATTAAAAAAAATACAGTCTTGTACCCTTAAATGAATAAGCACATCTATTCCAAAAAGAGTTCATTTGTCGAAAACAATAAAGATGTTGATGTTAAGTTCCAACTAAGTCATCAAGGAGCTCCTCTCTTCTGCGCTTTTGTGCTTTAGAATGGTGACCAAATTCATTAATAACAATACAGTTATTTGGTTTAGGCTTGTAGTGCGATTATATAGTGACTAACATAAATGAACTTGACTATATCATTGTTCATGAGATGAGATGTAACTATAAAAATAGTTATATACCATATTGTGAAGTAGTATTTTAGTGTGGTCAACTTATGCACTTGATCAATATTAATGCTATTTATTTATGATTAACCTATATTTTAAGGAAATGCAGTAACATATTTATATCAACTTTATTGGACTATCGTTTATTGTATTGATTTGCTGTAAAATTATAAAATTGGTTATTTAAGTGTCATGATTATAAAAAGGATGTTTGTAAAGTTTAATTTTTATATATATAGATAATGTAGTGTTATCTAGGGATAATGAACAAATTGCTTTTATTAATGAACACATTGTTTATTATTATATAAGAATTATGTTTGACAAGCCATTAGTCGTTTAGTGATTCTTACAACATCACATGATGAAATCTCTTCCACTATTTTATATAATCACTTGTCTTTTATACCGATGCACATTAAAAGAAAATTGTATATTAATCATAGTAATGTTAGTTATGAAAAAGATTACTATTCTATAACTCATATTTTCTGAAGTTACCGAGATCCCAAAAATGGGGCATTTACATAAGTTTTTTGTCGTTGATAAATTCTTAAAGCTTTTATATCAAATGCATTGATATATAATTTGTCACTATTTAATTCACAATTATTTTCCATGTAAGTATAATTTATTGGCTAGCTGAAAAGCTTATTCCAAATGAGATTTTGAAAGCTATACAAAATATAACTAAGAATAATCACATTAGTCAACATTTATTGGAAAATATGGGTTTCTTACAATGAAAAAATCCATACACATAGAGAAGCATATGAATAAAGCATACCAAATCTTTAGAAAATATTGGGTAGATAAATGATTTTATATTAATTTCTTATCCTTTTTACATTTTCAAAAAGGATATGAATCCAACTACTTACCCAAATATTTTTTAGAATATTGAATAAAGGTATGATGGTCAACTAAAATTATGTGCAGATGCTTATAATTTTAACTTTGATATTAAAAAATATATACAAACATTAAAACAATAAGTATCATAATTATCTACTTAGAAATCTTAATAAAAGTTTTATTACATTAGCTGCTAAAAATTTAAGTTATGAATGTCCACTTTAAAACGTAAACTAAACTATTGCGTGCCATATCCAATGCCAACCCAATTATTATCAGCATAAAACCAGTGAGACATATCATTTCATGCACAATTTATGGATATACAACTAACATGATTATCACACCTTCAATTTTTAAGCATGCACTATTGTCGTATAATGATAATCCTTAAATCTATTACTTTTAATGTCATCCATTTTTTAAGCATTAAGCATTCTAAACTCTATATACTTCCTAAAGGTAATAATAATTTCTTCGGGAAATCAAGACTACTATGTGAACATTATTATCAACGTAGTTAAATATAACATTTCAAACTCAACCTTTGTGTTAGCCAATGAGAAAATATTTATATTATACAAAACAAGAAATATGAAAAACTCTTAATATTAAACAAATAAATAAATATTAATGTGATGATTATTAATGAGTAAAGTTATGTTTAGTGTAGTAATTTTTGTGTTTACACTTGAAACATATATACCATATCTATGCTCAAGCTTAAAAACTGAAATTATATTCACTACTGACTGAAAACATAACTAACCTAGGATAAATACTAAAAAAAACAACTAGATTAGGGATACCATAAAAGAAATAGGGTATTTATCAAGATAAACGGAAGGGATTTAGGGGTTCGTAAAGAGATTAAAATATTAAAATTATGATATTTCTCTTTTTAATATTTTAGTTGTTTTAATGTCCGCTTTGATCTACGCAACTATGCGCGGGTCCACATAAAATAAAAATAACATAACACATAATATGTTTTTCCTAGGGCTATTCATGTAAATAATATAACACATCCCCAACATTTTACAAATATTTTGTTGGAATGATTTTGAAAGTTTTTCAAATATGTTAGCGGAGATTAAATATTTTAAAGGGATTTTTAAGTTTAAGGGAATAGTGTAGAAATTTCTCATTTCCCACCCCGGTTTTCAGTTTCTCCTTATTTCTCCCATATAGTTAAATGCCCTTTCCCATAACCATACATTTAACAAGCTAAAAAAAATAAATTTGCTGAAAACACAAATTCTGGAAATTTTACAGAATGCTGGAAATTGCAGAAATAAAAATCAGCAGTAATAAACAGCCATTAAAACACATTTAAACACTGAGATTTTTGGTCAATGTGACCCTGGAAAAACCCCCTACAACTCTTGGGGAAAACCAGTTTGGGAGCTCTTCTTTATTTCTGGAAAATGCCTTTTTTACAGTAGCTGAAACTTAGCCTGCTGTTACTCCGCAGTTGTTACATCGCTGCTATTGGTGATACACAGCTGCTGCTGCACCGCTACTGTTGCTGATACACAGCTGTTGATACACTGCTGCTATTGTTGATAGACAGCTCCTATTGCTGATACACAGCTGCTGATACACTGATGCTGTTGCTGATACACAACTGCTGATACACCGCTGCTATTGCTGATACACCGCCCAAAAATCTCCCTTGCTCTCTTGCTCTCCTTCTCTCAATCTGCTCATGAAAGAATTGAATCGAATGTGTGTGATCTTTTCCTCCTTTTCCTCCCTTAATATAACTCCAAGTGACTTTTGGGTGATCCAAGTGACTTTTGGGTGATCTCTAAATCCAATGGCTGAAATAGATTTAGATCAATGGCTGAGATTAAATGCTCATTTAAATCTCACTTTTTATTTTTTAATTCACCCCACTTTTTAAATTTCAACAAATAGGTCACCGATGGGGGTGTCCAATCATCGCGACAGGTAACTGCACATTGGAGTCTGGAGTCGGATGGGCCTCCACATGCAGAACGAACATCATAAATGTCGTTGCGATCTCGGCTCCTCCCTTGAGTGTTAATGTGTAACAAAGGTAGTAGGGTCGCCATTTGCAACTATTGGGCGATGAGGAGGGAGTGTTGGGTGCAGGAGAGCAGTGAGGTATTGGCGTCCTAACTTAGGTGAAGGCTTGGGGTGATGGTAAAGGACAAGTTCAATGCAAAAAGTTATGTGGGGGACTAGAACCTACAAGCACTCTAGCTGTGGGATCTTGAAGAGAACTGGAATAGTTTCCGCAACGAGAATTACGGCCATGGGGTTGGACAATGTGGGTGGTGGGCTTGCACTTCCCTTACCTCACTCTAGGTCTACTTTAGGAATGATATTTCTCCTTTGTAGAGGAAGTGTGGTGGGAAATTTGGGTCACGACTCTTTCCATAAAACTGCTTGTCTAGTTTAGAGACTAGTAGTGCACCCCCCAGCTCACCGACGGATAGTGGGGAAGGGTATGAGAATTGTGCTAGGTATATAGTTAACCTTAATGCTAAGGAGATAAGAAATGTATTATTGTGTTTGTTCCATATTAGGCTTGTGTGGTGGGTAGCATAGGGAAGCTAGGTCCATCCCCATGCTGGTGCAACTAGTAGAGGAGGATTTCGTTGTATGTCGAGACAGAGAGGTCTCGCTTACAGAGGGTGAGCCAGTCACTGTATGGAAAACCATTCGCCATAGGATGTGCCCAGTTTGGGCTCAGATTCGACGGAGAGTTGCCACTCTCATGTTGAGTCAGCCATGACCCCAGGTCGCTCCTCGGGCCGTGTAGAGGCCCCAACCACCTTGGACTCCATTGCAACACAATTGAACAATATTCATCTAAGCATGGAGACTCTGAGGGAATATTGTTATGATGTCCGAAATGAAATGGTGCCCTACATCAACGACCTCCAGCTCACACAAAATGAACTCATATACTCCATAAATGGCCTTCGATGACAACTCCAATGAGCAAATGGCCACCTCTATGCATTAGAGACGTAGGTGGAGCATATTTATTACCAAAGACATGAGTAGGAAACATTCTTTGCAGCCCCGCAACCATTTCCTCCCAACCCACCCCCATAATGTGTAATTCTGGAAAATTATCTTCTTGTGCTACTTTGCTACTTTTCATTCAGAAATAACTGATGACATGGGTTGTCATAGTTTCTTCATAGGCTCAACGTTGTCCAGAGAAGAACTCTTGTTAGCTCTCAAGACTATTATTTTTCGTAATGTGGCAGCAATGATGTACTGAGATAATCTGTTGATGTATTTTGTTTTTGAAACTATGATAATATAATGCAACTTTTTAACTGACAAAAAAAAAAGTGAAGGGAATAGTATCTTAAGTATTTTCTCATAATATTGTTTGGTATAATTTTTATAAAGATTTTAGGAGAGAAAGACACTTAACAAGATGACAAGAAGATTATTAAAAAAAAGCTGCATAATTTTCTTAAAAATGATATGGGAACCAAATTTACCAAGCTACTTACACATAGAAACCAAATGAATTTTGGGGTTTCCAACATTCACTTCCATAAGTGGCATGATGTAAGTAAGGTCTCACACCTCGTTGTGTCAAAGAAATGAAGGAAAGCATGGTATCCTGCCCAATGGAAAACAACTAAATAAATTTTGGGCTTTCTACATGCACAACAAGAAAATTAATTTTTGGTTTTACATGTTTCCTACTTCAGTAAAGAGAAATTGTAGAATAAAGAGAAATTTTGTTCACCACTTGATATTTTGAGATAATTTGGTGGCCAAACTTGAAATCCAATTACGTATGATATTGAAGTGAATTCCAGGATTTTAGATTTTCATTTAGACAACTAGCACAAATAAAACCAAGTATCATAGCTCAACATTTGAGAACATGGGAATGTCAAGAAATTTTCCATGTTTCAAAGGAAAATTCCAAAAAGAAATGATATGCATGGTGATGCAAGAAACATTAGAGCTTCCAAGTCATTAAGACTTTGACGTGAAAAATTTTGAAACTGGGGCCTTCAGCTTTAAGAAGAATTTATATTCTTCTATAAAGGAAAAACAAAATTGACCTTGAAAAACATGAGATATTCTAGGGATATATTGAGTGACTTTAAAATTTAGAAAAATACGATTTAAGGAGTGATTTCATGATTTAAGAAAATCTAATTTATGGAGTGCTTTTAAGATTTTGAAGAGTTATTGCATTTCTTAGTTCTACTTATTCTAAGGCTATGGGGAATGAGAAATAATATCCAAATGAATGTGAAATCAACTTAAGAGAGAGGAATGAGTGTTTCTGTGTATTTACGTGTACTAGATTTCATGAATGAAATAAGATTTCATTCCAATTTATATTTTTTTGTATCTATGAATGAACAATTTCAATATCTTTGTATAATATGGAATTAATTGAGAGGAAAATGATTTGTGCATGTGTATTTTTTTTGCAAGACATATAGGAGAAAGCTTTGTATAAGCAGAGTGGAAATGGATTGAAGACACAAAATTTGTGGAAGGCTTTTATGAGAAAAAAACTAAGATTTTCTTGATATCAAGTGGTATCAGAGTTGGTAAGCTCTTTGGTAATGAGGATTGCAACCAGTAGAAGCTATTTAAAGAGAAGGTGAGTAGGTGAAATTGTAACAGCCTAACAAAATTTGAAACTGATGAGCAGGTGTGCTCTGGATGAAGGAGAGGAGGTTCTACTCCACAAAATTAGAAGAAGGACAACTTCCAAGAAGTAGCAGTTGGATATAATTTCTCAGAGGGAAATTCCATAGTCAGTGTGGGTAGAATTGCCAGGGGAAGGTTCTAGAGAAGGAATTAGAAATACCAAAGGGCTAGTTTTGGAGGAAACTTGGTGAGGTATTGGTAGCTTTTACAGATTGTTTTTATGAGATGAAGGCTTGGTTTTAGTTCATAGGTGAAAAAGGAGAGTTCACAGGAGAAGAAGAAGGGAAAGATGGTTATTGGTAGTCATATGATGTGTTCAGAGAAGGATTATAATCAAATAAGGAAGGAGGCCAAGATGATCTGAAAAAAGAAAAAGAAATGAGTGATGAAGAAAGGGAGAAGGAGATAACTGAGATAAAGGAAGAGCTCAAAAAACTAAGGAAACATATACAAGAGAAAATGAAGTAGTGGCTGGAAAAAGTGATGAAAGAAATGAGGAACGGAATTTATGTTGGAAAAGGAGTCTAATGGTTGGTTAACAAATTGCATGAATGAAGTCAAAGAAGATGGATGAGGAATATGATCAAAGATTGGTTAAATATGCTTGGGGAAAGTGATAAGGAGAGAGTGTACATTCATGCAACTAAGAAAGGAGCATGTCTGAGAGGGGTAGACAGTGATGAGAATTCTAGGATAAGACCTTTTGAGAGTCTCACAAGTTGTGTGTATAGTTAACATATCATAGCTCATATGTTAATGGAGGATACATCCCATGATGGCTTTAACCTTAATAAATGTTGTGTAAATGTAGGAGTTGTCCTAGATGAAGGAGAATGCATTGATTTTGTTCTATGTGGAGAGGAGGAAAAATCACTTAGTATTTTTATACATGTTTCAAGGAAGACAAAGGATAGTGAAGATGAAGATTGTATAATGGGAAAATGCATTGATGGAAGAATATCCTAAGGTTGATGAACACATGTGTGTTGATATTAATGATGAAGTTGTTATAATCGATGAAGCGGATGAAAATTTTATGGCCGGAATGGAACTTTTTGTGCTGCGAAAGGAAAATTATTTGAGCCAACAAAGGAGACTTTAGGGTCTCATATTTTTAAAAATGAAAATTTCTTTATGTTTTCAATTAATGAATATATATAAGGAAAATGAAATGGCTTGGAAATACTTCAATTGATGATGTACAAAAATCATTGAAAGAAGACCTGTAGGATTGTAGAGGAGTAAGCATGGAAAATATTGCAGTTGAATTAAAATTTTTAGAAAATTGGTTGGACAATCCAAGGACAAGGAGTATAGTGAATTGTATTAGACAAAGAATGATATGTAACCGCCTCCTTCCACATTTACCCACTTTCTTCAATTTTCTACGCGTAAAAATGAGGGGATGATCACTATGATACAACTCAACCTCCTATATTAGTCAACCTCTCCAAGTGTACATCCTTGAGATAAATCTCTTTTTCTTTGAAATAGAGCCCTATTTGCTCCCTTTCCAAGGCATGCAAGCAACTGTAGCCCTGTAGTCACACTAATAATCCTGCCTCCATGTGACTGTGGGATTTTCTAATTGGTGCTATGTCAACAGCCTTGAATTCCGAGTCAGTTTTTCAGGGCTAGGACTTGGGCCTCTTTTCAGAACTCGGTGAAACTTCCATAAAATATAAATGACATAGAAACAAATCTTATAATCAAAAACTTGAACCGGGACCTGACCTGACTCCTCCCAACTAGGAATGACATTCCACTAAACACATGGTAAACATGTAACCTACAGGTCATGCATGCATATTTGAACATAAGGATCTAAAAACTTATTTGAATTTAAATAAGAAGGGCCAATGCATTCTCACAATCGGTCCCAAGATCACAAAACCAAACCGATGTTGGATGCCTCATAATTCCTTCACTATCCCTTCAGGAATTTTCCTATCTCCACCCACCTATTGAGGGCCTCCAAGAGAAAACCATATCCATCCCCAACCCTTGGTATTTTCCTGAGACCCCTCACCAGGATCTAAAACCTTCAGGAAATCCAAAGCTTAACCAAGAAAGAATCCCATTGATAAGCCTCTAAATTAGACATAAATTAAGGCTCATCTGACTATCCTTCAACACATTAAACTCTCTTTTTTCATTAGATAATGTATTTTTAACTTTAGTATGTTCATTAGGAAGGTCTATGGATAATTTCATATTTGTGACTAATATTATTTATTTTTGTGGAATATTGTGAGAATATTGGGTAGATTATGGAGATTTGGAGGAAGAGGTAATCTAGGGACTTTCTCCCTACTACAGTAAGATAAATATTAAATAATAAATCAACAAGATATTTTGGAATTATGGCATAGATTGTTGGGCTCCAATGATTGAGAAAATCTAGGAATGTGTTCCCTCCCATTTAATGCAGATTCCTAGTATTAGGAATCACATCCACTAATCAAGGGATTTTTGTGGGGAAATATTCCTCCTTTCATGGGGGGTTATTCCTAATATTTTTATATAATACCGAGTCAAATTTCGATCTAGGGGTAGATTTTTATTTGGCTTCTTGGGGAGGGAACTCATATTTTTGCAGCTCCACTGTCATTTCTTGCAGTTATGTAATTATATTGATGGAAATAATGAAGATTGGTGCCACGTTCAGCTTCTAAATATTTGTCTCCTTAATACAAATTTGAGTTTCCTTGGTCTTGGCCATCCTAGGTGCCTGAAAGTCCTTTTGTATCATTTACTTTTCTTCTTTTCACTTCTTATTCACATGTATCTCTTGTTCTTGTTTTTTTCTATTTCTCCATTTAATATTGATGATTTCTTGTTGTAGGATTAGGTTAAATGGTTGAAGTAAGTTATTTTTTAGGATCAGAAGAATCATTTCATTATTATGAGAGATTTTTAAGGTGATAGTAAGCATTGAGCTACCTGGATTAGCTTGTTTATTCCCAAATCTAGATTTCTGGAGGTCCCTTGTAGCAAATAGCAGTAAATATTGGCTATTTTGTAGAGCATGCTAATGAGCTTCAATCAAATTGATTCCACTTGAATTAGATCACAAAAAAATTCTATTTAACAAAAAAATAACCCAATTTCAATTTCAATTGATTAGGTTAGGAATTTGATAGATTTACTATCTCAATAGTTCTCGAATTTCTAGATTTTAGACTAGTAATTTTCTTCCATTTTTAGTGTGGGTTAACATAGGTATTTTTGAGTGATTCCACTTGAAATGGAGACCTAATACATCCTAGTCAATAAAAAAATTTGTCCCATCAAATTTGGATCTGATTTTGTTAGTCATTCGGTGAATTATAACTCCCTATAACAAATCTACTATTTCTTGTAGTAAACTACAAGAAACTCTATAACAGTCTTCCAACATGTGTATACTTGCCTAGATTCACTCAAGAATATTGGTTATTTTCCTTTAGGGTTGAATCAAGACCCCTAGGCTCCAAATAAATTATTAGGGAAGACTAAAGACCGCTTAGGACTTGCCTCTTCACCCATGCAAAACATTTCAGCGATTTGGGTTAATGGACATATTTATGAAACAGATAATACAATGATGATTGCCACATCTAATGAACTATGTTAATGCATCTAAACTTTTCTAAATGTAATGGTTGACATTTAGTTCATGATATTTAATTTATGAAATTAGAATAGGTTTCTTTCTTTGTATTTTCTTTCTTGCAATAGGTTAAGGTTTTCATTTTGAGAATTTCATTTTCTACAATTAGTTTAGGATTTGATTTCATTACATGCATTCTATTACATCAAGATAGAAAAGGAAGGAAAAATTGTATGCCACACATATAGTGTCGATACCTCATAATTTTGTATGAACCTCGGCTTGATAATTAAAGTCGGTAGCCTTGGGAGTTGCAAAATTCTTGTTCCAATATTGAGGCTCATTACTTTTTTGGCGTGGTTGTCAGGGAGGTGTAAAAGTATGCCTTGTTTTATTCCCAAGTTGATTCATTTCTTTTTTACTTTCAGTAAATATCTATATATATATATATATATATATATATATATATTCATTAGGAATATTTCATTTCAAAAACAAAAAAGTGCATTTCATTAGTTTTTCATTCAATCATAAAAACAAAACAAGAAACTCCAACACCAACCCACTCCCCCATTTTATTAGGTGTTGCAGTAAGAGACACATGACCATCCACTTTTGCAGGTGGAAGAAGAAGAGATTGAAAAGAATCTAGAAGAAATGGATGGAGATGACGACAATGAGGAAGATCCTCTCAGATTTCCCATTCAAGACATTGATGGTAGTGTACACATGAAGAACATCCGTCCATCTTCTCTTCCAAAATTTTAAGGTGTAAGGTCAGAGGATCCAGAAACATTTCTCTTTGAATTTTGAAATCCTCTGTAGATCTTATTGTTACTTATTAAGCACTCAAAAATTGAGATTGTTTCTAGCAACCTTAAAGGATAGAGCTATTAAATGGTTCATGAGTTTAGGGACTAACTCAATAAGGTCATTAACTGATATGCAAAAGACATTTCAAGAAAAATATAGATTCAATTATCTTAAAGAATAAACTTCAAAATGAATAAAAAAGAACATCAGAGTATAGAGGATCTAATAAGGAGGTCCATGTATAATGTTAACAGGGAAAAACTACATCATTTATGATTTTACACACTAGAAACTCTCTTACTTAGAACAAGTAGGGATGAGTGGATTGATCTCCTTGATATCATGAGTAGAGATGATATATACCAATTATCATTTGAAGAAATTTGTGAAACATGAAAACACATATCAAGAGTAAGTGCAAGAGTAAGTTAATCAACATCAAGATTGGTAGGTCAAGCTAAACATGAAAATTTTCTTCGTAAATTTAAAATTGAAATTCTTAGCAATTTAAGTGAACAAGTAGAAATATTAAGAATACAAAATGAGAAAAAAGAAGATTCTGATATTTGTGTTGTCCATGTAGAATCACATGATGTTAAATATTTCCTCTCATTACCAAGGTTGGAGGAAGTTTACCAAGAGGACAATTGAGCAAGTGAATTTCCAATGCAACTATGTTATGTTGCTTGAAGAGGTCCATGGAAGTGTATTAAACTTGATATGATGAAAGATCATAATTCACAATTTCAATCTTATGCGCATCCATCTCAAAGTGATTGGAACACACCCTTTCCTTGGCAACCTTGTCTATCCTAACCCCAAAACCAATCTTGGCAACAAGGTTGGAAAGGAACGCATGGAAGCCATACACAAAGTCCTCTATATTTTCCTCAATATCCTCCATACGCAACTCCATGTTATCCCTACCATTCACCTCGACTATAACCACAAATACAAAAACATCCATCTCAAATATCCACTCCCACTCAACTACCTGTACCACCATTTCGAAACCCACACAATGAAGTAGCTCAGGCCACTTATAATGTTGAGGCACAACACTTTCAAACATCTCCTCTTGATAAATAGTATTCATCTTAACTCAAGAAGAGTATTACAAAAAAGAGATTCTCTTGATATTGTTGAAGGATCACATCCACAAGAAGAAGATTCAAATGAGAATACGAAAGGATCATGGCCTGCATTTGATAAAGATCAAACATCAAAATCAAAGATTCAGAAAGCTCCCTCATGGTTACCATCAAATCCTCCATGTGTTCAAGATAACAATCGACAAGAAGAGGAATATTTGAATTTCATGGAAGAAGAAGACATCAAAGATTATCCAACTCATCAAGTGGACTAGGGGCATCACAATTATATTAAAATATGGTTCTAGATAGCCATTAAGTTGCAACAACACTCTCTTCTTCAATTGTGTTTGATATTATCAAAGTCAAAGAATTCAATCTCTCAAATCTAGGTACATGTCAAAGCATACATTTCAAGGTTACAGATTAATTTGCTTTTCATCTTGATGTGCACATGGCTCCATTGGAAGTATTCCTACACTTGAAAATGATTTTGTTTTCTTCCAAGTCGAGTAGGATAGGAAAAGAAATAAAAAATGAAAAATAAGAAAATAAAGATAAAAATCTCAAGTGAAAACCTTCTTTGAGGCACTCGAGATTGGCTCATTGATTGAAAACCTCAATGAGTCGGTCAATGGGTTGAGAAAAATGAAAAAAAGAGTAAAACAGGGATCTTAGGTGAAAACCTCATTTGAGGTGCCTAGGGAGACCTACTACTTGGAAACCTCATTGAGGTAGCTAGTAGGCCTAGAAGAAAAAGAAAAATAATTAAAAAATCTCTCCATGTATCTCTCTGATGAATGTAGGTTCTCTCTAATGTCTACAAGCAACAAAAACAAGTTGGCACCAAAGAAAATAAAATATTGGTCAAAATTATAGTCAAAGGAAGTCACACTTTGACTTTCTCCTCCTTTCCCCAGATGCTCCAGAAGGGCCAAGGCCATGCAAATCCATCACCCTCATTTATTTATACCATCCACCCATCATTCCCAAGATTTTCCCGTTCATTTTCCTTGTTGTCCTAAAATACTACAGGAATGCTCTGTTTTACTATAGGAAATATAAATATATAGAGAAGGTTTTGTTTTCTTCATATCGTGAAAATCATGCATCCATTTTCCAAATCGTTTCAGGTGGAGATGCATATGGATGATGGTAACATTCTCAAGCGATTTCATTATATTCTAGTGCACATTTTTCATAAAATCGACCTCCATCACCTACAACCATTTTTTAATTTTCTTAATATTTGTGCATCCATTTAAAAAAATGTTTGATGGGGAGATGCATCTGGATGATGGTAACATGCCCAAGTAATTTTAGCAAATTCTAGTGCATAGTTTTCATGAAATCGACCTCCATCAACTTCATCCATTTTTTATTTTTCTCAAGATTCATGCATCCATTGGCCAAATTTTTTTATGAGGAGGTGCATAAGGATGATGGAAACATGCTAACAAAATTTCAAGTCAATCCATTCTACCTTTTGGAAGATATGGACAAAACAGGGATGCTACAGGGTTTCTTGTAGTACTACAGGTGTCCTACTTTACTGTATGAAATAGGGTGAAACCTATGGCAAGGTACGAAAGGTGAAATAAAGTGTGGGAAATGTGCCTAATGGTGGAACAAGGTATAGGGAAGGTGAACATTACCCATGCTGAAGCCCAACACTCCAAGAAGGATATATTTGACTAAGATAACTTACTCATGGTAACTAAAAGACATAGGTTTAGAATCATCAAGCTATGAAGACCTGTATAGAACAAAACAAAGGAAATTATCACCTCCAGATGATGATGGATCAATCATCAATTAAGAAATAAACACATATTTCATTAAATTTGGAAGTATTCAGTGGATCTAGAATATATAACTTTGACTAGATTAAGTTTTTTCAAAATGGGGAATTAGAAATTCACTTAGTTCGCTAATTTTAATGTAGATATTCATCATTTTTTGTGAAAAAATTATCATGATAAACTTTATTAAACAAATTCATGTAAACTTGCAAAAGCAAATCTTTCACGTCTAAATCTTGGATTCCTTACATTATCTATTTTAATATTTTTATGGTTTGTATTAAAATATAAGGTTGTTAAGGTTGTTTTATGAAAATAATGATGTGTATTTTACTATTATTAACCCATTTAATTATAATCCGATATAGTAAATATCATGTATGTGTTAAGTTACAATTATTACTAAGACAATGTTGGCACAATTTAAAAGTCTATCACCTTTGCAACACTAGTAATATCATTGAAGATTTAAAAAATCTCATAGGTCATCGAGTTTACGCTCATATTGGATTTAAATTTCAAAATACTTGTGACGCTACCAACCTTCTTGATCTTTTAACTAAACAAAATTATGATGAGCTTGAAACACTTCTTTTAATGCTTTTTGAGCATAACAATAAAATTCGAAATAATTTTGGGTTATACCTTTTTGCCTTCTTATATACCATATTTGGCCTTAGTGGATGATAATCATCATTATCACCATCATCATTTCATACTATTGTAGGAAACTTGCACCATTTTAGAGTTGAGGAGAAAATATTTTTTTAAGGTCAAATTAAATGTTGAATGCGAGTAGTAGCATAATTTATCTTTATTTATTATTTGTACTTTTGTGTTAAAAACTAAGTTGATTGAGGATTACATAATGAATAATAGATTAATATGCAAGATACATATTAATTATAAAATTATTTAATGACAAATGATCATAGTAATGTGTCCAATATATACCACCATAGATCCATCTTAAGTATGAATGTAGGGATCAAATTTTTTCACGTGCAAACATTTTTAGAGTGCAAAATACAATGTGTTATTTTTTGCTGTTGAAACAGTATTTTTGAATGCTAAATAGAGTATACATAAGACCAATAAAAATTTTAACAATAATTTATATATATATATGAAGTTGATATTGACATAAAATAGTTAACATAGATCTTCAAATAGTTTATTTGAATCTCTAGTTGAAATATTTTTGAAAAGTATAACATTTAAACATCTAATTCACACATTTTTTTTCTTCTAATTACTTTACAACATATTAATTTTTATTTTTCTATTTATAACATAATTTTTATTTTAAAGGGGCATAAACAGACAAACAAACTTACACATCTCCTTATACTGGGTTGTAGGATGAGCCTCTTTACTCAATTACTAATCATTTTAATGATTAAAATCAATCACGAATTAGAATAGTAACAAAGTAGTACAATTTGATTATTTTCAAATACAAGAGGAAAGAGAGAAAATTGACTAAACTATTTATTACAAATGTTTAGTTTTTATTCTTGTAGTGCTTAAGGATATTGTTTTGAAAAGAACATATTAACATTCATCTACAACTTAGATTCCTTACATCATTTCTATTATCATTAATATTTATATTTATGTATTAAATTTGACTCATGAACAATAGATTTTGTAAAAAAAATCTTACCTATAAAGTTTTTTAACAATATATTAATATTGTTGTGTTGTTCAATGATCAATTTTTTTTTTTTTTTAAATTAGAGTGCAACAAAATATAAAATTTGATTTATATCAGTTATAATAATGAATATTAAGGAGAACTCACTTCAAACATTATTACAAGTGTCTAGCATCTATTCATTAAGTGTTTAAATGATTTATATTAAATAGAATACTAATTAGGTACCCCACGATTGTTTTAATAGACCAAGTTTAGAAGATGTTTTTAAGTTTATTATTGAATTTGATTATGCATATTTGATATGGTGAGAAGTCATGTTGGTCAAATAAAGCTTTGAAAACTTAAATATTTTATGGAAACTTAAATATTTTATGGCAATGTCATGTAATTTGTATCAACACATGATTATAAAACTCCAAAAATAATATGAATGTAATATTTTATACACAACAAATATTGAAAAGTGTATCTGAATGTATATTAATAGATCCTTAAAAAAACAAATTACATTCATGAATCATATAAACCTAATCTTAAGATATTTGTTCTTGCAATGTTCTTTCTTTGGCATCCATGCCCACACTATGGTATTAATTAGAAAAGAGCCAAGTTCTGTGTCATCAGGATATGGTATCCAATATTGCTCTAAAAAATTTCCATTGTATTTCCCTGACATAGGCTTCCACTAGTCAACCTTTACATGAAGAGTCTCAATTTCATTATCCTATAGATATCTGAGATGGATTTTGCCATCCAAATCATCTCTCATGCATCCTCATTTCTTGATCTAACTAGCAACATCCTTCCTTTCTCAACATCAATCATCAGATTGAATGTTGGCTTTGGCTTGTTTCATTTGGATCCAACATATATTGGTTCATCTATCGCATTATCGAAATCTCCATCCATAATACTTGAGATTACATGGAGTGCATTACAATCAACATCAATGCTTTTCCTCCTCTTGGGCCAGAAGTCCTCAAAAGATGAATCACTTACATCTATTATTCTATGATCATTATAGATTCCATCTAATGTATCAAGAACTCTTTCCCAATACACTACTTTATTTTTCCATTCCTTTGTATCAGTTGGTGAATCCTCATTACCGATAGTGTCTTTCCACATTTTCATGTATGATGTTATCCCTTCATTTAGTTCTTTTAAATAGACATAATTCTGTTTGGAAGCTCGAAAAGATGTCTTCCCTATGGGAATTATAGGTCAACCTTCATCATCCCCATAACTCAACTTCGTCTGACCACTTAGTATCTCTAATTGATTCTTTGTACTTCAGTATTGAAACATCATTGAGTACAAGAAATTGGAAGTATTGGACATTAAGATGTTCAAATAGTGCATTTTTTCCCTCCTTGTTGTATCCATTAAGGAAACTTTTGAAGTCATAGACCTTGTCAGTAAGTATAGGTGGAAACACTCGATTTTCTTCAATTATGCGATATGTATCCTTCATTTCAGGTTAAGAATATATATCTTTACTTTTTAGGTTGGAAGACATTCTACTTCAGGTTCCATCTATGTATTCATGAGTGTGCCCCACACGAAAGAACCCAACCTCAATAGGGATGAAGACACCAAGTACAGTTAAAGGTGATAGAAACATGAAAAGATCGCGATTCTTATTATCACTTGCTGCATTGTCCAACTGTAACAATAAATGTCGAGGAAGAGGTTTAAAAACAACATTTTGACTTTCTGATCTTCCATGAGATATAAAATCATCCTTGTACACTTGACATTTTGAGTAAATACAGGCATCAAGTAATGCATTTGTAAGTGGGATTCTTGAACTTCCACTTTCATAAAGTAGATCACCATACATATCCATTTGTGGGTCTTCAAGGTCTCTTAAGCACTTTGCAAGCGATGTAATGGTAAATTGTGATCCCTTATGTGCAAATAGTAAAGAGAAATGACCAAAACCTCTTCTCTTATGCCCATGTGTAAGCATACCTGTCAATGCCAAACCTAATTTTGTTCCTACAAGAGATTTTGATTTGACACGTAGCCTTGGGATTGATGTCTTTGTTTCGTCCATTTTATCATGGATAATGCTCAAATACCCCTTTGGAAACCGCTCTAACATAATTATGTGGGCATAGTAGCATTATCTTCCACACATAAAAGTCTTGTTATGTTTGTTCAACCTACCTCGTGCCATTTCTTCCAAATCTTTCGTAGATTCTGACTTCATTTGTGCTTTCAACAAAATACATTCACTGCATTTACTGAAGTTGATGTTCTTTGAAAATTCCACATCTCGAAACTTAGTATTCCAGATCTTGCTTATTGTTGGCTGTGATATTGATGGGTAATTGAGCTTTTGAAGAGCCTCATTGATCTCTTTTGACAAAGAATTTTATGTGTAAGTCGAAGGACGCAATCTTAAAGGAGAATATGTTCCATCTTCTTCAACTTGACGTGTTTGGTTTGGTCAAAATTTTGAATTATCCATTACAATTTTGTGCAATATTTCTATGGCTGCCTTTCTGTGAGCTCATGCTTTCCATGTGTTGGTGTTGCCATGAATAGCATTGATCTATCCATGTTGGAAGTAATGTTTGTAGTTAATTTAGTGTGCTTTGAGGAATCTTATGTATCTTATACCGGGCTTTCTTAAAAATAATATTCCCATTAAATCTCACGTCCTTTACATTTCTAGCAATAGGTGGTAGGCCATGGCCATGTCTATTTCACATGATTTTGTTTGACACGAGTGAATTTAAGACAAATTCCCTAATACCATTTTTATTTATTTGTCTCATACCCCTCCTAGCACCTGCAATGGCCTTCCTATCCACATGTTGAAGAAAATATTTTATACAACATACACCTGCTACCAAAAGTCGAATTTCTTTCACTTCATCTATTTTTGTTTGACATTTTGCAATTTTTATTGTAGCCATAGCTCGTTTAATCCTTTTATATGGCCTTACTACATGCATATCAATTGAGTTTCTATCTTTTTCATTACAAAGATACCCATCCCATTTGTTTAAGGGATTTGTGTCCTCTATAACATCCCATATCACCATTTCCTTGGGTGGCTCCTTGAACTTTTCCTTGACCCTTAATATCACACCTTTGTTATCCACCAATTTATTTATTGGCCATCTAACCAAACAATATATAGACTTATCCCAAATTCTTTATATCTCACAATTTCCATCTATCTCTTCCAAAAAAACACCAAATTGCATTTCACCTAGTGTTTCACCCTCAATTATGTGCTCTTCACAGACATTAACTAGCATTCCTTTGGCAATGCACATGCTTGTTCCCATGCACTAATGTGTAAGAGAAACCTTTGTACATATGAATCTAACCCTATCTTAGGGAATATATATGGCATGATCACGATAGTGAGGCTCGAAATATGATTCTAGCCAAATCTCATAAGATTCTAATGCACCCCCTAATGTATGCTCAAATCCTATTCGATGTGGTAGAGGAGCATCATTTTTTTCACTTACTGGTTCACGGATACCCGGGTCAGTGGGTAGCCACTACGTCCAGGGTTTTAAACACTGAGTGGACGCCACCCGAAGGGAATCAACACCCCTCGACCTATTTACTGACCTAACCCCAAGAGCTTTCGAGATTCGACCTTGTGACCTCCCATTGACGAGGCACTTGATTTGACCGATTGAGCTAACTCTTGGGGCTTGGTAGAGGAGCATCATGTTTTAACACATTCTCAATTTTAACCACTATGCATTCTTTATTTACCATATTTCTATGCATTTTATGCCCAAGCTTTGTATTGAATATGGAGCCCTCACCTAACTTCGATCCATGGTGCAAAAGATCTACCTTGTCTACAATAGAAAATGTAGAAGAAACATTTGCACCTATAAACGAATGTAAATGCAATGTGGGATCCCAAAGTGTGCCCACACTCATTTCAATAATAGCTTAGTAGTGGGTTCTATTGTGATAGTATTCTTGCAGGCCACTAGAATGGCCATCTTAGAGAATATGTCAATGACAAAGAAAACACAACCATTTCCATGCTTAGTAGAAGGAAGGTGCAACATGTAATTCATCGATATTGATTCCCAAAGATGAATACGAGTACGCAGAGGAGTATATAGGCCTTTTTTCTTGATAGTCAGTTCAGAAATGGCATGGGTAGTGCAGGATTTGATGTACTTCCAACCATCCTGTCGAAGGTTCAGTAAATAAAAATACATCTACAACACTACCACTATTTTCTCTACTCTAAAATGTCCAACAACACGAATGTAGTTCAACTCTGATATAATTTTCAAGCACTCAACTAAAGGAACACAGAGGTGTCCCAAATGGCATAATTATGCACCCTGGAGGTGAAAATGAGGATTTTTCCTGCCTTCCAGGAGCATCTGGTATGTGTTGTATAATTCTGGACCACTCTTGTAAAGACGTGGTGACCCCAAAGTCTCATGTCCATAAGATTCTAGCATAGTGGCCAGTGCCATGACCGATAGTCAATTAAGGAAACCTGTAATATTATTGTTGTTGCCCTTCTTGTAGTTAATGTTCAAATGGAATTGTTGTAGGTATGTGGACAATTTATGATGGTGATCATTCAAAAACTTTCCTTGTGTCTGTATGAACTGCAGAGGCCAGTAGTCTGTGTGGCCGACCATTTTGTTCCCCATAATGTAATGTTTCCATTATAGGTAGGCCTGCATAATGGAATACATCTCTTTTTCATAGGTGGGATAGTTTTAGGCTTTGTCTAAAAGTGTAGCACTATGATATGCCACTTGATTTCCCTGCTTAGTGAAAAAACTACACCAATAGGATAGTTGGAGGCACTTGTCTAACTATCAAATGATTGTTGTAGGTATGGTAAGGTGAGTAATAATGCAGAGCAAAGGCGATGATTTCACTCAAAAAAACCTTCTATTCAGATTCATACCAAAATAAATTTGTTTTTTTGCCACCCTTGGTGACTTGACTCAAAGTCCAAGTGCTATGAGAGAACCCCAACACGACCCTGTGGTGGAAATTGGCAAGACCAAGAAAGATGCAGAGCTCTATTAGAGTGGTTGGGTCTAGCCAATCCCGATAACTTTTATCTTGGCTGGTTCTACATGCATAGTCCTCTCATCAATGATGTACCCCATATATGAACCTGGGTCATATTGAAAGTTCATTTATCCAAATTAGCACACAATGTCTGTTGTCATAGGATTTGGAGGACCTGTCAAATATGGTGGAGGTTCTCTTCCCAACTATGGATTAGGATTAGGATGTCGTCCAAATACACTACCATGAATGAGTTGATGAAGGGCTTCCATAAGTTACCAATCAACCTCATGAAGGTTGATGATATGGAATCTCATGTTCAGTCCTGGGAGGTGAGGAGTAACCAACTGTAGAGTCATGCGTAGGTGAGAGGGAGTGCGATTTACTGTCTTGACCAGATGGTTGATGAATGAGTGTGAGAGGATGTTCAACCATATACAACTGGCTTCCCTCCTTCTAGTGCCAAAAATGTTGAAGGTGCTGGACCCTCCAACATTCAGGGGGATCACCCCAGTATGAAGTCCCAGCTAGACCTCACACTATTTGGTGTGGGAGTCCCATCCAGTATGATGGCCCTGTTGCCATTATCTTAAATATTTGCCTCAACTCTTTCTTGTCAGCACAGGAGAGTTGTTTGCTTTGTCTTTGAGAAGTGAGGTTAGCGTGCCTTGTTACTGTAAGTGATACTTGTGTCAATGGTTCTCTCATTGTAGAGGAAGAGAGTGAGAGTGAGTCCCCAAGTCAGTTTGGAGGAAGCCCCAACTCTACTAGGAACACACAACACAACAGGATGTTCATAAATTCCAGAGGAACTTTCTGCAACGATGCGGCAGTCACAACACCCTACGGAACATAACACGTACAACACTCAATGGATGAGTCCACACAACTGTAACAGTTGTGACAACAAGTTTTATGTAAAAGCTCTTTTTGATGTCCGGGGAGGTAGACACTCTTGGCGAGACAATGTTAACAACATATACAACACATTTTCATTAATAGATTATGTATTACAACAAGTGAAATGAGATCAAGTGTTCAACATAGGTTAAATTAAAATGCATTAGAAGTGTTCAAGATTAGCCTTAGACAAGTTACAATACATGTGTGAAAATGTGTTGGCCTACTAGTGGGATTCTGAATTAAGCGAAATTTCAAAGACACGTCATTACACCATACATCACTAATCCATGGAGCCTTTACTTACTCCTCAAAGAAAATATTATAGACTCACTTGGCTATGTGGGAGGAGCTGAGGTGAAATATCCTTTGCATGTACAAATGAGGGGGTATTGATAGCCAAGGGTGAAACTGACTCTTGTGGCTATTGGACTACCCTCATGATTGTTTGAATTCCATGACTTTTCAACTTTAAATGACTCTTTGTACAACAATTGGATCTCTTGGAATTCCACGTTACATTACATTGATTGATAGTATGGCCCACAATAGAGATGTGGATGACATGAATCGACATGACAATACTAATAAATTCGTGCTGCTATTGGTGTGCATGTCGAGTTATAGTGTTACTAGGTTATGTATGTCTTCATCGTGTGTCACAACTTCACCTCTTCATGGTAAAGCGCATAGAGTTTTCGATGGTCATTGGTTCGGTTGATGTTGCCTTTGCATGTTTCTCCTTGCTTGTATGTTGGTAAGCTTGACAGGTTCGTCTATTCGCGAAAGGTGCATGTTTGTCCGTCTGTCCTTCTGTCCATGAGCACATCTTGCATGTTTTCTCATCTGTCCATCCACGAACACTTCTTTTCATGATCATGTGTTCGCGAGCATATCTCTTTGCATGCATCATCTATTCATCCTTTGGTGAACTTGTACTTCTGCATGTGCTCCTTTTTTTCATCACATTCGTCGTCATGCCATGTTTGTTTGTGTACCTAAACCTGCAGTCACTCAGGACGAGATGACATAAAATCGAAAAACCTGCTAGACTATAATGACACATGTTCATTTTGAATGCAGTTGACTAAGAGAGGTAACAAGGTTGCAAGGCGGGATGGAGGCTCTGGGCACTATTGATGAAAACTGCACAAGAGTCATTGGGTGATGGAGATGGGAAATCTGGATCAACAATGAACGTCCGCGAGGTTTGGCTCAGTTGGAGGAAAAAACTGCATAGTTTTTTAGGGGAACAGTTTAGGTTGCAGGAAGGTGGGGCAGGAAAAATCTGTGCAGTTTCCAGAATGAGCGGGTAGTGGAAGCTTGGCTGCTTAAACTGCATAATTCATGGATGGAACTGGCAAATGGCCATCAAGACATTGGCAGCAAAAACTATGCAATTCCTAGATGGAAGTGGCAGTTTGTTGTTGGGTCACTTGCAGCAGAAACTACGTAATTCCTCAAGGGAACTGTCAGTCAGTAGCTAGAGCTTGGCAGCAAAAACAATGTAATTTCTCGAGGGAACTGGCAGTCTGCTACCAAGAGCGGCTAGTGGGGAAAAATGCTCTCATGTAGGGAGGCTATCCTACTAATCACCTTTGTGTAGTTTCTGAGTTGAGCAGACTACTAAGCAACAAAGAGCTTGCTCATGAAAATTGCACAATTTTCTGAGTGAGTAGCCGATTCACTGTCGGGAGGCATGGCTTGAGAAGCTACACAAGTTTCTGAGGGAGATAGTGAGAGGCACTAGTTGTTTGTCTGAAGTGTCTATGGAATTTTCTCATCTAGCGAAGCAGGTAAGGTCTATAGTGTCTACGTAATTTTTTAGGGGAGTGAGTCCTAGGTTGGATTTCGGGTTAAACTTTCTAGTTGACGAACATGAAGGCGAATTGATTTTCTTGAAAACATTACAACTTGAAATGATTTGCTTAGTGCTTCTGCACAGTTCTCGGTGAAAATTGATTGATTGGATAGTGGGGTGATGTTCCATCTCTCGGAGGGAAGTTTGGTCGTCAGAACTTCAGTAAAAATGACTAAGTCTATGAATCAATGAAAGATGCATATGTGATCCTACAAAATCCCACTCACATGACTCGACGCTGGCCAACTGAAATCATCCGGACATACATGTTCAACATGAGTGATCGACAGTGCAAGAGACAAGCACAACACTTGTGATTGATCATTGGTCGACCATGATGATCCTTGCGCGACAGCGAATGTGACTCTGTGTGTGAGTGTGATAGATGTTTTCATAACAAACACAGCATGTACACAAAAGGTGAAGACCTTGAGCATTACAATAACATGGTCACAAGGATGAATTCGACATCAACATGCAAAAACTTGGGTTAAATGAACAAGAAAGGTTGATGCGAAGACTCACACGAGCTCGCGGAGTGAACCCGAGTGTGTGCGGTCATCAAGTGAAACTCTGAAGGGAGGCTCTAAAATTGGGTGCAGGCCAAAATTTTGGATGGTGGTTGTAGCCGCTAAAACACCTAGCTATCAGAATGCTTGCATTGGGCCACCCAATCAATCGACAACTCAAGTTGTGGTTAATTAGGGAACTTGACTTGGAATGACACGTGTTGAGGTGGACCCCATTAGACCCTTGGGACTTTTGGCAACTTGGATCCCAAAGGAGTTGCAAAGAGAGTTAGGTTGGTGTAACCCAAGCCAATATGATGTGTGCCAAAGAGGACACCATTGGGCTTATTGGCTGTCAAGCCATCAAGAATTCAACAAAATTAAATGAAGGGCGGGGCTGGTAGAGCCCAATCTGACATGAAGTGGACTATGCAAAACCCACTTTGGTATCTCACTATTAGCGCTCTCGTATATCTCATAGAGAACATTCCGACGTGTAGACAAATGCAATCTGCCATGGTGTGGGTGTTTGGCTGAGCCCACTTGATGATGGTGTGATACTTTCATGTTTGAAACACAAGGGATCATGTGGGTGTAATGTGATATTATAGTTATGGCATGACTAATCTTAATGGGGACAAACTTATAATGGGCATAACATTCAATTTGAGAGAGTTAAAATTTACCTCATGGGAATGCTCTGGATGCATTAAACATAATGATTACATTATTTTTAACATTTCAAGACTTTGAGAACAGTTATTTTTGTAACCCCATCTTCATAATAAACAATGGATATAGGGTCAAAATTGTAACATTTTCACACTCTAAGATGGTACAAGGGGGTGGAAGGTCCTTACAGGTTCATTTTCTGTGAGTTCCCATACACTTTTCAATATACTATTTTATGGAAATGGATTAGTTTATGTTGATCCAAATATTTTAGATATTCATGATCTAAATTGTATCGATTTGTCACATTCGGTAGTAGAGTTCCATTTCTTGATCCTCATGTTTGGCCTCATTGTTATTAGAGCCATTCTAATCCCAACACTAACCATATAAAGTTTTGGAGTATCTTTGATCTATTGGTCATTTATGAAATGCTATTTTCTCTCGACATTAGGAAAGGAGAGTATCCCATGATCCTAGATTACAAATTAAAATGAATTATGGGATATGATAGAATTAATTAATTAAAAAGTGACTAAAGAAAAAAGAACTATTCTAAGTAACTTTAATATAAGAAGATAAATGTCCATGGTATTCAGATGAGCCATGGTAGTTAGCAATGGTGTTATGAGTGGCCATGACTATTAAAGGAGATGAGAGCTTTCTCCTTAGGCATCCATTTGGGATTATTGTTTTGTCATTTTTGAGTTAAAGTTCTTTGAGCTTGTTTAGGTGAGAGCCCGCATTATGTAGAGGGTTACTTTCAGTGGTCAGTAATCCATGCTAGCTTATCTATTAAGAAGGGGTTTCGGTATTGAGAGATGATGCATTCAAAGGGGAGGGATCAAATGATATCTATTTATTGGGATTAACGTGAAGATCACGAGGAGTTCAATTAGATATCTCATAGGTGAACAAATTTATAGGAGTCATTGTTATCTATAAAAATATTTCATAGTGTTCAAAATCATATTTAATATAATAAGGCTCAATTTTTTTATTTTTTCTACTATTTCTCATGTTAACTTTGAGTGGCAACATTTATAGGTTTTCATATTGCGAACTTTATTTGTTGTGCTCAGAATTTGACAGTGCAAATTGTTCAATTGATTTGGTTTAAATAAAGAGGTTTATTGTGTAGTATTTTTAAAGAAAAATTCTAGGAAATTTTGTCAATATATTTTTGGTGATATTACAATTCGCCACAATCGGGCATTTAACCCTTTTAATTTCATGAAGTTTGATGAAAAAAAAAGAGCTACTCCACTACAAGTAAAAATTAAAGAAATGTTATGTTACTTGTATATTGAAAATTTATGATTTTCTTATAAAATATAGGTTCCAAATCACGTGAAGGTGCACACAAATTGATCTGTTGTATATTTAGTGAGGAAAAATTTGTTTCCATCCATAGAATTATGTAAATATCTTCATTTTGTTGATTGATTGCATCATCTAGATCACTAACCTATGAGATCAACTATATAAATTAGATAAGTAAATAAGTGGCATTATATTCCACCCACCTATCCTATTTTTTTTATTACCATCATTGCAAGTAATCTACAATGATCATTTACTTCTTATACATGGTCCACATGGAATTTCCATGAGAAATAATTATTGGTAGAAAAGGTGCTAAAAATAGTCGTCTAATATTAAAGTTCTGCCCACTTAAAAAAAACCATAAGTGGACAAAAGTGTCATATCCCTCTTTTGTGTTTACGTACAACCTCACTTTTAGAATAAGTTACTTATGAAGTGGCACATTTGCATGGAAAAAGTAACTCCACAAAATATATATTGAAGCTATGATTAATTTTTAACACTTTATAACTTTTTAGTAATGTTATAGAATTACTCAATTGAATAATTTTTTTTTTTAAATTAACTTTAAAAATTCAGTTCCATACCTCTTATACCTAAAGTAAGTGGACAAAAGTGTCATATCCCTCTTTTGTGTTTACGTACAACCTCACTTTTAGAATAAGTTACTTATGAAGTGGCACATTTGCATGGAAAAAGTAACTCCACAAAATATATATTCAAGCTATGATTAATTTTTAACACTTTATAACTTTTTAGTAATGTTATAGAATTACTCAATTGAATAATTTTTTTTTTTAAATTAACTTTAAAAATTCAGTTCCATACCTCTTATACCTAAAGTAAATTTTAACGAGGTGAGTCAATATTCAATGTATAAAAAGTTTAGTGAACGAAAAATAGGCTTTTGTTTCTTTCTCTTATGTTTTACTCCTCTTATACATAAAAATAAATTTTAATCAAGTGAGTCAATATTCCATGTATAAAAAGTTTAGTGAACGAGAAATAGACTTTTGTTTCTTTCTCTTATGTTTTACTCTTTACGATGAAGTGTATGGTTACCCTAAAACCCTTGTTTTTCCATTCATAGAAAACATTAACATGATTACATATAAGGAATAGGGAAACTTTCAATAAAAAAGAATCACAGGGATAATATAGTTAGATCTTCATGAACTTAGATATAAAATAGATGTTTTATCGTTACTTTTGATTTATAACAGTGCAAATTCCACAACAAAGAATATACATACCAAATAAAACACTTATTTTTCTTCTTAGCGATGAAAATAACATATAGTGCAAAAACGCATAATAACACAAAATTGAACATCTTAACTCCATAAGTAAATGAAATAAATAAATAAATAATATATCTAACAAAATAGTTATATTTTATGAAAAGTAAAACCTTTTCACATAGAATAAGATGCATTTGCAACATAGACTAACAACAGGAGTATATCGTAAAATATCTTCAATACTATATTTAGGAAAACAAAATATCCTACGCAAGAAAAGCACTTTAATTGAATACTCATATAACCAAATCAAAATGACCAAATATTCTACACAAGAAAAGCACTTTAATTGAAGACTCATATTCAAAATGATATTTTAGTATTTTAATTTGATGATTCATATAACGAAATCAAAATGGTAATATTAGTGTTTTAACATGGTTTAAACTTTTTAGAGAGAAACTTCTAACATGTACCAACATGATTATTTGCGGCAATTTATTAAGACAAAAGAAATATATTTACATAAAAGAATTTCCCACTAGAAAAAACCAATAAACCAACAAATGACTCCCATACTTTTTAAATAAAAATCAATGATAAATTAAGTCTTTAATATAGTCATTTATATGGAATAAAATATAACATATATAATTGCTGCATTTCTAATTATATAATTAAAAAAGATAAATACACATTAAATCAAATTTGCATTAATTAACCATTCAATAATTTAAATAACGAACTTCACCGACTAATTTTAGTATTTATTTCCTTTTTATTAAATTTACAATATTTTCATCTTAAAAAATAATAAAAAATTCCTTACTTTTATCATTATTTCCATACTTCAAAGTGAAGGCTTCAACAGGACCTTGACCATGAAAGGAATGATAATTCCATTTGATTCTATATTTTATTTTGCTGTAATAAAAATCATTATATATGTTACTTTTTGTTCACCTTATTTCGAATAATTGTTCACCCAAAACGACACTCCTGAACCATTGCGCAGCTATATTTAATTTGGTGAACGTAAACTTTCTCAGGTTGGCCGACTTAACATGTATATTTCGTCGAAAGGCATATGGAATATGCTATTAATGAGTATCTAAGCGTTCCAATAGATTGTGTGTCCGCTAAATTATCACTGATCTAAACATTCGGCCGCTATTGTTCTACGATATTTGAAATCTGCCGCGTTAGCCATTTGTATCAGAGATGGCCAGGCTATGGAAAGCATGCGCTGTGCTGTTCGTAACTGGGATTTCAATTCCACTATATATAATTCTGCTACAATTTATGAGTGACAGGAATATGTATGGTGAAGCTCTATTTCTGGCGTGGCTCGTTTTGATTTTCTTTTTAGTGTTTACACTGTGCGGCTTATTTGCACGCGAGGGCGATGAAGAATACAGTGGAGAGGAACATTGAGTACAGCAGTCCAGGGATGGCGGAGAGGTGCACTATTTGTCTCAACGATTTTCAAAATGGGGAGCGGGCTCTATTTCTGTTACCATGCATGCATTATTTTCACACAAAATGCATTGCTCCCTGGATTCGAACCCATTCCACGTGCCCCATATGTAAGAGGCCCATAGGCAGAGCCTCCAACGCTACATCGCGAGGAAGGGAGATCGCAGTGACCATTGTCGATGGCCCTGGGATTGCGGTTGGCTCGACTGGGAATTCTCGACTGATCATCGATGCAGAAGCTAGAACTGCGTAAGCATGTGAGAAAACTGCGTAGGATATATATATATATATATAAATTTGCATTTCGTACCATGTCTTTAATGGAACTTTTCTTTGATACTTAAGTATAAAGTCATTTCCTTAGCGTAGTCCTAATTATGAATAGGTGCATCATTTGAAGCTCTCATGAAATTTCGAGTTGTGAATGGTTGGATTTTAAATTTTTTTTGGGATATTTTATAGACATTGTTTCCATTATGTAACATAGTTATCCAAATGTAGTTGTATGTTCTTGTTCAGTTGAATACTGGAAATGTTCCTTCGCAAAATATGCATTTCAGTTTTTCAATTAACTAACCATGTCTCGCCAAGCATCTGAGCCATTGAAAAAGAGATATCTCATTCATATTGGTCAGTGGACAAAAAAGCGCTTATGATTAAAAAAAATACATAGTCTTGTACCCTTAAATGAATAAGCACATCTATTCCAAAAAGAGGTCATTTGTCGAAAACAATAAAGATGTTGATGTTGAGTTCCAACTAAGGTGGAAGTCATCAAGGCTATTCTCTCTTCTGCGCTTTTGTACTTTAGAATGGTGACCAAATTCATTAATAACAATATAGTTATTTGGTTTAGGCTTGTAGTGCGATTATATAGTGACTAACATAAATGAACTTGACTATATCATTGTTCATGAGATGAGATGTAACTATAAAAATAATTATATACCATATTGTGAAGTAGTATTTTATTGTGGATCAACTTATGCACTTGATCAATATTAATGCTATTTATTTATGATTAACCTATATTTTAAGGAAATGCAGTAACATATTTATATCAATTTTATTGGACTATTGTTTATTGTATTGATTGGCTGTAAAATTATAAAATTGGTTATTTAAGTGTCATGATTATAAAAAGGATGTTTGTAAAGTTTAATTTTTATATATATATAGATAATGCAGTGTTATCTAGGCATAATGAACAAATTGATTTTATTAATGAACACATTGTTTTTTATTATATAAGAATTATGTTTGACAAGCCAGTTAGTTGTTCAGTGATTCTTACAACATCACATGATGAAATCTCTTCCACTAGTTTATATAATCACTTGTATTTTATAGACGCACATTAAAAGAAAATTGTATATTAATCATAGTAATGTTAGTTATGAAAAAGCTTATTATTCTATAACATCTCATATTTTCTGAAGTTACCGAGATCCCAAAAATTGGGCATTTACCTAAGTTTTTGTTGTTGATAAATTCTTAAAGTTTTTATATGAAATGCATGGATATATAATTTGTCACTACTTAATTCACAATTATTCTCCATGTAACTATAATTTAATGGCTATGGCTAGCCGAAAAGATTATTCCAAATGAGATTTTGAATGCTATACAAAATATATTGAGGGGCAATCCAATTATAACTAAGAATAATCACATTAGTCAACATTTATTGGAAAATATGGGTTTCTTACTATGAAAAATCCATCTACATAGAGAAGCATATGAATAAAGCATACCAAATCTTTAGAAAATATCGTGTAGATAAATGATTTTATATTAATTTCTTATCCTTTTAAGATTTTCAAAAAGGATATGAATCCAACTACTTGCCCAAATATTTTTTTAGAATATTGAATAAAGGTATGATGGTCAACTAAAATTATGTGCAGATGTTTAATTTTAACTTTGATATTAAAAATATATATACAAACATTAAAACAATAAGCATCATAATTATGTACTTAGAAATCTTAATAAAAGTTTTATTACATTAGCTGCTAAAAATTTAAGTTAAGAATGTCCACTTTAAAATGTAAACTATTGTGTGTCGTATCCAATGCCAACCCAATTATTATCAGCATAAAACCAGTGAGACATATCATTTCATGCACAATTTATGGATATACAACTAACATGATTATCACACCTTCAATTTTTAAGCATGCACTATTGTCATATAATGATAATCCTTAAATCTATTGCTTTTAATGTCATCCATTTTTTAAGCATTAAGCATTCTAAACTCTATATACTTCATAAAGGTAATAATAACTTCTTCGGGAAATAAAGACTACTATGTGAACATTATTATCAACGTAGTTAAATATAACATTTCAAACTCAACCTTTGTGTTAGCTAATGAGAAAATATTTATATTATACAAAACAAGAAATATGAAAAACTCTTAATATTAAACAAATAAATAAATATTAATATGATGATTATTAATGAGTAAAGTTATTTAGAGAAGAATCTTCAGCGAAAATCACATAGAGACAATTTTTGCGTTTCGAACCAACCAGTGTGGTTCATCGTCAGGACAAGTTGAATGAGTAGATCTTGCTATGCAATATGAATGAGCAGATCTTGCTATGCAATATAAATAGATCGGCAGAATAACCAAGGAACGGCTAGTTAGACCAAAATATTTATTTATTTATTTATTTTTATTTAAATCAGTTAATTCGGTTATTATTAACGTAAATAGACAATTTTATAAATATATATTAAAATTTGTGAGTTAATAAACTATAAAATAATCGAGTAATTAAAAATAAATATAAGTTAATTATATTTCAAATAAAATATCAGATGAAGGGAGATTTAAATCTTAAAATAAATTAATTATAAATCAACGGGGTTATATAAATACTATTTAGTTGTAAAAATTGAAAATAGAATAGTTAATTCTTAAAAAATAAATTAAGTTTCATAATCAAAGTCAAACAATAACCAGATAAAAATATCTACTTAATAGTTTATTAAGGGTTAAAAGAAAAAAAATAAAAATAATAAAAAATAAATAAATAAAATAAAAATAAAGAAATAAATAAATAAGTAAAAATAAAATAAATAAAAAAATACTAATAATAATAATAACAAAAATAAAAATAAAGTAAAAATCTTAATCTTAATTCTAATTAAGAGCTTATATATATATATATATATATATATATATATATAGATATTAAATCTAAGGAATAAAAATAAAAATAAAAAAGTATATTAAATATAAATTTAAGAATCAAAGAGCTTGAAAAAAAAAACAACTCAAGGGAGAAAACAACTAGGAGGAGATGGCTGGGACCCAGCAACTACTAATCTTCCAGCCATCCTCCCTATTGAGATTGTTCGGCCTTTTTTCAATCTCAAGGGCTTCCCTAAATTTCCGGTGATGGAATTGCGACACTCTAGCAATCACACTAGCTTCTTTGATGTAGACATGGTGATTGGTTTTCTCCACATGCTGTGCTAAAGTGGAAGACTTCGTTCTCATATGCTTGACGTCTGCTGCATGCTCACTAATCCTTTGGTTAATGGAGCGACCAGTCTCACCGATATAGGGGGTCCCACATGAACAAGGAATAATATAAACACCTTTCATGTCCTTGGGGTCGATAGGATCCTTCACAGATCTGAGGGACTTACGAATGGTGTTAAGAGGTCTAAAGGTTGCAGGAACATTGTGCTTCTTAAGAATCCTTACAATCCTATCTGTGGTCCCTTGAACATACGACAGATGGACCCCAAGAATTCGATCCTTAGGTTCTCTTCTGGATAACGAATTCCTAGTCACTTTGAGGAAAGCCTTATGTCCCAAATGTCTACTATAACTTTACTCAATAATTGAGTAAAGTTATGTTTAGTGTACTAATTTTTGTGTTTACACTTGAAATGATTATTAGAAATGATAGTAAAATATTATGTTTTCTTGGGACATATATACCATATCTATGTTTAAGCTTAAAAACTGATCTTATATTCACTACTGACTGAAAACGTAACTAACCTAGGATAAATACAAAAAAAAACAGCTAGATTAGGGATACCATAAAAGAAATAGGGTATTTATCAAGATAAACGGAAGGGATTTAGGGATTGGTAAAGAGATTAAAATATTAAAACTATGATATTTATCTTTTTAATATTTTAATTGTTTTAATGCCTGCTTTGATCTACGCAACTATGCGCGGGTCGACATAAAATAAAAATAACATAACACATAATATGTTTTTCCTAGGGCTATTCATGTAAATAATATAACACATCCCCAACATTTTACAAATATTTTGCTGGAATGATTTTGAAATTTTTTCAAATATGTTAGCGGAGATTAAATATTTTAAAGGGATTTTTAAGTTTAAGGGAATAGGTCCCCAATGGGGGTGTCCAATCATCGCGACAGGTGACTGCACATTGGAGTGTGGAGTCGGATGGGCCTCCACATGCAGAACGAACATCAGAAATGTCGTTGCGACCTGGGCTCCTCCCTTGAGTGTTAATGTGTAACAAAGGTAGGAGGGTCACCATTTGCAACTGTTGGGCGATGAGGAGGGAGTGTTGGCTGCAGGAGAGCAGTGAGGTATTGGCATCCTAACTTAGGTGAAGGCTTGGGGTGATGGTAAAGGACAAAATTTCAATGCAAGAAGTTATGTGGGGGAGTACAACCTACAAGCACTCTAGCCGTGGGATCTTAAAGAGAACTGGAATAGTTGCTGCAACGAGAATTACGGTCATGGGGTTGGACAATGTGGGTGGTGGGCTTGCACTTCCCTTACCTCACTCTAGGTCTACTTCATGAACGATATTTCTTATTTGGAGAGGAAGTGTGGTGGAAAATTTGGGTCACGAATCTTTCCCTAAAACTGCTTGTCTAGTTTAGAGACTAGTAGCGCACCCTCCAGCTCACCGACAGACAGCGGGGAAGGGTACGAGAATTGTGCTAGGTATATCTTGAACCTTAATGATAGGGAGGTAAGAAATGTATTCTTATGTTTGGTCCATATTAAGCTTGTGTGGTGGGTAGCATAGGGAAGCTAGGTCCATCCCCATGGTGGTGCAACTAGAAGAGGAGGATTTGGTTGTATGTCGAGACGGAGAGGTCTCGCTTACAGAGGGTGAGCTAGTCACTATATGGAAAACCATTCGCCATAGGATGTGTGCAGTTTAGGCTCAGAGTCGACGAAGAGTTGCCACTCTCATGTTGAGTTAGCCATGACCCCAGGTCGCTCCTCAGGCCATGTAGAGGCCCTGACCACCTTGGATTCCATTGCAACACAATTGAACAATCTTCATCCAAGCATGGAGACTCTGAGGGATAATGTTATGATGTTCGAAATGAAATGGTGCCCTACATCAACGACCTCCAGCTCACACAAAATGAACTCATATATTCCATAGATGGCCTTCGATGACAACTCCGATGAACAAATGACCACCTCTATGCATTGGAGACGCAGGTGGAGCATATTTATTACCAAAGACATGAGTAGGAAACATTCTTTGCAACCCCACCACCATTTCCCCCCAACCCACCCCCATAATGTGTAATTTTGGAAAATTATCTTCTTGTGCTACTTTGGTACTTTTCGTTCAGAAATAACCGAGGACATGGGTTGTCATGGTTTCTTCATAGGCTCAATCTTGTCCAGAGAAGAACTCTTGTTAGCTCTCAAGCCTATTATTTTGCCTAATGTGGCAGCAACGATGTACTCAGATAATCTGTTGATGTATTTTTTTTTGAAACTATGATAATATAATGCAACTTTTTAACTGACAAAAAAAAAGTAGGGAATAGTATCTTAAATAGTTTCTCATAATATTGTTTGGTATAATTTTTATAAATATTTTAGGAGAGAAAGACACTTAACAAGACGACAAGAATATTATTAAAAAAAGTTGCATAATTTTCTTAAAAATGATATGGGAACCATATTTACCAAGCTACTTACACATAGAAACCAAATGAATTTTGGGGTTTCCAACATTCACTTCCATAAGTGGCATGATGTAAGTAAGGTCTCACACTTAGTTGTGTCAAAGAAATGAAGGAAAGCATGGTATCTTGCCCAATGGAAAACAACTAAATAAATTTTGGGCTTTCTACATGCACAACAAGAAAATTAATTTTTGGTTTTACACATTTCCTACTTCACTAAAGAGAAATTTTAAAACTAGGGCCTTCAGCTTTAAGAAGAATTTATATTCTTCTATGTAAATAAATTGTATTTTCCAAGTTGGTAAATTTTATGAGCTTTTGAACTAGAAGATTCATAGGTTTATGAAATATATGGATAGGTGAGATTTTTCCATAAGGCAAAACAAAATCGACCTCGAAAAACATGAGATATTCTAGGGATATATTGAGTGGCTTTAAAATTTAGAAAAATACGTTTAAGTAGTGATTTCATGATTTAAGAAAATGTAATTTATGGAGTGCTTTTAAGATTTTGAAGAGTTATTGAATTTCTTAGTTCTACTTATTGTAAGGCTATGGGGAATGAGAAATAATAGCCAAATGAATGTGAAATCAACTTAAGAGAGAGGAGTGAGTGTTTCTGAGTATTTACGTGTACTAGATTTTATGAATGAAATATAATTTCATTCCAATTTGTATTTTTTTGTATGTATGAATGAACAATTTCAATATCTTTGTATAATATGGAATTAATTGAGAGGAAAATGATTTGTGCATGTGTAATTTTTTTTTGCAAGACATATAGGAGAAAGCTTTGTATAAGCAGAGTGGAGATGGATTGAAGACACAAAATTTGAGAAAGGCTTTTACACGAAAAAAACTATGATTTTCTTGATATCAAGTGGTATCAGAGTTGGTAATGTCTTTGGTATTGAGGATTGGAACCAATAGAAGGTATTTAAAGAGAAGGTGAGTAGGTGAAATTGTAGCAGCCTAACAAAATTTGAAACTGATGAGCAAGTGTGCTGTGGATGAAGGAGAGGAGGTTCTACTGCACAAAATTAGAAGAAGGACGGCTTCCAAGAAGTAGCAGTTGGATATAATTTCTCAGAGGGAAATTCCATAGTGAGTGTGGGTAGAATTGCCAGGAGAAGGTTCTGGAGAAAGAATTAGAAATACCAAAAGGCTAGTTTTGGAGGAAAGTTGGTGAGGTATTGGTAGCTTTTACAGATTTTTTTTATGGGATGAAGGCTTGGTTTTAGTTCATAGGTGAAAAAGGAGAGTTCACAGGAGAAGAAGAAGGGAAAGATGGTTATTGGTAGTCATATGATGTGTTCAGAGAAAGATTATAATCAAATAAGGAAGGAGGCCAAGATGATCTGAAAAAAAAAGAAAAAGAAATGAGTGATGAAGAAAGGGAGAAGGAGATAACTGAGATAAAGGAAGAGCTCAAAAAACTAAGGAAACATATACAAGAGAAAATGAAGTAGTGGCTGGAAAAAGTGATGAAAGAAATGAGGAATGGAATTTATGTTGGAAAAGGAGTCTAATGGTCGGTTAACAAATTGCATGAATGAAGTCAAAGAAGATGGATGAGGAATATGATCAAAGATTGGCTAAATATGCTTGGGGAAAGTGATAAGGAGAGAGTGTACGTTCGTGCAAATAAGAAAGGACCATGTCTGAGAGGGGAAGACAATGATGAGAATTCTAGGATAAGATCTTTTGAGAGTCTCACAAGTTGTGTGTATAGTTAACATATCATAGCTGATATGTTAATGGAGGATACATGCCATGATGGTTTTAACCTTAATAAATGTTGTGTAAATGTAGGAGTTGTCCTAGATGAAGGAGAATGCATTGATTTTGTTCTATGTAGAGAGGAGGAAAAATCACTTAGTATTTTTATACAGGCTTCAAGGAAGACAAAGGATAGTGAAGATGAAGATTGTATGATGGGAAAATGCATTGATGGAAGAATAGCCTAAGGTTGATGAACACATGTGTGTTGATATTAATGATGAAGTTGTTATAATCGATGAAGTGGATGAAAATTTTATGGCCAGAATGGAACTTTTAGTGCTGCGAAAGGAAAATTATTTGAGGCAACAAAGGAGACTTTAGGGTCTCATATTTTTAAAAATGACAATTTATTTATGTTTTCAATTAATGAATATATATAAGGACAATGAAATGGCTTGGAAATACTTCAATTGATGAAGTACAAAAATCATTGAAAGAAGACCTACAGGATTGTAGAGGAGTAAGCATGGAAAATATTGCAGCTGAATTAAAATTTTTAGAAAATTGGTTGGACAATCCAAGGACAAGGAGTATAGTGAAATGTAATAGACAAAGAGATGATATGTAACCGCCTCCTTCCACATTTTCCCACTTTCTTCAGTTTTCTCGGGGTAAAAATGAGGGGACGATCACTATGATATAACTCAACCTCCTATATTAGTCAACCTCTCCAAGTGTACATCCCTCAGATAAATCTCTTTTTCTTCGAAATAGAGCCCTATTTGCTCCCTTTTCGAGGCACGCAAGCAACTGTAGCCCTCTAGTGACACTAATAATCCTGCCTCCATGTGACTGTGGGATTTTCTAATCGGTGCTATGTCAACAACCTTTAATTCCGAGTCAGGTTTTTCAGGGCTAGGACTTGGGCCTCTTCTTAGAACTCGGTGAAACTTCCATAAAATATAAATGACATAGAAACAAATCTTATAATCAAAAACTTGAACCAAGACCTGACCTGACTCCTCCCAACTAGGAATGACATTCCACTAAACACATGGTAAACATGTAACCTACAGGTCATGAATGCATATTTGAACATAAGGATCTAAAAGCTTATTTGAATTTAAACAAGAAGGGCCAATGTATTCTCACAACCAGTCCCAAGATCACAAAACCAAACCGATGTTGGATCCCTCATAATTCCTTCACTATCCCTTCAGGAATTTTCCTATCTCCACCCACCTATTGAGGGCCTCCCAGAGAAAACCATAGCCATCCCCAACCCTTGGTATTTTCTTGAGACCCCTCACCAAGATCTAAAACCTTCAGGAAATCCAAAGCTTAACCAAGAAAGAATCCCATTGATGAGCCTCTAAATTAGACATAAATTAAGGCCCATCTGACCATCCTTCAACACATTAAACTCTCTCTTTTCATTAGAGAATATATTTTTAACTTTAGTATGTTCATTAGGAAGGTCTATGGATAATTTCATATTTGTGACTAATATTATTTATTTTTGTGGAATATTGTGAGAATATTGGGTAGATTATGGAGATTTAGAGGAAGAGGTAATCTAGTGACTTTCTCCCTACTACAGCAAGACAAATATTAAATAATAAATCAACAAGATATTTCGGAGTTATGGCATAGATTGTTGGGCTCTAATGATTGAGAAAATCTAGGAATGCATTTCCTTCCATTTAATGCAGATTCCTAGTATTAGGAATCACATCCACTAATCAAGGGATTTTTGTGGGGAAATCTTCCTCCTTTAATGGGGGGTTATTCCTAATATTTTTGTATAATACCGAGTCAAATTTCCCTCTAGGGGTAGATTTTTATTCGGCTTCTTTGGGAGGGAACTCATATTTTTGCAGCTCCACTGTCATTTCTTGTAGTTATGTAATTATATTGATGGAAATAATGAAGATTGGTGCCATGTTCAGCTTCTAAATATTTGTCTCCTTAATAGGAATTTGAGTTTCCTTGGTCTTGGCCATCCTAGGTGCCTGAAAGTCCTTTTGTATCATTTACTTTTCTTCTTTTCACTTCTTATTCACATGCATCTCTTGTTCTTGTTTTTTTCTATTTCTCCATTTAGTATTGATGATTTCTTGTTGTAGGATTAGGTTAAATGGTTGAAGTAAGTTATTTTTTAGGATCAAAAGAATCATTTCATTATTATAAGAGATTTTTAAGGTGATAGTAAGCATTGAGCTACCTGGATTAGCTTGTTTATTCCCAAATCTAGATTTCTGGAAGTCCCTTGTAGCAAATAGCAGTAAATTTTGGCTATTTTTTAGAGCATGCTAACGAGCTTCAATCAAATTGATTCCACTTGCATTAGATCACAAAAAAATTCTATTTAACAACAAAATTACCCAATTGCAGTTTCAATTGATTAGGTTAGGAATTTGATAGATTTACTATCTCAATAGTTCTCGAATTTCTAGATTTTAGACTAGTAATTTTCTTCCATTTTTAGTGTGGGTTAACATAGGTATTTTTGAGTGATTCCACTTGAAATGGAGACCTAATACATCCTAGTCAATAAAAAAATTTGTCCCATCAAATTTGGATCTGATTTTGTTAGTCATTCGGTGAATTATAACTCCCTATAACAAATATACTATTTCTTGTAGTAAACTACAAGAAACTCTATAGCAGTTTTCCAACATGTGTATACTTGCCTAGATTCACTCAAGAATATTGGTTATTTTCCTTTAGAATTGAATCAAGACCCCTAGGCTCCAAATAGACTATTAGGGAAGACTAAAGACCGCTTAGGACTTGCCTCTTCACCCATGCAAAACATTTCAGCAATTTGGGTTAATGGACATATTTATGAAACAGATAATACAATGATGATTGCCACATCTAATGAACTATGTTAATGCATCTAAACTCTTCAAAATGTAATGGTTGACATTTAGTTCATGATATTTAATTTATGAAATTAGAATAGGTTTCTTTCTTTGTATTTTCTTTCTTGCAATAGGTTAAGGTTTTCATTTTGAGAATTTCATTTTCTACAATTAGTTTAGGATTTGATTTCATTACATGCATTCTATTACATCATGATAGAAAAGGAAGGAAACATTGTATGCCACACATATAGTGTCGATACCTCATAATTTTGTACGAACCCCGGCTTGATAATTAAAGTCGGTAGCCTTGGGAGTTGCAAAATTCTTGTTCCAATATTGAGGCTCATCACTTTTTTGGCGTGGTTGTCAGGGAGGTGTAAAAGTATGCCTTGTTTTATTCCCCAATTGATTCATTTCTTTTTTACTTTTAGTATATATATATATATATATAGATAGATAGATATTCATTAGGAATATTTCATTTCAAAAACAAAAAAGTGTATTTCATTAGTTTTTCATTCAATCATAAAAACAAAACAAGAAACTCCAACACCAACCCACTCCCCCATTTTATTAGGTGTTGCAGTAAGAGACACATGACCATCCACTTTTGTAGGTGGAAGAAGAAGAGATTGAAAAGAATCTAGAAGAAATGGATGGAGATGACGACAATGAGGAAGATCCTCTCAGATTTCCCATTCAAGACATTGATGGTAGTGTGCAGATGAAGAACATCCCTCCATCTTTTCTTCTAAAATTTGAAGGTGTAAGGTCAAAGGATCCGGAAACATTTCTCTTTGAATTCGAAATCCTCTGTAGATCTTATTGTTACTTATTAAGCACTCAAAAATTGAGATTGTTTCTAGCAACCTTAAAAGATAGAGCTATTAAATGGTTCATGAGTTTAAGGACTAAGTCAATAAGGTCATGAACTGATATGCAAAAGACATTTCAAGAAAAATATAGATTCAATTATCTTAAAGAATAAACTTTAAAATGAATAAAAAAGAACATGAGAGTATAGAGGATCTAATAAGGAGGTCCATGTATAATGTTAACAGGGAAAAACTACATCATTTATGATTTGACACACTAGAAACCCTCTTACTTAGAACAAGTAGGGATGAGTGGATTGATCTCCTTGATATCATGAGTAGAGATGATATATACCAATTATCATTTGAAGAAATTTGTGAAACATGAAAACACATATCAAGAGTAAGTGCAAGAGTAAGTTAATCAACATCAAGATCAGTAGGTCAAGCTAAACATGAAAATTTGCTTCATAAATTTAAAATAGAAATTCTTAGAACTTTAAGTGAACAAGTAGAAATATTAATAATACAAGATGAGAAAAAAGAAGATTCTGACATTTGTGTTGTCCATGTAGAATCACATGATGTTAAATATTGCCTCTCATTACCAAGGTTGGAGGAAGTTTACCAAGAGGACAATTGAGCAAGTCAATTGCCAATGCAACTATGTTATGTTGCTTGAAGAGGTCCATGGAATTGTATTAAACCTGATATGATGCAAGATACTAATTCACAAGTTCAATCTTATGCACATCCATCTCAAAGTGATTGGAACACACCCTTTCCTTGGTAACCTTGTCTATCCCAACCCCAAAACCAATCTTGGCAACAAGGTTGGAAAGGAACGCATGGAAGCCATACACAATGTCCTCAATATTTTCCTCAATATCCTCCATACCCAACTCCATGTTATCCCTACCATTCACCTCAACTATAACCACAAATACAAAAACATCCATCTCAAATATCCACTCCCACTCAACTACCTGTACCACCATTTCGAAACCCACACAATGAAGTAGCTCAGGCCACTTATAATGTTGAGGCACAACACTTCCAAACATCTCCTCTTGATCTAAATAGTATTCATCTTAACTCAAGAAGAATATTACAAAAAAGAGATTCTCTTGATATCGTTGAAGGACCACATCCACAAGAAGAAGATTCAAATGAGAATACGAAAGGATCATGGCCTGCATTTGATAAAGATCAAACATCAAAATCAAAGATTCAGAAAGCTCCCTCATGGTTACCATCAAATCCTCCATGTGTTCAAGATAACAATCGACAAAAAGAGGAATATTTGAATTTCATGGAAGAAGAAGACATCGAAGATGATCCAACACATCAAGTGGACCAGGGGCATCACAATTATATTAAAATATGGTTCTAGATAGTCATTAAGTTGCAACAACACTCTCTTCTTCAACTGTGTTTGATATTATCAAAGTCAAAGAATTCAATCTCTCAAATCTAGGTACATGTCAAAGCATACATTTCAAGGTTACAGATTAATTTGTTTTTCATCTTGATGTGCACATGGCTCCATTGGAAGTATTCCTACACTTGAAAATGATTTTGTTTTCTTCCAAGTCGAGTAGGATAGGAAAAGAAATAAAAAAATGAAAAATAAGAAAATAAAGATAAAAATCTCAAGTGAAAACTTTCTTTGGGGCACTCGAGATTGGCTCATTGATTGAAAAACTCAATAAGTCGGTCAATGGGTTGAGAAAAATGAAAAAAAGAGTAAAAAAAGGATCTTAGGTCAAAACCTCTTTTGAGGTGCCTAGGGAGACCTACTAGTTGAAAACCTCATTGAGGCAGCTAGTAGGCCTAGAAGAAAAAGAAAAATAATTAAAAAATCTCTCCATGTATCTCTCTGATGAATGTAGGTCCTCTCCAATGTCTACAAGCAACAAAAACAAGTTGGCACCAAAGAAAATAAAATATTGGTCAAACTTCTAGTCAAAGGAAGTCAAACTTTGACTTTCTCCTCCTTTCCCCAGATGCTCCAGAAGGGCCATGCAAATCCATCACCCTCATTTATTTATACCATCCACCCATCATTCCCAAGATTTTCCCGTTCATTTTCCTTGTTGTCCTAAAATACTATAGGAATGCTCTGTTTACTACATGAAATATAAATACATAGAGAAGGTTTTGTTTTCGTCATATCTTGAAAACCATGCATCCATTTTCCAAATCGTTTCAGGTGGAGATGCATATGGATGATGGTAACATTCTCAAGCGATTTCAGTAAATTCTAGTGCACATTTTTTAGCAAATCAACCTCCATCACCTACAACCATTTTTTAATTTTCTTAATTTTCATGCATCCATTTAAAAAATTGTGTGATGGGGAGATGCATATGGATGATGGTAACATGCCCAAGTAATTTCAGCAAATTCTAGTGCATAGTTTTCAAGAAATCGACCTCCATCAACTTCATCCTTTTTTTATTTTTCTCGAGATACGTGCATCCATTGGCCAAATTTTTTTTATGAGGAGGTTCATAAGGATGATGGAAACATGCTAACAAAATTTCAATTCAATCCATTCTACCTTTTGGAAGATATGGACAAAACAAGGATGCTACAGGGTTTCTTGTAGTACTACAGGTGTCCTACTTTACTGTATGAAATAGGTTGAAACCTATGGCAAGGTATGAAAGGTGAAATAAAGTGTGGGAAATGTGCCTAATGGTGGAATAAGGTATAGGGAAGGTGAACATCACCCATGGCGAAGCCCAACACTCCAAGAAGGACATATTTGACTAAGATAGCTTACTCATGGTAACTAGAAGACATAGGTTTAGAATCATCAAGCTATGAAGACCTGTATAGAACAAAACAAAGGAAATTAAGAAATAAACACATATTTCATTAAATTTTGAAGTATTCAGTGGATCTAGAATATATAACTTTGACTAGATTAAGCTTTTTCAAAATGGGGAATTAGAAATTCACTTAGTTTGCTAATTTTAATGTAGATATTCATCATTTTTTGTGAAAAAATTTTCATGATAAACTTTATTAAACAAATTCAAGTAAACTTGCAAAAGCAAATCTTTCACGTCTAAATCTTGGATTCCTTACATTATCTATTTTAATATCTTTATGGTTTGTATTAAAATATAAGGTTTTTAAGGTTGTTTTATGAAAATAATGATCTATATTTTTCTATTATTAACCCATTTAATTATAATCCGATATAGTAAATATCATGTATGTGTTAAGTTACAATTATTACTAAGACAATGTTGGCACAATTTAAAAGTCTATCACCTTTGCAACACTAGTAATATCATTGAAGATTTAAAAAATCTCATAGATCATCGAGTTTACACTCAGATTGGATTTAAATTTCAAAATACTTGTGACGCTACCAACCTTCTTGATCTTTTAACTAAACAAAATTATGATGAGCTTGAAACGCTTCTTTTAATGCTTTTTGAGCATAACAATAAAATTCGAAATAATTTTGGGTTATACCTTTTTTCCTTCTTATATACCATATTTGGCCTTAGTGGATGATAATCATCATTATCACCATCATCATTTCATACTATTATAGGAAATTTGCACCATTTTAGAGTTGAGGAGAAAATATTTTTTTAGGATCAAATTAAATGTTGAATGCGAGTAGTAGCATAATTTATCTTTATTTATTATTTGTACTATTGTGTTAAAAACTAAGCTGATTGAGGATTACATAATGAATAATAGATTAATATGCAAGATGCATATTAAGTATAAAATTATTTAATGACAAATGATCATAGTAATGTGTCCAATATATACCACCATAGATCCATCTTAAGTATGAATGTAGGGATCAATTTTTTTCACGTGCAAACATTTTTAGAGTGCAAAATACAATGTGTTATTTTTTGCTATTGAAACTGTATTTTTGAATGCTAAATAGAGTATACATAAGACCAATTAAAATTTTAACAATAATATATATATATATATATATATATATATATATATATATATATATATATATATATATATATATATATGAAGTTGATATTGACATAAAATAGTTAACATAGATCTTCAAATAGTTTATTTGAATCTCTAGTTGAAATATTTTTGAAAAGTATAACATTTAAACATATAATTCACACATTTGTTTGTTCTAATTACTTTACAACATATTAATTTTTATTTTTCTATTTAAAACATCTTTTTTATTTTAAAGGGGCACAAACAGACAAACAAACTTACACATCTCCTCATACTGGGTTGTAGGATTAGCCTCTTCACTCAATTACTAATCATTTTAATGATTAAAATCAATCACGAATTAGAATAGTAACAAAGTATTACAATTTGATTATTTTCAAATACAAGAGGAAAGAGAGAAAATTGACAAAACTATTTATTACAAATGTTTAGTTTCTACTCTTGTAGTGTTTAAGGATATTGTTTTGAAAAGAACATATTAACATTCATCTACAACTTAGATTCCTTACATCATTTCTATTATCATTAATATTTATATTTATGTATTAAATTTGACTCATGAATAATATATTTTGTAAAACAAATCTTACCTATAAAGTTTTTTAACAATATATTAATATTGTTGTGTTGTTCAATGATAAAAATATTATTTTTTTATAAATTAGAGTGCAAAAAAATAGAAAATTTGATTTATATCAATTATAATAATGAATATTAAGGAGAACTCACTTCAAAAATTATTACAAGTGTCTAGCATCTATTCATTAAGTGTTTAAATGATTTATATTAAATAGAATACTAATTAGGTACCCCACTATTGTTTTAATAGACCAAGTTTGGAAGATGTTTTTAAGTTTATTATTGAATTTGATTATGCATATTTGATATGGTGAGAAGTCATGTTGGTCAAATAAAGCTTTGAAAACTTAAATATTTTATGGAAATGTCATGTAATTTGTATCAACACATGATTATAAAACTCCAAAAATAATATGAATGTAATATTTTATACACAAAAAATATTGAAAAGTGTATCTAAATGTATATTAATAGATCCTTAAAAAAAAAATTACATTCATGAATCATATAAACCTAATCTTAAGATATTTGTTCTTGCAATGTTCTTTCTTTGGCATCCATGCCCACACTATGGTATTAATTAGAATAGAGCCAAGTTCTGTGTCATCAGGATATGGTATCTAATATTGCTCTAAAAAATTTCCATTGTATTTCCCTGACATAGGCTTCCACTAGTCAACCTTTACATGAAGAGTCTCAATTTCATTATCCTATAGATATCTGAGATGGATTTTTCCATCCAAATCATCTCTCATGCATCCTCATTTCTTGATCTAACTAGCAACATCCTTCCTTTCTCAACATCAATCATCAGATTGAATGTTGGCTTTGCCTTGTTTCATTTGGATCCAACATATATTGGTTCATCTATCGCATTATCAAAATCTCCATCCATAATACTTGATATTACATGGAGTGCATTACAATCAACATCAATGCTTTGCCTTCTCTTGGGCCAGAAGTACTCAAAAGATGAATCACTTCCATCTATTATTCTATGATCATTATAGATTCCATCTAATGTATCAAGAACTCTTTCCCAATACACTACTTTATTTTTCCATTCCTTTGTAACAGTTGGTGAATCGTCATTACCGATAGTTTCTTTCCACATTTTTATCTATTTTTCCATTCCTTTGTAACAATTGGTGAATCCTCATTACCGATAGTGTCTTTCCACATTTTTATGTATGATGTTGTCCCTTCATTTAGTTCTTTTAAACAGACATCATTCTATTTGGAAGCTCGAAAAGATGTCTTCCCTATGAGAATTATAGGTCAACCTTCATCATCTCCATAACTCAACTTGTTCTGACCACTTAGTATCTCTAATTGATTCTTTGTACCTCATTATTGAAACATCATTGAGTACAAGTTATTGGAAGTATTGGACATTAAGATGTTCAAATAGTGCATTTTTTCCCTCCTTGCTGTATCCATTAAGGAAACTTTTGAAGTCATAGAGCTTGTCAGTAAGTATAGGTGGAAACACTCGATTTTCTTCAATTATGCGATATGTATCCATCATTTCAGGTTAAGAATATATATCTTTACTTTTTAGGTTTGAAGACATTCTTCTGCAGGTTCCATCTATGTATTCATGAGTGTGCCCCACAGGAAAGAACCCAACCTCGATAGGGATGAAGACACCAAGTGCAGTTATAGGTGATAGAAACATGAAAAGATCACGATTCTTATTATGACTTGCTGCATTGTCCAACTGTAACAATAAATGTCGAGGAAAAGGTTTAAAAACAACATTTTGACTTTTTGATCTTCCATGAGATATAAAATCATCCTTGTACACTTGACATTTTGAGTAAATACAAGTGTCAAGTAATGCATTTGTAAGTGGGTTTCTTGAGCTTCCACATTCATAAAGTAGATCACCATACATATCCATTTGTGGGTCTTCAAGTTCTCTTAAGCACTTTGCAAGGGATGTAATGGTAAATTGTGATCCCATATGTACAAATAGTAAAGAGAAATGACCAAAACCTCTTGTCTTATGCCCATGTGTAAGCATACCTGTCAATGACAAACCTAATTTTGTTCCTACAATAGATTTTGATTTGACACATAGCCTTGGGATTGATGTCTTTGTTTCATCCATTTTATCATGGATAATGCTCAAATACTCCTTTGGAAACCGCTCTAACATAATTATGTGAGCATAGTAGCATTATCTTCCACACATAAAATTCTTGTTATGTTTGTTCAACCTACCTTGTGCCTTTTCTTCCAAATCTTTCGTAGATTCTGACTTCATTTGTTCTTTCAACAAAATACATTCACTGCATTTACTGAAGTTGGTGTTCTTTGCAAATGCCACATCTCGAAACTTAGTATCCCAGATCTTGCTTATTATTGACTGTGATATTGATGGGTAATTGAGCTTTTGAAGACCCTCATTGATCTCTTTTGACAAAGAATTTTATGTGTAAGTCGAAGGACGTAATCTTAAAGGAGAATATGTTCCATCTTCTTCAACTTGACGTGTTTGGTTTGGTGAAAATTCTGAATTATCCATTACAATTTTGTGCAATATTTCTATGGCCGCCTTTCTGTGAGCTCATGCTTTGCATGTGTTGGTGTTGCCATGAATAGCATTGATATATCCATGTTGGAAGTAATGTTGGTAGTTATATAGTGTGCTTTGAGGAATTTTATGTATCTTATACTGGGCTTTCTTAAAAATAATATTCCCATTAAATCTCATGTCCTTTACATTTCTAGCAATAGGTGGTAGGCCATGGCCATGGCTATTTCACATGATTGTGTTTGACACGAGTGAATTTAAGACAAATTCCCTAATACCATTTTTATTTATTTGTCTCATACCCCTCCTAGCACCTGCAATGGCCTTCCTATCCACATGTTGAAGAAAATATTTTATACAACATACACCTGCTACCAAAAGTCGAATTGCTTTCACTTCATCTATTTTTGTTTGACATTTTGCAATTTTTATTATAGCCATAACTCGTTTAATCCTTTTATATGGCCTTGTTACATGCATATCAGTTGAGTTTCTATCTTTTTCATTACAAAGATACCCATCCCATTTGTTTAAGGGATTTGTTTCCTCTATAACATCCCATATCACCATTTCCTTGGGTGGCTCCATGAACTTTTCCTTGACCCTTAATATCACACCTTTGTAATCCACCAATTTATTTATTGGCCATCTAACCAAACAATATATATACTTATCCCAAATTCTTTATATCTCACAATTTCCATCTATCTCTTCCAGAAAAACACCAAATTCCATTTCACCTAGTGTTTCACCCTCAATTATGTGCTCCTCACAGAGATTAACTAGCATTCCTTTGGCAATGCACATGCTTGTTCGCATGAATTAATGTGTAAGAGAAACCTTTGTACATATGAATCTAACCCTATCTTGGGGAATATTTATGGCATGCTCATGATAGTGAGGCTCGAAATCTGATTCTGGCCAAATCTCATAAGATTCCAATGCACCCCTTAATGTATGCTCAAATCCTATTGGATGTGGTAGAGGAGCATCATTTTTTAACACATTCTCAATTTTAACCACTATGCATCCTTTATTTAACATATTTCTATGCATTTTATGCCCAAGCTTTGTGTTGAATATGGAGCCCTCACCCAACTTCAATCCATGGTGCAAAAGATCTACCTTGTCTCCAATAGAAAATGTAGAAGAAAAATTTGCACCTATAAACGAATGTAAATGCAATGTGGGATCCCAAAGTGTGCCCACACTCATTTCAAGAATAGCTTAGTAGTGGGTTATATTGTGATAGTATTCTTGCACACCACTAGAATGGCCATCTTAGAGAATATGTCAACGAAAAAGAAAACAGAACCATTTCCATGCTCAGTAGAAGGAAGGTGCAACATGTAATTCATTGATATTGATTCCCAAGGTTGAATACGAGTACGCAGAGGAGTATATAGGCCTCCTTTCTTGATAGTCAGTTCAAAAATGGCATGGGTAGTGCAGGATCTGATGTACTTCCAACCACCCTGTCGAAGGTTCGGTAAATAAAAATACATCTACAACACTACCACTATTTTCTCTACTCTAAAATGTCCAACAACACGAATGTAGTTCAACTCTAATATCATTTTCATGCACTCAACTAAAGGAACATAGAGGTGTCCCAAATGGCATAATTATGCACCCTGGAGGTGAAAATGAGGATTTTTCTTGCCTTCCAGGAGCATCTCGTATGTGTTGTATAATTCTGGACCGCTCTTGTAAAGATGTGGTGACCCCAAAGTCTCATGTCCATAAGATTCTAGCATAGTGGCCAGTGCCATGACCGATAGTCAGTTAAGGAAACCTATAATATTATTGTTGCTACCCTTCTTCTACTTAATGTTCAAATGGAATTGTTGTAGATATGCATACATTTAATGATGGTGATCATTCAACAACTTTCTTTGGGTCTGTATGAACTGCAGAGGCCAATAGTCTGTGTGGCCGACCATTTTTTTCCCCATAATGTAATGTTTCCATTATAGGTAGGCCTACATAATGGAATACATATCCTTTTCATAGGTGGGATAGTTTTAGGCTTTGTCTAAAAGTGTAGCACTATGATATGCCACTTGATTTCCCTGGTTAGTGAAAAAAACTACACCAATAGGATAGTTGGAGGCACTTGTCTAAATATCAAATGATTGTTGTAGGTATGGTAAGGTGAGTAATAATGTAGAGAAAAGGTGATGATTTGACTCAAAAAAAAAACATTCTATTCATATTCATACCAAAATAAATCTATTTTTTCACCACCCTTGGTGACTTGACTCAATGTCCAAGTGCTATGAGAGAACCCCAACACGACCCTGTGGTGGAAATTGGCAAGACCAAGAAAGATGTAGATCTCTATTAGAGTGGTTGGGTCTAGCTAATCCCGGATAACTTTTATCTTGGCTGTGTTATGAAACCAGCTCAAGAAAAGATAGAAAAGATAAATCAACGCCTTAGAATTCAGCCTTTTTGAGGGGGCAACCTCCTTTACATTACATAAATGAACAATTCTTGGATGATACAAATGAAAAGACCTCCTTTCTATATATAGGAGTCTAAGGGGTCATAACATAATCAGAGCCGACATAACAATAATAATGTAAGGGCACAATAATAACAATAGTGGGCTTCTATGTGGCACAATAGTAACAATATGGGCACTACATGGGTACATCAATATAATAAGTGGGTTGTATTAATAACAATAAGGGGTTACACTAGTAGTATAGGAGCCTAACATGCCCCTCTCCTTCAAGAAGCGTTGTCCTCAATTCTTGAGTAGCTCTTGATGCTTATGTATAAAATTCTTGTCCTCCCATGTGGAATCTTCAACGAGTAAGTTCTTTGACTTGATTAGATACTCTAAAATAGATCGATTTCATAGCTGTTGGTTTCTTGTTTCTGTGACTGCTCCAGGTTCCAATATGATTTTTCCTTCCTCTTCAATTTCTGGCAATATTGTTTGAATTGGGATCTTTTGCAACTTTTGAATAAGTGGCCATACTTCTTCGTCCTTCTTCCCTTCATCTCTTGCTTCCTTTATCCAATCCGGTTGGATAATAGAAATAGCACAAAACAATGCTTCCACATCCTCATCCTTGAAGAGTCTTCCCGTTCGGTAAGGTCGCCATTTTTTAAGCGCACGTAGTATTGCCAACATTTCCTTCTCATAAATAGCTTGCTTGAGATGTAGCAGTAAAAATACCCAATCACATACATCAAAACTTTTTTTAGTACGATGTTCATCTACCTATTTTTTCGTTTGATTTTGAACTGAAGTGGATCTATCCTTTAAAAGTTGGAGAACTTGGTGTTGATTCTCGATGTGATCTTTCTCTTCTTGAACATTTTTCTTCTTGATATGTCCTTCTATCTCTAGAGTTTGAGGAGTGGTAATTTCTTTCAATCCTTTACAAGATATGGTTGGATTCATTTCTTGATGCTCGATGTGATCTTTCACTTCTTGAACATTTTTCTTCTTGATATGTCCTCCTATCTTGATAGTTTGACGAGTGATAATTTTGACCAATGAATTACAAAATATGGTTGGGTTCATTTCTTCTTTCTAGATGTAATCTTTCACTTCTTGCACCTTTTTATTCTTTATATGTCCTTCTATCTTGAGAGTTTTAGGAGTGGTAATTCTTGCCAATGCCTTATAAGATATGGTCTGATTCATTTCTTCTTTCTTTGGGGTGGGGTCCTGGCGTATATCCTCTTCTTTTGATGTTTCTTGATCCTTTTCTTCCTCCTCTTCATATTCTCTGTAAAATAATTTCTTCTCAGCACACTTATGAACTTTACTGCATTTTCTATCACAATTGTAACAAAGCCCTTTTTCTCTTTTTTCTTCCAGTTGTTATGGTGGAACCCTTGTAGGTTGTGGAAGGCTTGAAGAAACAACACTTCCATCTTTATAGTTGTGAGGGGTATGCTTCTTGGTTTCCATAATTTTTCTTTCCACTATGTCACAAAGCCCTTTTAGTCTTTCCAATTGTTGTGGTGTTGCTCTAAAGAAAGTGTTGCTCTTTGTATCCTCATAATGTGCTATCATTTCCTCCGTGAAAATTGACCACGTAACAAGTTGTTTACGAGAACAAAGCCCTTTATACCATAAAAATTGATCTAGTTCTAAATATGAAGATGCAATACATACCTTTTTTATTACTGGTACACCATGTAGATCAAAATATTGCTCCATTTGAAGTATCCACTTTACCGGATCCTTGCCATCAAACTTCCTCATCTTTCTTTTTCTTGATTTTAGGAGCTCGATCTTGAAACGATAGTAACTCTGTACTTTCAGATCTTTAAGTTATGAAATTGCAACCTGTAGTAGCCCTCTGTGTCCTCTTTCCAATGCCACAAGTCTGACCCAAATTGGATTCTCCAAGGAAGAGTTATGCAAAATATCCCACAGTGACTTGATTATAGACTAGTTAAGTAGAGCGAACTTGTATGACGTGCCACGAGTCACTGTTTCAACCTCTGGATCTAAAAAATGCATACAAGAAACTAGACTCTGTGCTCTTTCTGTACCTTCTTATGAAGTTTCAATCTGATCCCCAGAGAGAAAGTTATGATGATTTTCCCCAGGTCACTTGTTTTGAATGTAATCCAGGAGTCTGCAAAAAGACCAACTTCCTCAGATCATATCTCCGCATATATCACGCGAAAAGCTCTGAAATTCGGACCCAAGGTTCAGCGCGATTTCTTCTCAAATGGTTTTTTTTTGCAACTTCTGAAACGTCACAGAAATAAAGTTATAGCGAAAATGCCATGATGACTTGTTTGGAGTAGCGAAACCCTAGAATCCAAAGCTCTAATACCAAATGTTATGAAACCAGCTCAAGAAAAGATAGAAAAAGATAGATCAATGCCTTAGAATTCAGCCTCTTCGAGGGGGCAACCTCCTTTACATTACATAAATGAACAATTCTTGGATGATACAAATGAAAAGACCTCCTTTCTATATATACGGAGTCTAAGGGGTCATAACATAATCATATCCAACATAACAATAATAATGTAAGGGCACAATGATAACAATCGTGGGCTTCTATGTGGAACAATAGTAACAATATGGGCACTACATGGGTACATCAATATAACAAGTGGGTTGTACTAATAACAATAAGGGGTTACACTAGTAGGTTAGGGGCCTAACAGGCTGGGTCTACATGCATAGTCCTCTCATCAATGATGTACCCCATATATGAACCTGGGTGATATCAAAAGTGCATTTATCCAAATTGGCACACAATGTCTGTTGTCATAGGATTTGGAGGACCTGTCAAATATGGTGGAGGTGCTCTTCCCAACTATGGATGAGGATTAGGATGTCGTCCAAATACACTACCATGAATGAGTTGGTGAAGGGCTTCCATAAGTTACCAATCAATGTCATGAAGGTTGTGGGGGCATTCCTAAACTTGAAAGGCATGGCCAGCCATTTGAAAAGACCCTCCTAGATTTGAAGGCAATATTCCACACATCAGAGGGTTCAATTATTACCTGGTGATAACCAGATTTCAAATAAATCTTGCTGAAATATTTTGTCACCTTGAGTTGCTCCAAAAGGTCATTAATTCATGGGATTTGATACCTATTATGGAAAGTGATCTTATTCAGTGTTCCATAGTCAATACAAAGTCTACAGGTCCCATCCTTCTTCGGTACCAACACGAATAGGCTCCCATAGGTTGATTAACTTAGCCTAATGTGGCCTTTCTAGAACAACTCCAAAATCTAGCCTTTGATTTTATCATTCTCCAAAACATAGCATTGATAAATAGACCCATTGGGTAGCGACCTGACAATGTAGGGGTACGTCTGTGAGCGAGCTAAAGATGTCTCTTTACTCCTCCACAACCTTTTCCATCTACTATTTCCATGCGAAAGAGCCCTATAATGAGGTCGTGGATTTAGCCATAATCTTTTTCTTTCCCTGAGGGTGAATCATAAGGAAGACAGATTTCCCAGTACATGAAATGATCTTACTCCATTGCTTCGCAAAGATCAAAGAGGTGGTGACAGGATGTGCTACTTGTAGTATCTTGTGTAACTTATTTCCTAAAGAAATAATAATATTGTGAGACCTGGACTAATACACGACATGATGCTTCCACAGGTATGATCAACCTAATAATACATCAAAAACTTCAAGAATAGTAACATCACGTAATACCTCATTTGCGAAGGGCTTGATTTTTGAGGGAAGGAGATACTGTTGGCTGACGTGGAGATCTCGTTCTTGGTGAGCCCAATGTGGTTAGTACGCCGAAACACTTCACGAATTATGCTAAAATGGGGTTCTTTTCGCTTCTACTGTCGAAAATGAACTGCAATAGAGAACCCTTCACCCACATCTTTGAGTGGAAGAAATGATCCCCCTCCTCTAAATCTTTGAGCTCAATATTACATATCTTGGTGGTGGAAATAGTGGTACTAGGCTCTGCATCAATAATCTGCTTCCCTTTTTCATTTCCCTTGTCCGGTTCTAACTCAGAGTCAGAACATCCATCTGATTCAGAAGTCTTAAGCTTGGCCACCATTGGTTGGCTCGACACTCACTTGTGTTGTGAGTGAGGCTCTTATGTAACTCACACCATTTCCCTATACCCTTATTTTTCTTCGTGGTGTTATTATTTTCTTCCGAATTCAGTAGGTTTACCTGGGTCACCCAACCTTGGCATTTTCATTTTTTTTTATGGTTCGAGGGGGCCTTTCCCTTGCTTCGGATTCATAGATACAAATTCTTTCTTCCTTTTTGTAAATTTATGCTTGATCTTGATAGCATATAGATAGGTGACACCAAGCGAGGAGATGTCCATGAACTCCATCTCATCTTTGATTTACTTATCTAGACAACCATGGTACTTGAGAACTAAGTGTTGTCCAGAATCCTTAATACCCAACTAAGTGTGGAGGCTATGAAAAATAATTGTAAAATCTTAGTCCCTTCCCTACTGCAGCATGGTCCATTTTATGTATTTATCTCCATATCTCTTGACAAGGTAATATTGTTCCTTGATGGAATCTCATAAATAATTCCAAGTGGGTGTGGCTAAAAATGGTGAGGATTCCCTCTCATCCTTATGTTCATAGTAGGTTTCCCACTAGTCCTTGACATGGGGGAAACATTGAGAAGTACAAAGGTAATCTTTTCCCGATTGGAAAATTCATGACCCAAAAAAATATCCTTCCAAGAGATTTAACCATATATCTATGATGTGTTCATCTATCTGTCCTTCAAATATGGGAATGTCAAAGTTGACTTGTACTTTAAAGGGAGTGAATGCCTCCAAAGTAGCTGGTAGATGAATATCTGTGACCTGTAGGTAGCCACCAAAGAATATGTGTAAAGTTATTCGTCATCACGTTCCTCTGTCGCTCGAGTGATTCCTCGAGCAATATTTTGAAAGGATCTACTACCCCCTCATCTTTATTTTCTTACATGATGGGAGATTGTCAGGGAATGTAGGGATAGTATTGCAAAGGTTCAACCAGTTCGAGCCCTAACTTCTTTTACCCTGACCTTCTTGGGGACATGCAAAGAAAAAAATAGAAAGAGAAGACTTCTCTGATACCATTGATCCATACTTATACTTGAATGCAACAAAATAAAGATACAAACATAAACGTTCATATGCATTAGAAATAAAACTTCATTTCATTAATATCAAAGAACTGAAATATGTTTACATATAGAATGGAAATAAAATAGCTCAGATGATGGTAGCTTATCTCTGAGAAGAGATATGGTAGCTACATGCCATTGAATTGTGTTATAATGAGGCTCAAGGGCCTTTTTATTATTGGTCGACAAGGGAAAACCCAAAACAACCAAAACCCTAACCCGATCATATGGAACACCAAGAGTTTATGGGCCTTGTTGGGGTTAGTTAGGCAATGCATTTTTAGGGGTTTTAACTTGATCATTTGATCTCCATTCGGCAGATATGATACCTTGTTGGAAATATATCTCTAAGTACTACGGGATTTTCAGTAGGGGCCGACCCTTACTTGTGGATTTAGGACTGCTACGGACCTAAAAAAAAAATCATTTAGGGGGTCAAAATAGCTCCACAAGTTCTAAACCTGAAAAAATACTAAAAGTAGTAGATGCTATTATAATCGAGGAAACATATGAAACCGACTGGAGGTCTAGGTGGAATAAGTGGGTGGCCACCAATATCCACCTAGATCAACCAACAATAATAATAAGGGGCCTACACTATCATTATAGGGACCTAACATGCCCCTCTCCTTCAAAAAAGTGTTATCCTCAACACTTTAGTAGTTTTAGATGCTTCTGTATAAAATTCTCATCCTCCCATGTGGAATCTTCAATGGTAATTTCTTCCACTTAATGAGATACTCTAAAATTAATCGATTTCATAACTATTGAGTTCTTGTTTTCATGAATTCTTCATGCTCAAATATGACTTTTCCTTCTTTGTCAAGTTCTAGCAATATTTCTTGAACTATGAGATTTCCATCGATAACCTTGTTTAAGCATGAAACATGGAAAGATGGGTGTACTCAAGAAGATACAGGTAGCTCCAATTTGTATGCCATAGTAACATTCTTTTGCATCACCTTGTAAGGACCATAGAACCTGGGTGATAATTTATTATCCTTCCTCATTTTCTTGAGTGACATTTGTTTGTATGATTATAGTCATAAAAAACCTAGACATCTATATCAAAACTTCTTTCACCGCGATGCTGATATTCCATTGTTTCATTTGATTTCGCACCATAGTGAAGTTAGCCTTTAAGAGCTATAGAACCTGTTGTTTATGCTCAATGGGATCTTCCAAAAGTTGAACCTTAGAATTTTCTCTTAAATATGATGTGATGGATGGTGGATGATATCCATAAAGTTCATAAATAGGTTCATTTTTGTTGTAGTATGGAATGAAGTGTTATACCACCATCAAGCTAGAGGTAACAACTTGACCCATTGTGTTTTTTTATCAGATACAAAGTAATGAATATATCCTTCCAAACATTTGTTCACTCCCTCAGTTTTCCCATCAGATTGAGGATGATAAGGTGAGCTAATTGAGTTCCAAGACAAGAAAATCATTTCGTCCAAAAATTTCCAGTGAAAATGGTATCTATGTCACTTACAATAATTTTTTGGTTTCCATGTAGATTTTGAATTTTTTCAATAAATGCAAAAGAAATTGTAATAGATTTAAAATGATAAGATAATGCAGAAAACCGTGAAGTGTGAATACTTGGAAAGTCTATCAACTACCACAATGACGACACTCTTTCCTTCAGGCTTGGGTAAACCTGTGATAGAATCCATTGAGACCTCCTCCCAACAGCAACGTGGAATAACTAAAGGTTGTAATAGACCCTGAGACTTAATTCTCTCAACTTTATTTTTTTGGAAAACCAAACATTTTGCCTCAAAATTCTAAATATCATATTTAAGGCCATCCCAAAATACATCCTTCTTAGCCCTGTGGTAATTTTTTAATAATCCCAAGTGCCCTCCTAAGGGGGAGGTGTGCAATTCCAAAATAATTGGGAATTATTACAAAGATATAAGTAATCTTTGTACCCTAATGAATCATTTTTCCAACTAAATGTATAAGATGTACTGGGATCTTGCTACAAATTTTGAATAAGTGTCCACATATCTTTGTCATTCTTCCATTAATCTCTTGCTTCAGTTAACCAATGAGGTGGGATAATAGAAATGGAACAAAGAAATGCTTCCACATCCTCATACTTTCTTGAGAGTGCATCTGCAACAACATTTGGCTTCCCTTTTTTTATAGATGATTTCAAAGTCATAACCCAACATGTTCATGACCATTTTTTATCCTCTTTTGAAGTTAATATCTTTTCCAAAAAGTATTTAAGAATATCATAATATGTTTTTATCTTGAATTATTTTCCCATTAGGTAAGGTCACCATTGCTTTAGTGCATGAAGTCTTTCCAACATCTCCTTCTCATAAATATGATTGTGCAAACACTTTCCATTGATTGGAAAACTTTCAAAAGCAATGGGTCTTCCTTCATGCATTAAAACAACACCAATTCCATTTCCTAAGGCATCACATTCCACAATCAAGGCTTTTGGGAAGTCAGGGGTAGCTAGAACCGATGCTTGCTACATTGCCTCTTTAATATGTTCAAAGGCCTTAGTTGATTTTGGAGTCCAAGAAAATGCATCTTTCTTTAGCAATGTTGTGAGATGGGTTTTTATTCTCCCATAATTCTTAAAAAATGTGCAATAATACATTGTCAACCCAAGAAATCCTCAAATATTATTTATGGTTGTGGTGATTTTCCATTCCTTAATGGATTTAATTATCTTATGGTCTACCGTAACACCCTCATGAGATACTATATGACCCAAATATTCCACCTCATGTACTCCAAAGAAACATTTGGAGGTTTTCTCATATAATTATTTCTGCTCCAATAGTTTGAGCACCTTGTTAACATGTTGAACATGATCCTTCCAAGACTTGTTGTAGATTAGTATCTCATGAAAAAATACTAACACAAATTTTCTAAGTAAGGGTTTGTAAATGGAATTCATTAAACCTTGAAATGTGGAAGGTGCATAGTAAGGCCAAAAGGCATGACCAAAAATTCATAATGACCTTCACAAGCTCTGAATGTTATTTTTAGAACATCTTTAGTCTTCATTACAATTTGATGATATCCTAAATGAAGATCCATATTAGTGAAGTAAATTGTTCAATGTAATTCATCCAACAATTCATCAATGACAGGAATGGGAAATTTATCTTTAATAGTGAGTTTGTTGACTCCATATAATCCAAACACATATGCCATGATACATCTTTCTTGTGTGCAAATAGTAATGTAGTAGAGAAATAACTTTGAAAATGTTGAATTATTCTCACCTCTAACATTTTTGTAACCATATGTTCAATTTCACTCTTTTATGCATAAGGATATCTGTAAGGCATGATGTTTGGAGGAACACTTCCTGGAATCAAATGAATAACATGATCATGATCATGATCACAAATAGTTGGAAGGCCTTTGGGAGTGATAAATACCTTGGAATGATTGTCCAGGATTTTTTGGAGATTTGGAGAAATACATTATTTCGACATTTGAACCTCTAGTGAGAATAATTATGCAATTATTCCCCATTGTTCTTTCTTAATAATATTTATCATGCCATTAAAACAAATTATCTTTCTTGTTTTCCCTACGATACCCATTCATTCAACTCCCTTTCCTTACAAAAAAAAAAAATCAAGCAAAGTTCTTGAAAAGTAAAACCTACCATCCCCGAAGATTGTAACCACTGGACTCCTAGTGCAACATCAACACCAACCATTGGAATGGAAAGAATTTGACTATGTAATACATATTCCCCTATGGTTAGATTGATATTATGGCACTTTCTAGAGAAATTTGTAATTCCTCCACTTGCAACCATCACTTCACACTTTAGTGCTGGATATAAGAAAAAATTATATTCCTTGGTTATCTTACAATGAATAAAATTATGGCTACTACCCAAATCAATTATCACCATTACATTTTTCTTCTTGATATATCCTTCTATCTAAAGAGTTTGTTGCAACAATGCATTACAAGATATGTTCAAATTCATTTCTTCTTACTCTAGGGTTAGTTCTTGGTGTATATCCTCCTCTTTTGATATTTCTTGTTCCTTTTCTTCCTCCTCTTCACAATCTATGTAAAATAATTTCTTCTCAACACACTTATGACCTTTAGTGTATTTTCTATCACAAATGTAATAAATCCATTTTGAACTTTTTTCCTCCAATTTTCTGTGGTGTCAACCTTGTAGTTTATGGAAGGCTAGAAGCGCAACACTTTCATCTTTATAGTTGTGAGTGGTAGAATTCCTTGTTGCCATAATTTTTCTTTCAATGTTTCTTGCCACCCTGAATGCTTTCTCTAATCAATCATGTTCCTAAAGGAAAACCTTATGTTGGATGTTATTCTTTAAATTCCCTATGAATACATCAATCCTATGCTCCTCTAGAATATCAGTTACCTTGATATTCAATTTTTGAAGTCCTAAATGTGCTCCTCCATTGCACCTGTTTGTTTGAGATTTATCAATTGGCTAAAGAAGGTGTTTCTCTTTACATCCTCATAATGTGTTATGGTTTTCTCCTTAAAAATTGACCAAGTGACAAGTAGTTTATGACTAAAAGGCCATCGATCCCATATAAACTGATTGGGTTCAAAGTATAAAGATGCAATGCATACCTTTTGTTTGTGTTGAACATCATGGAGATCAAAATATTGCTCCATCTGTAGTATCCATGTTACCAGATCCTTGCCATCAAACATCTTCTTCGATATTTGGAATGTGGTGGGTATTAAACCCAACATTGGAGTCTCTAAAATCATAATTCTTATTCCTTTTCTCCTCATCATGATTTTCATGGATTAACTTGTCACTACTCAAAATCATTTCTTGCAAAAACTTTGTCAACCCTTCGTTCAACCCTTCTATCATGAAATTAATCATTCCTTCCACATCTTCTTTTAAACCATCCTTCAAACCTTCCATGTCCCTTTTTGTTTTTACTTCTAAACCATCCATATTAACATTCATCATTGCTTCCAATTTGTTTCTAGTTACTCTTTGCAAGAGCGAAATTTGTTGCACTTGGTCTCATAATTTTGATCTATCATGTTGCATTGCTTCCTCTTCTTCACGTGTCATAGTGTAAATTTGAGGTTGCTTACTGGGAGTTTCGAAATTTCTTTTTCAATACATATTGGAACCACATAATAATATCTATGCTTTACTATTCCCTTTGAATTACTTCACACAGACTTTTCAAGCAAAACTTATGCAAATTTAAAAAATACACACCTTTTTCTTCTTACTTTTAGGAGCCTCATAATGAAACTATTGTATCTATAAAGTTTTACCCTGCCAAGGTCTAAAATTTGGTCATGTGGTATCACTCTGAGTTTTCTTTCCAATTCGACAAGTCATATCAATATTGGAATCTTCAATACAAAGATATGCCAAATTTCCTATGTTGACCTAATTATGGACTTGTTGAGTAGAGAAAATTTGTACGGGATTGCATGTGTGACTGTTTTAACTTTCAACCCTGAAATTGACGCAAATGAAGGTACATTCTGTGCACTTTCAATGACATTTTATGGAATTCAAATCTGATTCTTGAAGATAATTTTATGATGATTTTTCCTAGGTCACTTATTTAAGACCAAATTTTGAAGCATGAGAAACCCTAACCTGTTCAAACGATATCTAATAAAATAAAGCTAACTGATATCTGAAATTTCTACAAGAAATTAACTTAGGTTTATGCTCAAGGTGGTCGAAATTTTAGCTTCATAAGGTTCATATAAAAAACATTATAGTGAAAATGTCAAGATCAACTATTCGAAGCAGTGAAACCATAGAATTGAAATCTCTGATACCAAATGTTATGCAACTAACTCACAAAACAGAAGAAAATATAGATCAGTGACTTGAGAAATAGCCTTTTCTAAGGGGAATCCTCCTTTACATCATATAAATGAATAATTATTGGATGATTCAAATGACAAAACCTTCATGGTATATATAGGAGTCTAAGAGTTCAAAATATAATTAGAGTCTCAATAACAATAATAACGTAAGGGCACAACAATAACAATATGGGGACTGCATGGGCATAACAATAACAATATGAGGCAACACTAAAAAAACAATAAAGGGGCTACACTAGTATTATAGTGACCTAACATTGGAAAAGTCGGAGTGATTGATGTAATTCCCTTTTCATAGAATGATAATATGAGTGAATTTAGTGTTTGGGAAATGCTCCTTTTCTTACTTTTAAAACTAAATTGTTCTGGTGTGCCTACCCTCTTACATGTCATCACAAAAAAACACAATTTAGGGAAGTTTCCCCATTATTACATGCATTCATCGAATCATTAGGTTTTAATACTTGACGGCCATGTGCCTCAACAAAAAAATAAATTGGGGTCTGGGGTAGTCACCCTTTTTTTTGTAAAACCCCAAGTAATCGAATCTTGAGTGATGTTATTCTAATGGTCACAAGGACCGAAAGATGCTTCTGACTCAATACAAACATATATGGGTAAATTTTGGCACCTAGGGACCAAAGGAAAAAACTCGTCTAAACAGAACCATGATGGGTTGTTCCCATTATTGGGATAGGTCATTAACCTGTTGACCCCAAATTGCTACTTAATATATGTGCACAAAAGGTTAACTGGGCCACTATGATGGTGGAACATGACCCAAGCCACCATATTACTATAACAATGGGCCCTTTGAATGGTAAGCAAGTAAGCCATGTGGAGAGGGTCGAACTCAATGGCCTCGAGGCAAAATCCTAGTGTTGACGGTGTTGGACCCACCAACATTTAGGGGGATCACCTAGGTATGAAGTCCCAACTAGACCTCAAACCGTTTGGTGTCAGAATCCCATCTGGTGTGATGGCCTGGTTGCCATTATCTTAAATATTTACCTCAACTCTTGCTTGTCAGCATAAAAGAGTGGCCTTCTTTGTCTTCTAGAAGTGAGGTTCACATGCGTGGTGATTGTAAGTGTTACTTGTGTCAAAGGTTCTTTCACTATAGAGGGATAGGGTGAGAGTGAGTCGCAAGTTAGTCGGGAGGAAACCCCAAATCTTGTAAGAACACACAACACAACAGGACATGCACAACTTCTGGAGGAACAGTCCACGCGGATGCAGCAGTCACAACACACAAGGGAAGATAACATGTACAACACTCAGTGGATGAGTCCGCACGAGTGCAATGGTTGTTACAACAAGTTTTATGTGAAAGGTTTGTATGATGTCTGGGGAGGTAGCCACCATGGGTGAGACAATGTTAACATCATATACAACACATTTTCATTAATAGATTATGTATTAAAACAAGTGAAATTAGTTCACGTGTTCAACACAAGTTAAAGAAACATGCATTACACGTGTTCAAGATTAGTCTCACAACAGTTACAATACATGTCTGAAAACATGTTGGCCTATTAGCATGCTTTTGAATTAAGTGAAATTTCGAAGACACATCGTTACACCATACATCACTAACCCCATGGGTGGTGTGTTGGAGCCACTACTTACTCCTCAAAGAAAAGATTACAGACTCTCTTTGGTATGTGGGAGGAGTTGAGGTGAAAATTCCTTTTCATGTACAAATGAGGGGGTATTTATAGCCAAGGGTGAAACTGACCCTTGTGGCTGTTCGACTACCCTCATGATTAATTGACTTCCATGACTTTTCGACTTTAGATGAATCTTTGTACAACAAGTGGCTCTCTTGGACTTCCACGTTACATTACATTGATTGACACTATGGGCCATATTAGAGATGTGGATGACATGACTCATGATGTGACTCGACATGACGGTGCTAATACATTCATGTTGTTGTTGGTGTGCATGTCAAGCTACAGTGCTGCTGGGTGATGGATGTCCTCATGGTGTGTCACAGCTTCACCTCCGCATGGCAAAGTGCACGGAGTCTTTGATGGTCATTGCTTTTCTTGATGTTTCTTTTTCACATTTCTCCTTGCTTTTATGTTGGTAATCTCGATAGGTTCATTCGTTCGTGAAAGGTGCATGTTTGTTCATTCGTCCGTCTATTCATGAGCACATCTTGCATATTTTCTCATACGTCCATCCACGAACACTTCCTTTCTCAATCATGCATTTACAAGCATATTTGTGCATCCATTGGTGAACGAGTCCTTCTCCATGTGCTCCCTTTGTTCATCTCATTCGTTGTTGTGCCATGTTTGTTTGTGTACCTATACTTGTGGCCACTCATGATGAGACGACATCAAATCCAAAAACCTCCTATTCTACCATGATACATGTTCATTTCAGATGCAGGTGGTTGGGAGAGGTAACAAGGATTTGAGGTGGGATGGAGGGTCTAGGCACTACTGATGAAAACTGCACAAGAGTCACCGGGTGAGAGAGATGGGAAAACTAGATTGATAGTGACTGTCCGCGAGGTCTGGCTTAGCTAGAGGAAAAAACTGCACAGTTTTTGAAGGGAACAACCTAGGTTACATGAAGGCTAGGTAGGCAAAATATATGCAATTCTAGAATGAGCGAGTAGTGGGAGCTTGGCTGCCGAAAATTGTGCAATTCCTAGAGGGAACTGGCAGCTGGCTATCAGGACACTAGCAGCAAAACATGCTCAATTCCTGGAGGGAACTAGCAGTTTTCTATTGGGTCACTAACAACAAAAACTACACAATTCCTGAGTGGAACTCACTGTTAGGTGTTGGAGCTTGATAGAAAAAATTACAAAATTCCTGGAGGGAACTCGCATTCTACTGCCAGGAGCTGCTGGTAGGAAAAACTATGTTGATGCTAGGAGGCTGGCTTGCTGATCACCTCTACATTGTTTTGAAGTTGAGTGGACTACCAAGCAGTAGAGAGATTTCTCATGAAAACTGCACAATTTTCTGGGTGAGTAGTTGATCAACTATCGGGAGGCCTAGCTAGAAAAACTGCGCAATCTTCGGAGGGAGACAACAACTGGCACTTGGTGTCTATCCGGCATGTCTACACAATTTTCTTAGCTAGGAGGGTGGGTAAGGTCTGCAGCCTCTGTGCAATTTTTGAGTGGAGTGAGTCTCAGGGTGGCTGCCAGTTTAAACTCTCTGGTTGACCAGCATGAAGGCAGATTGATTAGCTTGCAGGCAACACAACCTAAAATTATTTTCTTGGTTCTTCTACACTATTTTGGGTGATAGTCGATCGAGTCGATAATGGGGTGATGGTATGGCTCTCGAAGGGGAGTCTAGCCATCAAAACTTAAGCAAAAATGAATAAGTGTGTGAACGAGTGAACGATGCATATGTGATCCCGCAAACACATACTCACATGACTTGGCAATGAGACGACTCAAATCATCTAAACCCACATGTTCAACATGAATGATCTGCAGTGCAAGTGACAAGAGCGACACTTGTGATTGATCATTGGTTGACTGTGATGACGCTTGTGTGACAGCGAATGTGACTCCATGTGTGAGTTTGATATATGTTTTCATAGCTAACACAACATGTACACATGAAGCAAAGACCTTTAGCATGACGAGAACATGGTCACAAGCATGACTTCGACATCAACATGCAAAAACTTGGGTTAAATGAACAAGAAAGGTGGATGAAAAGACTGACACAAGCTCACAGAGTGAACCCAAGTGTGTGTAGTCAGCAAGTGAAACTCTCAAGGGAGGCTCCGAAATTGGGAACAGGCCAAAGTTTTGGAAAGTGGTTGTAACCGCTACAACACTTGGTGACACACTACTAGAACTCCAGCTTCTCTTTTTTTATTTGTTGGTAGCACATGGCCTTGGTCTTTTGGGGAATATTGAATCGCTGTGCGTGTTACTTCGGCTTCTCCACTTACCCCATGGACATACATGGTTCACCTTTTCCCAACTCAGTCAAAACACAATGAAAAGTTCATCTTGATCACAATGTTTCGAATTTGGGAAGGGTAGTTTATATCACAAGTTGAATATCTTTAGAGTATAAGTTTTCATCTCTGGTGTTGCTCCACTACCAGCAAGCCTGGACAGTACCCCAATGGAGTCACACAGGAACAGACACATTGCTCCACTACCAGTGATCCTAGTCAGTACCCTGTTGGAGTTGCATGCTTCACCTCTCTGCGGAGGAAGCCTTCCTCTTCTTTCACCTTTGTATTTTTTTCAAGAGGACCGTGCAATTTATTTACTTTTGGGGCAGAAGAGTGTTACAGGGAAAAGTGTTTATACAAAACTGCTCTATCCCACTAAGGTGTGATAGCTGCCTTAGAAGCAAACAGAGTAATGATACTTTAGTTTTTCCTTTATGAATTATAGATAGAGAGGAACATAAAGACCAACCTCTGTCTTGCGCTAATCTCCTGATTTGATTCCTCTCTTCCTTGATAGTCTTTCGCTACTTGCTCCCTTGCACGCCCAGCTTCACAAAGTGCCTATAAGATCACAGTAGCATAACACTATACAAAGACATGGATCTATACTCATAAACAATCTAGGATCAGATGTAAATTGACCATACAAATGCAGCAAATATCAATGACACAAGAGTATGGAGGAAAACTAGAATAACTTTTATTGATAAACAAGAAAGAGCCAAGAGGAGTTACAACTAGTTGTTCTGACCCAGTATCAACCTCTCAGCAAGGAAGCGCCTCTTCACCTCATACAAAGCTTAGATCACCCAACAATCTGATGTTTGTCTCAAGAAACCAACAACAATTCCTTACAATATGTAAAATTCCAGCCTTTGGATCTCTGGGATGAGGGATCCATATATAGATATCTCTAATGGAGATGAGTCAGCTTATGATTTGATTAGTGTCTTCCCTCTGATAGTTCTTGCTTCCACTTGGAGATTGATGATCTCTTACTCATCTTTGGTTGAATTTAGAGAGGCAAGTGTCACAGGAGAAGTTTCTGGAAGCTTCCATTGCCTCTCCACCTTGCGGAATGACACTGCCATTTGTCATTTCTCGCCCATCGCACCCCATAGAAGGGCTCTTTGAAATGCAACACACCCACACAGTGTATTTAGGTGAGATGCAACACACTTGGCCAGTGGAGCAGCTGAAATGATCCTGTTTTGACCAATTCTGAGCAGTTTTTCATGGAGAACTTCTGGGAGAAGCTGTAATCTGTTGACCTTGTTCCTTTAGGGGTTAGAACAACACTTTTAGAGACTTAGGATCCCTTGGTTTATGGAAATTTCATGCTTGGGGTTGTAGTGCCAAAAAATGTCTATAACAGTTGCCCCCTAAAGCATGAGGTCGTTAATCTTTTGATGTCAGGTGAAATGCTTTATTATGAGGATCCGAAGTTCTTTCAAGCTGGGAGGAGACCTGTAATAAGATACAATACAATACATTATCTTCATAATATTTTCATGATCTAGTTGAGGCGGGCATTCCCATGCTCAGCTTTATAAATTCACTTTTATGTACATAGGACAGACAATCATTTGAGTGTAGACTGATGATTCTAATAGAGCCATCATCCCTTTGATTGGATGATTATCTATGCAACAATGATGTACATTCGATGATTTTATTTTCATGAATGTATATCAGAGCCCGGATGGATGAAACTATATTTGGGGTCTTCAATCTCGTTTGATCGTCACTCGAAGTACAAGTCTATCCATGTGAGAAATGCTCTGAAGTCGAACATGGAATGACATTGCTTGATTACCAGCCAATAATGTAAGCTGTTAACAAGCGCGAGAGGAATCACCGATAATGATAATGACCCTCAAGGTACTGCAGTACAATTCACGTGGTGTGAATAAAGGACTTTGCATCAAACACCACGGAAAATCTTTCGGTCGAAGGTGATTGATGTAAACCTGTCACCGGAAGTGAGAAACTTGCCATTTAAGCATGCAAGCTTCAAAGTACTAAATGGGGTGTTCCTAGATCAACTTCTTGGATAACGAGCTGATGTGGGCAAGAAGTGATCCGTCATAGGAGGGCCTTAATGAATCCCACATCAATGACACGGAACGGAGCAAATTATTTTAATGGAGGTGAAAACAGTCTGGTGATAGAAGGTTCAGGGTGACGGTCATGAAAGAATGGAGTATAAATGTATTGTAGTGGGTGAGACACACATGAATTCTTTGAATGACTTCTCTTGAACATATCGGCGACACTGACATGATGGATTGGTAGCATTACCCCAAATGTGGATTGTGTGATGGGACCATGGTGATGTGACCGGTGAATGAAAGAACCCAACCCGACTTGGTTGCGGAGTGAAAGTTTCATGTTCAAGAGCGACTTGCTACCAACAAAGTTTCTTCAAGTTTTCTTCCCAATTTTTCCCCAGTCATTGCTGACCAGTACCTCTCTATTTTTATCAAGATTGAGGAGGATAACATATGCTTGTTTTATAATTTTCCCTTCGGGAAAACCCATCGCTATGTTTTAACGAGCCTAGCGATAGTGAAACTCGTTCTCGTCTATAGACAAGTTTGTCGCTATTAAAATTTTAACGAGTTTAATGACAAATATAACTCAGTCCTTTTCAATTTTAGAGAGTCTGAAAAGGAACGTAAAGGAAAATCCAAAATTCCTTTTTCGTCATCTAATCCCTTAAGTTCGAAAAAGTATAAAACAATACAGAAGGGATGAATTTTCGATACTTTTAACGAGCTGAACAAAACAAGCGCTCGATCTTTTTGTGTAATAATCCCTCAGGTCCAAAAAGATTAAAATTTAGAGGAGGGATAGCACTTCCGGTTCCTTTAACGAGCTGGAGAGGCCAATGGCTCGACAATCTTTTCATATTTTACGAGTCAGGTGAAAAGAGCTTAAAGGACGCTCATCTTTTGAGGAACGAATGATAAAATGGGTAGCAGCTAATTCCAGGTAAGGTTTGGAATTTTCCAATCACGGTAGTGTTACAAGGATGGCTAGTGGGATCACTCTTCACAGCTGTTCCTCAAAATGGGTAAACAATCAAATGGAGGTGAATAATCGACCAATGCAAAAGTGGAGGTGACGGTGCAAACACGACCAAGGCTTTAATGGCTGAAGTGCTACATTCATGATGGTTATTTACCGGGGTATAGTCCATTTTTTAATGAGCTTAAACGCGGGGGTAAACATTTGCTCATGGCTTATGTTTATTTTTTAACGATCTTGAACTATGCACTAAAACTGCTCGATGCGGGTTTATTTTTTAACGAGTTTGAACCTTGCGGTAACACTGCTCGATTAATCCAGTCGTATAATAAGAATGTCCCATATAAAAACGACAATTTTTAGAGTTTTCCCCCAATTCCTTTCTTTATGCAAGTTAGGAAATGACCAATCCAAAAATCTTTGCTTGCACTCCAAAAGGTTTGCATGCCCCCAGGTATAAAACAGAGTTTCAAGGTTACCCCTTCTTTCTTCCGTTATAACATTTGATTTACCGAGAGAGGTCTACCTCTTATAGGTTACCAAAGATTGTTTTATTTACGGCGTAAACAAAACACTTCTTCGGCGATGTCTACCGAAATAGACAAAGGTGAGTGGAGGAGGCTACTTCACTCACGTAACTTTGACAAGAGAATCTTGTTCCAGAATAACCCCCTCTTCCAATCACGGACGGGAGTACAAACTAGTCATATTCTCTCGCGGAAACCTACCCTATACTCGAAGTTTTCCTGCCGAAGCAGACCAGGGTGCATGCCCCCTGGGTTTCAGTCATGTCCCCCGAATCACTCGCACTCATCAGGCGGGCGGACTGGAGATTGAGACATTTCTTGCGTGAAAAGACCATTCGGGGATGGTTTATGACTATTCTCTATGTGTGAACCGGGGAATGAAAGGTGTTCTACGAGCTTGACCACTCTTCCTTCGTGCAGAAAACAAATTACTCTAAAGAGTGAGGAGACAATCGCTCCCATGGAATAAATATAGTCTCGTCCAAGGAGTAGATTATAATCCAGGGGTCCTTGAACTACCATTACGTTCATGTGAACGGTTTTTCCTCTCAATGTTATGGGCACATTGGGAAGGATCCCTAACAGTCGACTGGTTCCTTTGTCAAAGCCTATTAGATTTCTCAACTCAGGCAGAAGCGATGGCAAACCAAGCGCTTTCCAAGCAGTCGAGGAATGGATACTCACAGAACCGCCTTCATTTATGATGGTACTGGCCATAACCATTCTATATATTTCAACAATGATTCAGAATGGTATACTAGCTGGTAAACGGGGTCTGCCTAGTTGATTCCAATCAAAGGAGACAACTCGGTTGCTTGTAGGTGGGACTGAATAGACGGCTGGGTACGACTCTGACGAACTTCATTACTACGGTAAAGGAATGGGTAAATTGCCCCCATGTTCATTGGAGTCTGTGCTTATGAAAAGAATTTGGACAGTTTCATCTTTGTTCTCTTCAGTGGTTGTATCATCTGAAGATGGAACCTATGAAGGCAAGACCGGGTCAACTGCCGCCTCGACCTTTTGACTTTCATCTGGTATGGGTTCAGATGGTTTATCTTCAATGATATATGCTTCAGCTGACCACTTGAGCGGGCCAACCAGATTTTCAACAAGTGACGGACTCGGCAAGAGTTTTTTATATCCAGGAGGAAGTCGTAACGATGAAACCAGATGATCATCCAAAACTCTTTCAGCCTCATCTAAGAACGGACAACGGTGGATGGCATGATCCCCTTCGCATAGTTTACAAGGAAATCTACATTTTCCTTTCGGTCCTGGGGCTTCACTTTCACTAGTTGACGGTGTGTTTTCAACATGATCATCAGAGGTTGATGACACCGGGTTGTGCAAATGAGGAGACCAGTCCCTTAAGATCCGAGGGATGCAAGGACAATCTCTATGATAGTGGTCTCCTTTGCAAATGACACATGGCGATTTAGGCCTGGTCGGTGCAGTGTGTGGATTTTCGCTAGACGACGCTCGTTTGCCCCCATTCGCTTTTGGCTCCTTGTTCTTCTTCTCTTTCTTCTTCTTTTCCTTCTTCTTCTCAGGTACTTGACCTTTGGCTTTACCAGCCCCATCAAGTGAAGAGGAAGGAGGAGAGGAAGAATTAGAGGAAGTAGAAGGTTGGTGGGTAACTCTGGACTCGTCTAGTTGTTGATTCAATTGTTCAGGAATTGCGGTGTTTTGAACGACAGAGGTTGAGAAGAGCCATACAGGCAAGCTGATTGTCAGTCCTGGAAGCGACAATGTGGCCATATGGGGTGCACCAACATCTCCCCAAGAGGATAAGGGACTAGGATTTCCTCCAAGAGGAATTCCTTGGTTGGTGGACTCCATTTTCTCAACCCAAGATCAACGTAGAAAAGGGTAATGAATATTCCATTTAAAATAAATTTTAGACGCTTTGAAACAACTTGGTTTTTCAATTTTTAAGAGTCGAGAAAAAACAAAAGATGACTCTAGTCTCCTTCGATTTTTAATGAGCCTGAAGTGACAAGTGCTCAGATGGACCTTTTTAGTTAAAGAGTCTAAAAAGGAACGCAAGGGACTGCTCTGGAAATCTAGGTAGAGGGATTACCAAACCAATCGCAAAACTGCAGAATACTTTTTACGGTACGGTAGTCAATCTTCCCGAATGCTATGTTCAGTTTATTGCAATTGATACGGCAGCAGACAGAACTTCCTATGGATAAAGGATTAAGCCTATTGGGGTCTCCCAAAATATACTCGACGGTACGTGGGAGCACAAGTCTGTACTGGCACTTATCATCTCAAAGTGGAGGAATCACCCAACCATCACTGAGGACAACAGTTACCAGGCTTTACGACGCTGGAATACGTCTCTAGCCTAGACTTCTAAATGTTGTGCGTTAAGTTCCAAAGCGTTGTTAGATTCAATGAATTTATTTTATAGTTGATCTTGTTTATGAAGTTTTCCTTTCAGGTTCACCGCGAGATGTAGATGTAATTCCTAAAATGCAATCTAAGATGATAAACAATCTTTTTATCTTCTTTGTGCAATGAAGATCCTAGCTACTAAGGAGAGAATGACAGAATTCTTTCACAAAGAGCAAAGAGAACACTCTAAATGCACTTTCCTAAATCAAACCAATCAGACTGTCTATATGCAAATGCATGTACTTTTTTTCGACTTTCTTAGTATATGAATGATAAAAAGAATGTTGATGCACAAATATGAATTTCTTTTCAAGCGAGAAATATCAACAAGTTTCTTTTCGAAATAAAAAATGGAGGCGATCACAACACCTTACGATTTTGAAATGAATACTTGTCCTTGACACTAGAAAATTACAAATTCAGACCAAAAGCAATAGTAACAGGATAATCGACTATCAATAGCAATCAAACTCCTTCCTATGATTGAATCAACACTTGTGACGGTTTCAAATCAAAGGACGACAGTACGATTACGCTACTTTTGCAAAGGAGAACTGAAAATGACTCAACAAACACACAAAAACATTTACAGTTATTTTGTACAAAGGAGGCGGAATAACAACAACGAAAAGGGGTTTCAAATAGACATATACTGATCATAGGAAGCAAAATTCAGGAATAGAACTGGAAAGAATGAATCACAGAAACCAAAACTGCACAAAGCCTAGTCTAATCAGCGCACCTGTAACACAAGGAATTTGAAATGCAGCACACCTTCTCCACTTCGGAAGTGCGCTGAAGTTCAGATTCTCTGAACAGTACCTACGCTGGGCCAGAAACGAGACTCTGTTTTGGTTCCGGGTCACAGTTTGTAGTTTAGTTCATGGGTTTTGGCCAAGAAAAAGGTAATCAGTAACTCAACAATCAGGGTTAGATCCTAGGAGGATCTAAGAGCTATCACAAGGGAAATCAGAGAGTTTGTGAATCAGTTGTTTAAATTATAAACAGATCCCGTAGATGGACTGAAGTAGCATTTATCTACTTTTCATTTTCTATGGCAAATGCAGTTCGAATGCTACCTGTATGTTTATGAAATAGACATCAAGCAAGATAAACAAACAAACTAATTCGTCCCTAGTGGAGTCGCCATTTTGTTACAGGGAAAATTGTCTATACAGAACTGCTCTATCCCACTAAGGTGTGACAGCTGCCTTAGAAACAAACAAAGTAAAGCTACTTTTGTTTTTCCTTTATGAATTATAGATAGAGAGGAACAGAAAGAGCAACCTCTGTCTTGTGCTAATCTCTTGATCTGATTCCTCTCTTCCTTGATAGTCTTTCGCTACTTGTTCCCTTGCACGCCCAGCTTCACAAAGTACCTGTAAGACCATAGTAGCATAACACTTTACAAAGACATGGATCTATAATCATAAACAATCTAAGATCAGATGCAAATTGACCATACAAATGCAACAAATATCAATGACACAAGAGTATGAAGGAAAGCTAGAATAGCTTTTATTGATAAACAAGAAAGAGCCAAGAGGAGTTACAACCAGTTGTTCTGACCCAACATCAACCTCTCAGCAAGGAAGCCCCTCTTCACCTCATACAAAGCTTAGATCACCCAACAATCTGATGTTTGTCTCAAGAAACCAACAACAATTCCTTACAATATGCAAAATTCCAGCCTTTGGATCTCTGGGATGAGGGATCCATACATAGATATCTCTAATGGAGATGAGTCAGCTTATGATTTGATTAGTGTCTTCCCTCTGATAGTTCTTGCTTCCACTTGGAGATTGATGATCTCTTACTCATCTTTGGTCAAATTCAGAGAGGCGAGTGTCATAGGAGAAGTTTCTGGAAGCTTCCATTGCCTCTCCACCTCGCGGAATGACACTGCCATTTGGTAGTTCTCACCCATCGCACCCCATAGAAGGGATTTTTGAAATTCAACACACCCACACAGTGTATTTAGGTGAGATGCAATGCACTTGGCCAGTGGAGCAGCTGAAATGATCCTGTTTTGACCAATTCTTAGCAGTTTTTCATGGAGAACATCTGGGAGAAGCTGTAATCTGTTGACCTTGTTCCTTCAGGGGTTAGAACAACACTTTTAGGGACTTACGAGGCCTTGGTTTATGGACATTTCATGCTTGGGGTTGTAGTGCCCAAAAATGTCTATAACAAAGAGGGATCCTGACTTATTGAGAGTAGGAGAGGTTGTTCCTTTAGAGAAGCATGTAAGACCTCTGACATAGGTTTTGTTGTTTGGATTTTCCACTTCTTTGTTCCTACTAGTTGGATGAGCTTGAACACGTAGAGCAGAAGGCTCAATATATGCATGGGGCTTCCCAGTGTGGACACAGGTTCACGGTTGGACCAAAAATCCCCTTGCAGATGGCTCGTATTTTCCATCAAGACTTCATCATCCGAAGGCTATAACCAAGCACATAGAAGACAAACACAAAACTTGACCAAGTGCTACAATGTCACAAGTCTGTTCAAATTTCATCCACATACTCAATTCAAAATCTACAACGTAGTAGTTGGCAACAATTATTTATAGAAACAAAAATAGTAAGATATCAATAAAAAAAACAAACATAATCAAAAAATAGTAAGCAAAACAAACAAGATAAAAACAAAGATAGTAAGCAAAGCGAACAAGATGAAAACAACAAGCAACAAGTAGACTATGTACATGGCACAGGGCACAACCCAACCTACTGGAAGTAATGGTTGAGATCTTGGTCATTGATAGGAAGGTTGTTAGCCCTCCCGTCAAGTGATTGCAGACAACGTGTGTGTGTGCCAAGCTTCTCATGGACCAGTATAAGTCTATCGGGTTCCATTACCGAAACTTGGTGGTATTCCAAAAGACCTTTAACTGATGATGACACTACTGCTTCAGATATTGCATGCAACATAGGCTCTCATGATGGCACAGGGTAGTTGTTTTTATTCTGAGAATGGTTCAAGTTTCTGAAATCAATGCATAAGTGAATTTCCCTAGATTTCTTATGTGCATAACCTAAATTAGAAACCTATGTATGATGACGAACTTTCTAAGTAATCCAAACATCCAAAATCTCATTCAATGTTTTCTGTGTAAGGAGTTCAAATGACATATGTGTTTTACCTAGATTTTGCTATAATGGCTTGGCTCCTCCTTTACCTGGAATCCAATGTTGGATTATTTGTGTGTCATGTGTACTCAGGTCATCATCTTCCCATGTGGACACATCCTAGTACTGTTTTCTCAAGCGGTCAAAGACTCTTTGCTGTTGCAGTGTGTAGTTTGTACTGAGACTAAATATCTTCGGATCATGATTGGTTTCCAGGTTGCTCTGTTCATTCATAGTGGTGCACCAGTGGGTTCTTCTATTTCTTGGCCCTTGACAGAAGTTATGCAAATCATAGACCTTCTTGAGGGAAGCCACACCCTTCGGGATGGGGTCACCTTTCTTGCCCTCAGTTGTAGTTTTCAATGGCTACTCATGCTCACCTTCATCTGTTGTTATGTCCTTGACAACATCAACACTATTCGTAGGGTGCAGTACCACTTTGATTGTTACCACGTTGAGGTTGATGGTCCTTTGTAAGCCCAACATGAGTTCTTTGTACTCAACAATGTTGTTTGTGCACACGAACTTCAAGCAACTTGAAATCATACATTTTCTATTGTTTTTGGCATTTAAGATATACTTGGTCCTTGAGTCGTCATGTGTCTTTGATTCGTCAAAATGCATGGCCCACAACTTGTATGTACACAAACCATTTGACATGCTCGTACTGCTGCTACTACTATTCCTACTACTACTGCTACTGTTGGTACAATACACTGTACAAGTTTCAGTACCATTAGTTGGGAAAGGAAGGAGTCCCAACTATGTGTCTGGTGGGGTTGGAGCTGGCCATGCAAGATAACACCCCAATGTTTTTTTCTAGGAGGCAGTTTCCAAATATGAGTTCTATGAAGGCCAATGGTTCATTCTCACTATTAAGGGGGGTAACATTGTGCTTCATATACCTCTTGGAAAATACCCGGATTTGGTTGCATTTTCCCTTGTACGGAAGCCACATGTGGGACTAGTCTATAGTGAAATATCCATCCAGCTTGCTGGACTAGTCTCTACTAAGTAGTAGACTGTATGCTTCTAGTATGTCCACAACAAATATGTTGATGCATTGGTCGACTCGAGTGTCATGCGATAGTCAGATGATCACATCTCGCAATTCACTAATGGTCGGTACCAATGTTTGATCAAGCTGGATGATTCATGTGGATGTATCACTCCATTGTGCATTGATCTTCTTCGCAATGGAGAGTGGCCTGATGTTGGCGACCATGCCAGAATCAACCAAGTAGTTGTGAACATTGTAGTTAAAAATTTGAAAGGATAGTAGGAATGGAGGGCAACCTGAGTTTTCTTCTTCCATATCGAGCATGTTGAGCACAATAGAAACTAATCCAGGAGGTGTGCTTGCTCTCTTGTTAGTAGAGATTGCGTTGTCTGTTGTTTTCTATCCCAATGCATGCAGCAGGATGTCTCACTGAGTCTAGATCTTAGCTAACTTGAACAAACTAATGTGTGCCAATTTTTCTTCATGTCATTAGCAATGTTGTATTCTAGAGGTGGTAGACACAATGAGGTGTCTGGGGTAGAATGAATGTTCATGTTGTGCAATGAACTGTTTTGTAGCTTACTGCTCATGGATGTACTCTTCTCCCCCGCTGTCTTCCCGGACTTGTTTTGTGTTTTCTGCTTTGGGGAGACTGGTGGATCCTCATCAACAGTCTCATCTTTTCTTGTGCCTCCCCAAGTGTAAGGGGAGCCCCTTTACTCCTAATATTGTAACGATCATTTTTCTTTTGGTCCTGCTTCTTAGTGTTCATTTTTGGCATTACTTGCGAGCACTGATACATGTTCACCACATGCCCAGAACTTGATGGTTCATCAGGTGCAACCTCTTTGTCATAATCAGTGTCTTTTGGTTGCTCTGCATACTGTTTTCTACATCAAGTCTATGACTACATACAGGGCTTTCAGCTCGCTTCCAATCTGAACAAGAGTTCTCCTAGTGATGTTCTTCATGGAATGAACAAAACTTGGGTTCTGTGCACTTTTCGACCAGGAACACATATTTCTTGGTAGTTTTTCGAGTGAACTAGTTGCTTCCTAATGAGATGCTTGCCTGTCTCTGCCTGGGTGGATGGCTGCTTGCAAATGTGTCTGTTTTATCTTGTTTAAGCTTAGACACTTCCGTAGTCAAGTTCTTGATGAGGTGAGTGAGGGTTTCAATATCAGTTGCTTCCTTGTCTCTACACTTTCTTGCCATCGCTTGGGACTCCCTGCTCACATCTTTGGAGTCCTTTGCTGATTCTTCATCCTTGATGACTCCAATTATGTGCAAGTATTTCTCAATAGCAATAGCCTCTTCGCAGTTTTCCAAAATTTTTGGTTTTGTAGCTCATCTGATGAACTGCGTAATGTTGGGTAGTAGTGTGGACATGTAGTAATCAACAATGATGGAGTCATGAGGTTTAGTATCCACTGCGAACTTGTCCAATATGCGTGTAAACCTTTGATTGAGGTCTTTTACTTTTTCTTTTCCCTCCATCTTTAGGCTTCCCAATTCTTTGAGTAGCATGGTTGGGGTCTTATCATTAGCAAAATTTTCAAAGAACATGCATTTGAATGCACCCCATTTCTGTATGGATTTCGGCGGAAGGCAGTGATACCATGTAGCTGCATGACCATTGAAGGTACATTGAAACAATTTACATGCTACGTCATCCAAGGGTCTGTAGCTGCAGGTAGAAGTTTTCCAAGTGATCTTCTACCTTAATGGTGTTGTTAGGGTTAAACTTGATGTTCATTCTCTCCACTCGCTTCGACATATTGTGCAAGACACCTGGGAGAGTGAATGGTTCCTGAGTCATCCATTCCAAATTTGGGTCAGCCATCTCTTCTTCTTCTTTGTCTTCCTCCTCTCTTTCAGAATTTGTTGGTTTTCCCTCTAATTCAGTTGGTTCGTCTCCTGCTCTTCCTCCTTCGCTGCCTTCCCCTCCACCTCCTATATCGGAGTCTGATCCTAAGATCACCAGAGTGTCTCATTCACCTTGATGAAAGACCAGAGGTTCCTATCCGTCTTCAATAGCTTCTTCCATACCTTCAAGTGTTGCAAGGACTGCTTCTTCCACCAATGATACAACCACTCCCATAGGAGTGGATTTTGGCTTTCTTAATGTAGATAGAAGATATTGAATGCCTGGGATTAGTCTGACTACATTCGTTAACTAACAAGTGATGGGATAGACGAAGCGAAGTTGATGATAGGGAATCTCATGTTCAGTCCTAGGAGGTGAGGAGTAACCAACTGTAGAGTCATCCGTAGGTGAGAGGGAGTGTGATTTACTGTCTTGACAAGATGGTTGATGAATGAGTGGGAGAGGATGTTCAGCCATATAAAACTGGTTGCCCTCCTTCTAGCGCTAAAAATGTTGAAGGTGTTGCACCCTCCAATATTCAGGGGGACCACCCGAGTATGAAGTCCCAACTAGACCTCACACTATTTGGTGTGGGAGTCCCATCGAGTATGATGGCCATGTTGCCATTATCTTAAATATTTTCCTGAACTCTCTCTTGTCAGCACAAAAGAGTTGTTTGCTTTGTCTTCGAGAAGTGAGGTTAGTGTGCCTTGTTACTGTAAGTGTTACTTGTGTCAATGGTTCTCTCATTGTAGAGGAAGAGGGTGAGAGTGAGTCCCCAAGTCAGTTTGGAGGAAGCCCCAACTCTACTAGGAACACACAACGCAACAGGATGTGCATAAATTCCAGAGGAACATTCTGCAAAGATGCAGTAGTCACAACACCCTAGGGAACATAACACGTACAAAACTCAATGGATGAGTCCACACAAGTGTAACGGTTGTGACAACAAGTTTTATGTAAAAGGTCTTTCTGATGTCCGGGGAGGTAGACACTCTGGGCGAGACAATGTTAACAACATATACAACACATTTTCATTAATAGATTATGTATTACAACAAGTGAAATGAGATCAAGTGTTCAACACAGGTTAAAGTAAAATGCATTAGAAGTGTTCAAGATTAGCCTTAGAGAAGTTACAATACATGTGTGAAAATGTGTTGGCCTACTAGTAGGCTTTTGAATTAAGCGAAATTTCAAAGACACGTCATTACACCATACATCACTAATCCATGGAGCCTTTACTTACTCCTCAAAGAAAATATTATAGACTCACTTGGCTATGTGGGAGGAGCTGAGGTGAAATATCCTTTGCATGTACAAATGAGGGGGTATTTATAGCCAAGGGTGAAACTGACTCTTGTGGCTATTGGACTACCCTCATGATTGTTTGAATTCCATGACTTTTCAACTTTAAATGACTCTTTGTACAACAATTGGATCTCTTTTAATTCCACGTTACATTACATTGATTGATAGTATGGCCCACAATAGAGATGTGGATGACATGAATCGACATGACAGTACTAATAAATTCGTGCTGCTATTGGTGTGCATGTCCAGTTATAGTGTTACTAGGTTATGTATGTCTTCTTCGTGTGTCACAACTTCACCTCTGCATGGTAAAGTGCACAGAGTTTTCAATGGTCGTTGGTTCGGTTGATGTTGCTTTTTCACGTTTCTCCTTGCTTGTATGTTGGTAAGCTTGACAGGTTCGTCTGTTCGTGAAAGGTGCATGTTTGTCCATCCGTCCTTCTATCCATGAGCACACCTTGCATGTTTTCTCATTCGTCCATCCACGAACACTTCTTCTCATGATCATGTGTTCGCGAGCATATCTCTATGCATGCATCATATATTCATCCTTTGGTGAACTTGTACTTCTACATGTGCTCCTTTTTTTCATCACATTCATTGTCACGCCATGTTTGTTTATGTACCTAAACCTGCAGTCACTCAGGACGAGATGACATAAAATCGAAAAACCTCCTAGACTATAATGACACATGTTCATTTTGAATGTAGGTGACTAAGAGAGGTAACAAGGTTACGAGGCGGGATGGAGGCTCCAGGCACTGTTGATGAAAACTGCACAAGAGTCACTGGGTGATGGAGATGGGAAATCTGGATCGACGGTGAACGTCCACGAGTTTGGCTTAGTTGGAGGACAAAGCTGCATAGTTTTTGAGGGGAACAGTTTAGGTTGCAGGAAGGTGGGGCAAGAAAAATCTGTGTAGTTTCCAGAACGAGCGAGTAGTGGGAGCTTGTCTGCTCAAACTACATAATTCATGGATGGAACTGGCAGATGGCCATCAAGACATTGGCAGCAAAAACTACGAAATTCCTGGAGGGAAGTGGAAGTTTGTTGTTGGGTCACTAGCAGCAGAAACTACGTAATTCCTCAAGGGAACTAGCAGTCAGTAGCTGGAGCTTGGAAGAAAACCAATCTAATTTCTCAAGGGAATTGACAGTCTGCTACCGAGAGCGCCTAGTGGGGAAAAATGCTCTCATGTAGGGAGGTTATCCTACTGTTCACCTTTGTGCAATTTCTGAGTTGAGCAGACTACTAAGCAACAAAGAGCTTGCTCATGAAAATTGCGCAATTTTTTGAGTGAGTAGCCGATCGACTGTCGGGAGGCATGGCTTGAGAAACTACACAAGCTTCTGAGGGAGACAGTGAGAGGCACTAGTTGTTTGTCTGACCTATCTGTGGAATTTTCTCATCTAGCGGAGCAGGTAAGGTCTGTAGTGTCTGCGTAAGTTTTTAGGGGAGTGAGTCCTAGGTTGGATTTCGGGTTAAACTTTCTAGTTGACGAACATGAAGGCAGATTGATTTTCTTGAAAACATTACAACTTGAAATGATTTGCTTGGTGCTTCTACACTGTTCTGGGTAAAAAGTGATCGATTCGATATTGTGGCGATGGTCCATCTCTCGGAGGGGAGTCTGGTCGTCAGAACTTTAGCAAAAATGACTAAGTCTATGGATGAGTGAAAGACGCATATGTGATCCTCGAAAACCCACTCAAATGACTCGACGACGAGCCAACTCAAATCATCCGGACATACATGTTCAACATGAGTGACCGACAGTGCAAGCGGCAAGCACAACACTTGTGATTGATCATTGGTCGACCATGACGATCCTTTTGCGACAACGAATGTGACTCTGTGTGTGAGTGTGATAGATGTTTTCATAACAAACACAACATGTACACACAAAGTGAAGACCTTGAGCATTACAAGAACATGGTCAGAAGGATTAGTTCGACATCAACATGCAAAAACTTGGGTTAAATGAACAAGAGAGATTGATGCGAAGACTCACACGAGCTCGCAGAGTGAACCCGAGTGTGTGCGGTCATCAAGTGAAACTCTGAAGGGAGGCTCTAAAATTGGGTGCAGGGCAAAATTTTGGATGGTGGTTGTAGCCGCCACAACACCTAGCTATCAGAATGCTTGCATTGGGCCACCCAATCAATCGACAACTTAAGTTGTGGTTAATTAGGGAACTTGAATTGGAATGACACGTGTTGAGGTGGACCCCATTAGACCCTTGGGACTTTGGGCAACTTGGATCCCAAAGGAGTTGCAAAGAGAGTTAGGTTGGTGTAACCCAAGCCAATTTGATGTGTGCCAAAGAGGACACCATTGGGCTTATTGGCTGTCAAGCCACCAATAATGCAAGAATATTAAATGAAGGGCGGGGCTGGTAGAGCCCAATCTGACATGAAGTGGACTATGCAAAACCCACTTTGGTATCTCACTATTAGCCCTCTCGTATATCTCATAGATAACATTCCGACGTGTAGACAAATGCAATCTGCCATGGTGTGGGTATTTGGCTGAGCCCACTTGATGATGGTGTGATACTTTCATGTTTGAAACACAAGGGGTCATATGGGTGTCATGTGATATTATAGTTATGGCATGACTAATCTTAATGGGGACAAACTTATAATGGGCATAACATTCAATTTGAGACATGGATTGAGTTAAAATTTACCTCGTGGGAATGCTCTGGATGCATTAAACATAATGATTACATTATTTTTAACATTTCAAGACTTTGAGAACAGTTATTTTTGTAACCCCATCTTCATAATAAACAATGGATATAGGGTCAAAAAAGTAACATTTTCACACTCTAAGATGGTACGAGGGGGTGGAAGGTCCTTACAGGTTCATTTTCTATGAGTTCCCATACATTTTTCAATATACTATTTTATGGAAATGGATTAATTTATGTTGATCCAAATATTTTAGATATTCATGATCTAAATTGTATCGACTTATCACATTTGGTAGTAGAGTTTCATTTCTTGATCCTCATGTTTGGCCTCATTGTTATTAGAGCCATTCTAATCCCAACACTAACAATATAAAATTTGGAAGTATCTTTGAACTACTGGTAATTTATGCAATGTTATTTTCTCTCGACATTAGGAAAGGAGTGTATCCCATTATCCTAGATTACAAATTAAAATGAATTATGGGCTATGATAGAATTAATTAATTAAAAAGTGACTAAAGAAAAAAGAACTATTCTAAGTAACTTTAATATAAGAAGATAAATGCCCATGGTATTTAGATGAGCCATGGTAGTTAGCAATGGTGTTATGAGTGGCCATGACTATTAAAGGAGATGAGAGCTTGCTCCTTAGGCATCCATTTGGGATTATTGTTTCGTTGTTTTTGAGTTAAGTTCTTTGAGCTTGTTTAGGTGAGAGCCCGCATTATGTAGAGGGTTAGTTTCAGTGGTCAATAATCCATGCTAGCTTATCTATTAAGAAGGGGTTTCGGTATTGAGAGATGATGCATTCAAAGGGGATGGATCAAATGATATCTATTTATTGGATTAACATGAAGATCACGAGGAGTTCAATTAGATATCTCATAGGCAAACAAATTTATAGGAGTCATTGTTATCTATAAAAATATTTCATAGTGTTCAATATCATATTTAATATAATAAGGCTCAATTTCTTTATTTTTTCTACTATTTATCATGTTAACTTTGAGTGGCAACATTTATAGGTTTTCATATTGAACTTTATTTGTTGTGCTCAGAATTTGACATTGCAAATTGTTCAATTGATTTGGTTTAAATAAAGAGGTTTATTGTGTAGTATTGTTAAAGAAAAATTCTAGGAAATTTTGTCAATATATTTTTGGTGATATTACAATTCGCCACAATCGGGCATTTAGCCCTTTTAAGTTCATGAAGTTTGATGAAAAAAAAGAGCTACTCCACTACAAGGAAAAATTAAAGAAATATTATGTTACTTGTATATTGAAAATTTATGATTTTCTTATAAAATATGGGTTCCAAATCATGTGAAGGTGCACACAAATTGACCTGTCGTATATTTAGTGAGGAAAAATTTGTTTCCATCCATAGAATTATGTAAATATCTTCATTTTGTTGATTGATTGTATCATCTAGATCACTAACCTATGAGATCAACTATATAAATTAGATAAGAAAATAAGTGGCATTATATTCCACCTACCTATCCTATTTTTTTTATTATCATCATTGCAAGTAATCTACAATGATCATTTACTTCTTATACATGGTCCACATGGAATTTCCATGAGAAATAATTATTGGTAGGTACAAAATCACTTCAAGTAGCCATATGAAAACATGGGATGCAACGAAAAGGTGCTAAAAATAGTCTTCTAGTATTAAAGTTCTGCCCACTTAAAAAAAAACATAAGTGGACAAAATGTCATATCCCTCTTTTTACGTACAACCTCACTTTTAGAATAAGTTACCTATGGAGTGGCACATTTGGATGGAAAAAGTAACTCCACAAAAAATATATTCAAGCTATGATTGATTTTTAACACTTTATAACTTTTTAGTAATGTTATAGAATTACTCAATTGAATAATTTTTTTTTTTAAATTAACTTAAAAAAAAACACCTTCAGTTCCATACCTCTTATACCTAAAATAAATTTTAACGAGGTGAGTCAATATTCAATGTATAAAAAGTTTAGTGAATGAAAAATAGGCTTTTCTTATGTTTTACTCCTCTTGTACATAAAAATAAATTTTAATTAAGTGAGTCAATATTCCATGTATAAAAAGTTTAGTGATTGAGAAATAAACTTTTGTTTCTTTCTCTTATGTTTTACTCTTTAAGATGAAGTGTGTGCTTACCCTAAAACCCTTGTTTTTCCCTTCATATAAAACATTAACATGATTACATATAAGAAACAGGGAAACTTTAAATAAAAAAAAATCACAGAGATAATATAGTTAGATCTTCATGAACTTAGATATAAAATAGATGTTTTATGGTTACTTTTGATTTATAAGAGTGCAAATTCCACAACAAAGAATATACATATTAAATAAAACACTTATTTTTCTTCTTATCGATGAAAATAACATATAATGAAAAAACGAATAATAACGCAAAATTGAACATCTTAACTCCATAAGTAAATGAAATAAATAAATAAATAATATATCTAACAAAATAGTTATATTTTAGGAAAAGTAAAACCTTTTCGCATAGAATAAGATGCATTTGCAATATAGACTAACAACAGGAGTATATCGTAAAATATCTTCAATACTATATTTAGGAAAACAAAATATCCTACGCAAGAAAAGCACTTTAATTGAATACTCATATAACCAAATCGAAATGACCAAATATTCTACACAAGAAAAGCACTTTAATTAAAGACTCATATTCAAAATGGTATTTTAGTATTTTAATTTGATGATTCATATAACGAAATCCAAATGGTAATATTAGTGTTTTAACATGGTTTAAACTTTTTAGAGAGAAACTTCTAACATGTATCAACATGATTATTTGCGGCAATTTATTAAGACAAAAGAAATGTATTTGCATAAAAGAATTTCCCACTAGGAAAAACCAATAAACGAACAAATGACTCCCATACTTTTTAAATAAAAATCAATGATAAATTAAGTCTTTAATATCATTTCTAATTATATAATTAAAAATACATTTAAAAAAACACGTGTAAAGGAAAATACACATTAAATCAAATTTGCATTAATTAACCATTCAATAATTTAAATAACTAACTTCACCGACTAATTTTAGTATTTATTTCCTTTTTATTAAATTTACAATATTTTCATCTAAAAAAATAATAAAAAATTCCTTACTTTTATCATTATTTCCATACTTCAAAGTGAAGGCTTCAACAGGACCTTGACCATGAAACGAATGATAATTCCATTTGATTCTATATTTTATTTTGCTGTAATAAAAATCATTATATACGTTACTTTTTGTTCACCTTATTTGGAATAATTGTTCACCCAAAACGACACTCCTGAACCATTGCGCAACTATATTTAATTTGGTGAACGTAAACTTTCTCAGGTTGGCCGACTTAACAGGCATATTTCGTTGAAAGGCCTATGGAATATGCTATTAATGAGTATCTAAGCGTTCCAATAGATTGTGTGTCCGCTAAATTATCACTGATCTAAACATTCGGGCGCTATTGTTCTACGATATTTGAAATCTGCCGCGTTAGCCATTTGTATCTGAGATGGCCAGGCTATGGAAAGCATGCGCTGTGCTGTTCGTAACTGGGATTTCAATTCCACTATATATAATTCTGCTACAATTTATGAGTGCCAGGAATATGTATGGTGAAGCTCTATTTCTGGCGTGGCTCGTTTTGATTTTCTTTTTAGTGTTTACACTGTGCGGCTTATTTGCACGCGAGGGCGATGAAGAATTATATTTCCTGGCGAGACAGGCAGGCAGAAATTACAACACCTTTAATACAGTGGAGAGGAACATTGAGTACAGCAGTCCAGGGATGGCAGAGAGGTGCACTATTTGTCTCAACGATTTTCAAAACGGGGAGCGGGCTCTATTTCTGTTACCATGCATGCATTATTTTCACACAAAATGCATTGCTCCCTGGATTCGAACCCATTCCACGTGCCCCATATGTAAGAGGCCCATGTGTAAGAGGCCCATAGACAGAACCTCCAACGCTACATCGCGAGAAAGGCAGATCGCAGTGACCATTGTCGATGGCCCTGGGATTGCGGTTGGCTCGACTGGGAATTCTCGACTGATCATCGATGCAGAAGCTAGAACTGCGTAAGCATGTGAGAAAACTGCGTAGTATATATATATATATATATATATATATATATATATATATAAATAATATAAGTATAAAGTCATTTCCTTAGCGTAGTCCTAATTATGAATAGGTGCATCATTTGAAGCTCTCATGAAATTTCGAGTTGTGAATGGTTGGATTTTAAATTTTTTTGGGATATTTTATAGATATTGTTTCCATTATGTAACATAGTTATCCAAATGTAGTTGTATGTTCTTGTTCAGTTGAATACTGGAAATGTTCCTTCGCAAAATATGCATTTCAGATTTTCAATTAACTAACCATGTCTCGCCAAACATCTGAGCCATTGACAAAGAGATATCTCATTCATATTGGTCAGTGGAGAAAAAAGCGCTTATGATTAAAAAAAATACATAGTCTTGTACCCTTAAATGAATAAGCACATCTATTCCAAAAAGAGGTCATTTGTCGAAAACAATAAAGATGTTGATGTTGAGTTCCAACTAAGGTGGAAGTCATCAAGGATCTCCTCTCTTCTGCGCTTTTGTGCTTTAGAATGGTGACCAAGTTCATCAATAACAATACAGTTATTTGGTTTAGGCTTGTAGTGCGATTATATAGTGACTAACATAAATGAACTTGACTATATCATTGTTCATGAGATGAGATGTAACTATAAAAATAGTTATATACCATATTGTGAAGTAGTATTTTAGTGTGGTCAACTTATGCACTTGATCAATATTAATGTTATTTATTTATGATTAACCTATATATGAGGGAAATGCAGTAACATATTTATCTCAACTTTATTGGATTATTGTTTATTGTATTGATTCGCTGTAAAATTATAAAATCGGTTATTTAAGTGTCATGATTATAACCATTAAATATAACAGGATTATATTTATAACCTAGCAAGGTAATGCGATACGGTTTCATCGCCTAGCAAGGGCTTGGCCGCTAACCTGTAATTTTCCGCGAAGCTCCTTTTTTTTTACTGTCTTCATCCGCTGCTTAAGATTTCGGCTAAGGATTTGATCTCGCCACCTCTATTCTGTTGCCCACGATTTAATTCGGTAGAGGGTATGAAGTTTTATAGCATTTATAATCTGCGGTTCTCGCTTCGGTGGCTCGCAGATCTCGCTTCGGTGGCTCGCAGATCTCGCAGATCTGCTTTCTGATCTCGCAGATCTCTTCTTCGGTGTAGTCTCACTGCGGTTCTTCCTGTAATCTGCGGTTCTTCATGCGGTTCTTATCTGCGGTTATTAGGGTTATGCGATACAGCAAGGGCTTGGCCGCTAACCTGTAATTTTCCGCGAAGCTCCTTTTTTTTTACTGTCTCCGTCCGCTGCTTAAGATTTCGGCTAAGGATTTGATCTCGCCACCTCTATTCTGTTGCCCACGATTTAATTCGGTAGCCATCTTTCCAGCCCGACGGCTTCCTTATGGCATATATCCTTGTGTTAAAGTCGCATTTGCAGCGTAAAGATCTGGACAGTCTTACATATTAATATACCAGGGTCGCTTTGGTATTTACTGCGGTTTTTCTTCTTCGTGCGGTTCTTATCTCTAATTCAGATCTTTACGGATCTGAGACTAGGGTAAATTCTTACGTGGTTTGATCTGTGGCGAGGAAGAACTTTTGATCTCCACTAATCTGCGACAGTGACTAGATCTGCGGTTTGGCTTTCGATCTGGTGCAGATCTGCGTAAAATATGGCTCCGAGCTTCTCAAAAATAACTGGTGGCGCATCCGCCTCTGGAGGGCAATCTCCTGCCCATATCGTGAGTGAAGCCCCAGCTCCCACTATCCAAATGGTCCAGGACTCACTCGATGAAGCTTTGAAGTTCTCCGAAAGTGCCCTAATTTGCCGGTTCAATGGTTTTTGGCCGCGGCTTATAGAACTCCACAATTGGATCTCGGAGGTATGGAAGCCTATCATTTCTGATGAAATTAATATCTACCCCTGTGCTAGAGGTTTCTTTATAGTAGATTTTGAAAATCCTGAAAGCAGACAATGTATTCTAGATTCCGGCCCTTGGTTTTGGGAAAAATCAGGCCTATTCATGAAGCCATGGAACCCATCATTCGATCCCTCTACAGCAGTGATAACCTCAGCACCAGTTTGGGTGAGATTGCCAAGCCTACCCTTGCATCTCTGGAATCTCTCCTCGCTAAAAGCCATCGGAAATGCAATTGGGAAATTTTACTGCAGGTGCCCAGAAACAGAGGAATATGCCAGAACCACCTATGCACGCATCTGTGTGGAAATGGATTTCAGCGCCGGATTCCCAGCTGAAATAAACCTAACAAGTAAAGACTATGTGTGGAACCAGAAGCTTGATTATGAAAGTGTCCTCTTCAGATGTCGATCGTGCTTTGAGACGGGGCATCTGGCCAAAAATTGCCCAAAAGCCTTTGAGAAAAATTTTGCTAGAAAAAACCACCACAGATCTACATGGTGGGAAGGAGCACAAAAAGAACACTACACTGTCATCAAAGAAGAATATTCTCGAGAAAACTATGAGTCACAAGAAATCAAGGAAGAAGGAAACAACTCTCAAAGCAAGCAAGGAGAAAGCCCGCCCCAACAAATCAACAGTTATGAGGATTTGAATACCGCAGAAAATAAATCTTCATTTAACAACAAAGCAGATCTGCTAAACCAAACTTCTCCGACTATAGATCGCGAAGCTAAGACACCAATGTCCCAGGAACCAGAAGAGATGAAGGAGATGCAAGACAAAGGAAGTTGGAAGACCGTAGAGAAAAGAAAGAAAGCTACAACACCAATCTCGCCAAGAAAGACGAGGAGCCAGACAAGTAAAAATTAAGAAGATTGTAGGTCCGATAGACCAATTTGGTCTCAGTGGACGTTAACCATCGTCATCATCATCAAAAAATGTGTTTCTAAAGTTTAATTTTTATATATATAGATAATGTAGTGTTATCTAGGGATAATGAACAAATTGCTTTTATCAATGAACACGTTGTTTATTATTATATAAGAACTATGTTTGACAAGCCATTAGTCGTTTAGTGATTCTAACAATATCACATGATGAAATCTCTTCCACTATTTTATATAGTCACTTGTCTTTCATACTGATGCACATTCAAAGAAAATTGTATATTAATCATAGTAATGTTAGTTATGAAAAAGCTTACTATTCTATAACTCATATTTTTTGAAGTTACCGAGATCCCAAAAATTGGGCATTTACATAAGCTTTTGTTGTTGATAAATTCTTAAAACTTTTATATCAAATGCATTGATATATAATTTGTCACTACTTAATTCACAATTACTCTCCATGTAACTATAATTTATTGGCTAGCAGAAAAGCTTATTCCAAATGAGATTTTGAAAGCTATACAAAATATATTGAAGTAATAAATAGGGGCAATCCAATTATAACTAAGAATAATCACATTAGTCAACATTTATTGGAAAATATGGGTTTCTTACTATGAAAAATCCATACACGTAGAGAAGCATATGAATAAAGCATACCAAAGCTTTAGAAAATGTTGGGTAGATAAATGATTTTATATTAATTTCTTATCCTTTTAACATTTTCAAAAAGGATATGAATCCAACTACTTAGCAAGCAAGAAATATGAAAAAATCTTAATATTAAATAAATAAATAAATATTAATATGATGATTATTAATGAGTAAAGTAATGTTTAGTGTACTAATTTGTGTGTTTACACTTGAAATGAATATTGGAAATGAGAGTAAAATATTATGTTTTTTGGACATATATACCATATTTATGCTCAAGCTTAAAAACTCAAATTATATTCACTACTGATTGAAAAAATAACTAACCTAGGATAAATACTAAAAAAAATAGCTAGATTAGGGATACTATAAAAGAAATAGGGTATTTATCAAGATAAACGGAAGGGATTTAGGGATTGGTAAAGAGACTAAAATATTAAAATTATGATATTTCTCTTTTTAATATTTTAATTGTTTTAATGCCCGCTTTCATCTACCGAACTATGCGCGGGTCCACATAAAATAAAAATAACATAACACATAATATGTTTTTCCTAGGGCTATTCATGTAAATAATATAACACATCCCCAACATTTTACAAATATTTTTTTGGAATGATTTTGAAATTTTTTCAAATATGTTAGCGGAGAATAAATATTTTAAAGAGATTTTTAAGTTTAAGGGAATAGGTCTTTATCAAGAACTGGAATAGTTGCTGAACGAAAATTACGATCATGGGGTTGGACAATGTGGGTAGTGGGCTTGCACTTCCCTTACCTCACTCTAGGTCTATTTCAGGAATGATATTTCTCCTTTGGAGAGGAAGTGTGGTGGAAAATTTGGGTCACGACTCTTTCCCTGAAACTACTTGTCTAGTTTAGAGACTAGTAGCGCACCCCCCAGCTCATCGACAGGCAGTGGGGAAGGGTACGAGAATTGTGCTAGGTATATAGTGAACCTTAATGTTGGGGAGGTAAGAAATGTATTCTTGTGTTTGGTCCATATTAGGCTTGTGTGGTGGGTGGCATGGGAAAGCTAGGTCCATCCCCATGGTGGTGCAACTAGCAGAGGAGGATTTGGTTGTATGTCGAGATGGAGAGGTCTCGCTTATAGAGGGTGAGCGAGTCATTGTATGGAAAACCATTCGGGATAGGATGTGCGCAGTTTCGGCTGGGAGTCGACAGAGAGTTGCCACTCTCGTGTTGAGTCAGCCATGACCACAGGTCGCTCCTCGGGCCGTGTAGAGGCCCTGACCACCTTCGACTCCATTGCAACACAATTGAACAATCTTCATCCAAGCATGGAGACTCTGAGGGAATAATGTTATGATGTTCGAAATGAAATGGTGCCCTACATCAACGACCTCCAACTCACACAAAATGAACTCATATATTCCATAGATGGCCTTTGATGACAACTCCGATGAACAAATGACGACCTCTATGCATTGGAGACGTGAGTGGAGCATATTTATTACCAAAGACATGAGCAGGAAACATTCTTTGCAACCCCGCAACCATTTCCCCCCAACCCAACCCCATAATGTGTAATGCTGGAAAATTATCTTCTTGTGCTACTTTGCTACTTTTTGTTCAGAAACAACCGATGACATGGGTTGTCATGGTTTCTTCATAGGCTCAATCTTGTCCAGAGAAGAACTCTTGTTAGCTCTCAAGCCTATTATTTTGCGTAATGTGGCAGCAGTGATGTACTCAGATAATCTATTGATGTATTTTGTTTTTGAAACTATGATAATATAATGCAAATTTTTAACTGACAAAAAAAAAGTGAAGGGAATAGTACCTTAAATAGTTTCTCATAATATTGTTTTGTAGAATTTTTATAAAGATTTTAGGAGAGAAAGACACTTAACAAGACCACAAGAAGATTATTAAAAAAAAGTTGCATAATTTTCTTAAAAATGATATGGGAACCATATTTACCAAGCTACTTACACATAGAAACCAAATGAATTTTTGGGTTTCCAACATTCACTTCCATAAGTGGCATGATGTAAGTAAGGTCTCACACTTCGTTGTGTCAAAGAAATGAAGGAAATCATGGTATCTTGCCCAATGGAAAACAACTAAATAAATTTTGGGCTTTCTACTTGCACAACAAGAAAATTAATTTTTGGTTTTACAGGTTTCCTACTTCACTCAAGAGAAAATGTAGAATAAAGAGAAATTTTGTTCACCACTTGATTTTTTGAGATAATTTGGTGGCCAAACTTGAAATCCAATTACGTATGATATTGAAGTGAATTCCAGGATTTTAGATTTTCATTTACACAACTAGCACAAATAAAACCAAGTATCGTAGCTCAACATTTGAGAACATGAGAATGTCAAGAAATTTTCCATGTTTCAAAGGAAAATTCCAAAAAGAAATGATATGCATGGTGATGCAGGAAACATTAGAGCTTCCAAGTCATTAAGTCTTCGATGTGAAAAATTTTAAAACTGGGGCCTTCAGCTTTAAGAAGAATTTATATTCTTCTATGTAAATAAATTGTATTTTCCAAGTTGGTAAATTTTATGAGTTTTTGAACTAGAAGATTCATAGGTTTATGAAATATATGGATAGGTGAGATTTTTCCATAAGGCAAAACAAAATCGACCTCGAAAAACATGAGATATTCTAGGGATATATTGAGTGACTTTAAAATTTAGAAAAATACGATTTAAGGAGTGATTTCATGATTTAAGAAAATCTAATTTATGGAGTGCTTTTAAGATTTTGAAGAGTTATTGCATTTCTTAGTTCTACTTATTGTAAGGCTATGGGGAATGAGAAATAATAGCCAAATGAATGTGAAATCAACTTAAGAGAGAGTAATGAGTGTTTCTGAGTGTTTACGTGTACTAGATTTTATGATTCATCAAATATAATTTCATTCCAATTTGTATTCTTTTTGTATGTAGGAATGAACAATTTCAATATCTTTGTATAATATGGAATTAATTGAGAGGAAAATGATTTGTTCATGTGTATTTTTTTTGCAAGACATATAGGAGAAAGCTTTGTATAAGCAGAGTGGAAATGGATTGACGACAAAAAAATTGAGAAAGGCTTTTATCAGAAAAAAGCTAAGATTTTCTTGATATCAAGTGGTATCAGAGTTGGTAATCTCTTTGGTATTGAGGATTGCAACAAATAGAAGGTATTTAAAGAGAAGGTGAGTAAGTGAAATTGTAGCAGCCTAACAAAATTTGAAACTAATGAGCAGGTGTGCTCTGGACGAAGGAGAGGAGGTTATACTGCACAAAATTAGAAGAAGGATCACTTCGAAGAAATAACAGTTGGATATAATTTCTCAGAGGGAAATTGCATAGTGAGTGTGGGTAGAATTGCCAAGAGAAGGTTCTGTAGAAGGAATTAGAAATACCAAAAGGCTAGTTTTGGAGGAAACTTGGTGAGGTATTGGTAGCTGCTACAGATTTTTTTATGAGATGAAGGCTTGGTTTTAGTTCATAGGTGAAAAAGGAGAGTTCACAGGAGAAGAAGAAGGGAAAGATGGTTATTGGTAGTCATATGATGTGTTCAGAGAAGGATTATAATCAAATAAGGAAGGAGGCCAAGATGATCTAAAAAAAGAAAAAGAAATGAGTGATGAAGAAAGGGAGAAGGAGATAACTGAGATAAAGGAAGAGCTCAAAAAAATAAGGAAACATATACAAGAGAAAATGAAGTAGTGGCTGGAAAGAGTGATGAAATAAATGAGGAATGGAATTTATGTTGGAAAAGGAGTCTAATGGTCAGTTAACAAATTGCATGAATGAAGTCAAAGAAGAAGGATGAGGAATATGATCAAAGATTGGTTAAATATGCTTGGGGAAAGTGATAAAGAGAGAGTGTACGTTCGTGCAACTAAGAAAGGACCATGTCTGAGAGGCGAAGACAATGATGATAATTCTAGGATAAGACCTTTTGAGAGTCTCACAAGTTGTGTGTATAGTTAAATTATCATAGCTCATATGTTAATGGAGGATACATGCCATGCTGGTTTTAACCTTAATAAATGTTGTGTAAATGTAGGAGTTTTCCTAGATGAAGGATAATGCATTGATTTTGTTCTATGTAGAAAGGAGGAAAAATCACTTAGTATTTTTATACAAGCTTCAAGGAAGACAAAGGATAGTGAAGATGAAGATTGTATGATGGGAAAATACATTGATGGAAGAATAGCCTAAGGTTGATGAACACATGTGTGTTGATATTAATGATGAAGTTGTTATAATCGATGAAGCGGATGAAAATTTTATGGCCAGCATGTAACTTTTAGTGCTGCGAAAGGAAAATATATTTGAGGCAACAAAGGAGACTTTAGGGTCTCATATTTTTAAAAATGACAATTTCTTTATGTTTTCAATTAATGAATATATATAAGGACAATGAAATGGCTTGGAAATACTTCAATTGATGAAGTACAAAAATCATTGAAAGAAGACCTGTAGGATTGTAGAGGAGTAAGCATGGAAAATATTGCAGCTGAATTAAAGTTTTTAGAAAATTGGTTGGACAATCCAAGGGCAAGGAGTATAGTGAATTGTAATAGACAAAGAGATGATATGTAACCACCTCCTCCCACATTTACCCACTTTCTTCAGTTTTCTCGGGGTAAAAATGAGGGGAGGATCACTATGATACAACTCAACCTCCTATATGAGTCAACCTCTCCAAGTGTACATCCCTGAGATAAATCTCTTTTTCTTTGAAATAGAGCCCTATTTTCTCCATTTCCAAGGCATGAAAGCAACTGTAGCCCTCTAGTCACACTAATAATCCTGCCTCCATGTGACTGTGGGATTTTCTAATCAATGCTATGTCAACAACCTTGAATTCCGAGTCATTTTTTCAGGGCTAGGACTTGGGCCTATTCTCAGAACTCGATGAAACTTCCATAAAATATAAATGACATAGAAACAAATCTTATAATCAAAAACTTGAACCAGGACCTGACCTGACTCGTCCCAACTAGGAATGACATTCCACTAAACACATGGTAAACATGCAACTTACAGGTAATGAATGCATATTTGAACATAAGGATCTAAAAACTTATCTGAAGTTAAACAAGAAGAGCCAATGCATTCTCACAACCGGTCCCAAGATCACAAAACCAAACTAATGTTTGATCCCTCATAATTCCTTCACTATCCCTTCAGGAATTTTCCTATTTCCACCCACCTATTGAGGGCTTCCCAGAGAAAACCATATCCATCCCCAACCCTTGGAGAATATGTCAACGACCAAGAAAACACAACCATTTACATGCTTAGTAGAAGGAAGGTGCGACATCTAATTCATCAATATTGATTCCCAAAGATGAATATGAGTACGCAGAGGAGTATATAGGCCTTTTTTCTTGATAGTCAGTTCAGAAATGGCATGGGTAGTGCAGGATCTGATGTACTTCCAACCATCCTGTCGAAGGTTCGGTAAATAAAAATACATCTACAACACTACCACTATTTTCTCTACTCTGAAATGTCCAGCGACCCGAATGTAGTTCAACTCTGATATCATTTTCATGCACTCAACTAAAGGAACACAAAGGTGTCCCAAATGGCATAATTATGCACCCTGGAGGTGAAAATGAGGATTTTTCTTGCCTTCCAGGAGCATCTGGTATGTGTTGTATAATTCTGGACCGCTCTTGTAAAGATGTGGTGACCCCAAAGTCTCATGTCCATAAGATTCTAGCATAGTGGCCAGTGCCATGACCGATAGTCAGTTAAGGAAACCTGTAATATTATTGTTGCTACCCTTCTTGTACTTAATGTTCAAATGGAATTGTTGTAGGTATGCAGACAATTTATGATGGTGATCATTCAACAACTTTCCTTGTGTCTGTATGAACTGCAGAGGCCAGTAGTCTGTGTGGCCGACCATTTTGTTCCCCATAATGTAATGTTTCCATTATAGGTAGGCCTGCATAATGGAATACATCTCTTTTTCATAGGTGGGATACTTTTAGGCTTTGTCTAAAAGTGTAGCACTATGATATGCCACTTGATTTCCCTGCTTAGTAAAAAAAACTACACCAATAGGATAGTTGGAGGCACTTGTCTAAATATCAAATGATTGTTGTAGGTATGGTAAGGTGAGTAATAATGCAGAGCAAAGGCAATGATTTGACTTCAAAAAACCTTCTATTCAGATTCATACCAAAATAAATTTGTTTTTTCGCCACCCTTGGTGACTTGACTCAAAGTCGAAGTGATATGAGAGAACCCCAACATGACCCTATGGTGGAAATTGGCAAGACCAAGAAATATGCGGAGCTCTATTAGAGTGGTTGGGTCTAGCCAATCCTGAATAAATTTTATCTTGGCTGGGTCTACATGCATAGTCCTCTCATCAATGATGTACCCCATATATGAACCTGGGTCATATCAAAAGTGCATTTATCCAAATTGGCACACAATGTGTGTTGTCATAGGATTTGGAGGACCTGTCAAATATGGTGGAGGTGCTCTTCCCAACTGTGGATGAGGATTAGGATGTCGTCCAAATACACTACCATGAATGAGTTGGTGAAGGGCTTCCATAAGTTACCAATCAACCTCATGAAGGTTGTGGGGGCATTCTTCAACTTGAAAGGCATGGCCAGCCATTTGAAAAGGCCCTCCTAGATTTGAAGGCAGTATTCCACACATCAGAGGGTTCAATTGTTACCTGGTGATAATCAGAATTCAAATAAATCTTGCTGAAATATTTTGTCACCTTGAGTTGCTCCAAAAGGTCATTAATTCATGGGATTGGATACCTATTATGGAAAGTGATCTTATTCAGTGTTCCATAGTCAATACAAAGTCTACAGGTCCCATCCTTCTTCGGTACCAACACGAATAGGCTCCCATAGGTTGATTAACTTAGCCTGATGTGGCCTTTCTAGAACAACTCCAAAATCTAGCCTTTGATTTCATCATTCTCCAAAACATAGCATTGATAAATAGACCCATTGGGTAGTGACTTGACAGTGTAGGGGTATGTCTGTGGGTGAGCTAAAGATGTCTCTTTACTCCTCCACAACCTTGTCCATCTACTATTGCCATGTGAAAGAGCCCTATCATGAGGTCGTGGATTTAGCCATAATCTTTTTCTTTCCCTGAGGGTGAATCATAAGGAAGATAGATTTCCTAGTACATGAAATGATCTTACTCCATTGCTTCACAAAGATCAAAGGGATGGTGATAGGATGTGCTAACTGTAGTATCTTGTATAACTTATTTCCCAAAGAAATAATAATATTGTGAGACCTGGACTAATACACGACATGATGCTTCCACAAGTATGATCAACCTAATAATACATCAAAAACTTCAAGAATAGTAACATCACGTAATACCTCATTTGCTAAGGGCTTGATTTTTTAGCGAACGAGGTATTATCGGCTGACATGGAGATCTCGTTCTTGGTGAGCCCAATGTGGTTAGTACGCCGAAACGCTTCACAAATTATGGTAAAATTGGGTGCACTATTTGTCTCAACGATTTTCAAAATGGGGAGCGGGCTCTATTTCTGTTACCATGCATGCATTATTTTCACACAAAATGCATTGCTCCCAGGATTCGAACCCATTCCACGTGCCCCATATGTAAGAGGCCCATAGACAGAGCCTCCAACGCTACATCACGAGGAAGGGAGATCGCAGTGACCATTGTCGATGGCCCTGGGATTACGATTGGCTCGATTGGGAATTCTCGACTGATCATCGATGCAGAAGCTAGAACTGCGTAAGCATGTGAGAAAGCTGCGTAGTATATATATATATATATATATATATATATATATATATATATATATATAGATATATATATATATATATATATATATATATATATATATATATATATATATAAATTTGCATTTCGTACCATGTCTTTAATGGAACTTTTCTTTGATACTTAAGTATAAAGTCATTTCCTTAGCGTAGTCCTAATTATGAATAGGTGCATCATTTGAAGCTCTCATGAAATTTCGAGTTGTGAATGGTTGTATTTTAATTTTTTTTGGGGATATTTTATAGATATTGTTTCCATTATGTAACATAGTTATCCAAATGTAGTTGTATGTTCTTGTTCAGTTGAATACTGGAAATGTTCCTTCGCAAAATATGCATTTCAGATTTTCAATTAACTAACCATGTCTCGCCAAACATCTGAGCCATTGACAAAGAGATATCTCATTCATATTGGTCAGTGGAGAAAAAAGCGCTTATGATTAAAAAAAATACATAGTCTTGTACCCTTAAATGAATAAGCACATATATTCCAAAAAGAGGTCATTTGTCGAAAACAATAAAGATGTTAATGTTGAGTTCCAACTAAGGTGGAAGTGATCAAGGATCTCCTCTCTTCTGTGCTTTTGTGCTTTAGAATGGTGACCAAGTTCATCAATAACAATACAGTTATTTGGTTTAGGCTTGTAGTACGATTATATAGTGACTAACATAAATGAACTTGACTATATCATTGTTCATGAGATGAGATGTAACTATAAAAATAGTTATATACCATATTGTGAAGTAGTATTTTAGTGTGGTCAACTTATGCACTTGATCAATATTAATGCTATTTATTTATGATTAACCTATATTTGAGGGAAATGCAGTAACATATTTATGTCAACTTTATTGGACTATTGTTTATCGTATTGATTTGCTGTAAAATTATAAAATTGGTTATGTAAGTGTCATGATTATAAAAAGGATGTTTGTAAAGTTTAAGTTTTATATATATAGATAATGTAGTGTTATCTAGGGATAATTAGCAAATTGCTTTTATTAATGAACACATTGTTTATTATTATATAAGAACTATGTTTGACAAGCCATTAGTGGTTTAGTGATTCTAACAACGTCACATGATGAAATCTCTTCCACTATTTTATATAATCACTTGTCTTTTATACCGATGCACATTCAAAGAAAATTGTATATTAATCATAGTAATGTTAGTTATGAAAAAGCTTACTATTCTATAACTCATATTTTCTGAAGTTACCGAGATCCCAAAAATTGGGCATTTACATAAGTTTTTGTTGTTGATAAATTCTTAAAGCTTTTATATCAAATGCATTGATATATAATTTGTCACTACTTAATTCACAATTATTCTCCATGTAATTATAATTTATTGGCTAGCGGAAAAGCTTATTCCAAATGAGATTTTGAAAGCTATACAAAATATATTGAGGTAATAAATAGGGGCAATCCAATTATAACTAAGAATAATCACATTAGTCAACATTTATTGGAAAATATGGGTTTTTTACAATGAAAAATCCATACACATAGAGAAGCATATGAATAAAGGATACCAAATCTTTAGAAAATATTGGGTAGATAAATGATTTTATATTATTTTCTTATCCTTTAACATTTTCAAAATGGATATGAATCCAACTACTTACCCAAATATTTTTTAGAATATTGAATAAAGGTATGATTGTCAACTAAAATTATGTGCAGATGCTTATAATTTTAACTTTGATATTAAAACATATATACAAACATTAAAACAATAAGTATCATAATTATCTACTTAGAAATCTTAATAAAAGTTTTATTACATTAGCTGCTAAAAATTTAAATTAAGAATGTCCACTTTAAAACGTAAACTATTGTGTACCGTATCCAATTCCAACCCAATTATTTTCAGCATAAAACCAGTGAGACATATCATTTCATGCACAATTTATGGATATACAACTAACATGATTATCACACCTTCGATTTTTAAGCATGCACTATTGTCGTATAATGATAATCCTTAAATCTATTGCTTTTAATGTCATCCATTTTTTAAGCATTAAGCATTCTAAACTCTATATACTTCATAAAGGTAATAATAACTTCTTCGGGAAATCAAGACTACTATGTGAACATTATTATCAACGTAGTTAAATATAACATTTCAAACTCAACCTTTGTGTTAGCCAATGAGAAAATATTTATATTATACAAAACAAGAAATATGAAAAACTCTTAATATTAAACAAATAAATAAATATTAATATGATGATTATTAATGAGTAAAGTTATGTTTAGTGTAATAATTTTTGTGTTTACACTTGAAATGATTATTAGAAATGATAGTAAAATATTATGTTTTCTTGGGACATATATACCATATCTATGCTCAAGCTTAAAAACTCAAATTATATTCACTATTGACTGAAAACATAACTAATCTAGGATAAATACTAAAAAAAACCGTTAGATTGGGGATACCATAAAAGAAATAGGGTATTTATCAAGATAAACGGAAGGGATTTAGGGATTGGTAAAGAGATTAAAATATTAAAATTATGATATTTCTCTTTTTAATATTTTAATTGTTTTAATGCCCGCTTTGATCTACGCAACTATGCGCGGGTCCACATAAAATAAAAATAACATAACACATAATATGTTTTTCCTAGGGCTATTCATGTAAATAATATAACACATCCCAAACATTTTACAAATATTTTGTTGGAATGATTTTGAAAGTTTTTCAAATATGTTAGCGGAGATTAAATATTTTGAAGAGATTTTTAAGTTTAAGGGAATAGGTCCCCGATGGGGGTGTCCAATCATCGAGACAGGTGACTGCACATTGGAGTGGAGTCGGATGGGCCTCCACACGTAGAACGAACATCATAAATGTCATTGCAACCTGGGCTCCTCCCTTGAGTGTTAATGTGTAACAAAGGTAGGAGGGTCGTCATTTGCAACTGTTGGGCGATGAGGAGGGAGCGTTGGGTGCAGGGGAGCAGTGAGGTATTGGCGTCCTAACTTAGTTGAAGGCTTGGGGTCATGGTAAAGGACAAGTTCAATGCAAGAAGTTATGTGGGGGACTAGAATCTACAAGCACTCTAGTTGTGGGATCTTAAAGAGAACTGGAATAGTTGCCGCAACGAGAATTACAGTCATGGGGTTGGACAATGTGGGTGGTGGGCTTTCACTTCCCTTACCTCACTCTAGGTGTAGTTCAGGAATGATATTTCTCCTTTGGAGAGGAAGTGTGGTGGAAAATTTGGGTCACGACTCTTTCCATAAAACTGCTTGTCTAGTTTAGAGACTAGTAGCGCACCCCCCAGCTCACCGACAGACAGTGGGGAAGGGTACGAGAATTGTGCTAGGTATATAGTGAACCTTAATGCTAGGGAGGTAAGAAATGTATTCTTGTGTTTGGTCCATATTAGGCTTGTGTGGTGGGTAGCATAGGGAAGCTAGGTCCATCCCCATGGTGGTGCAACTAGCAGAGGAGGATTTGGTTGTATGTCGAGACGGAGAGGTCTCACTTATAGAGGGTGAGCTAGTCACTGTATGGAAAACCATTCGCCATAGTATGTGCCCAGTTTGGGCTTGGAGTCGACGGAGAGTTGCCACTCTCATGTTGAGTCAGTGATGACCCCAGGTCGCTCCTCGGGCCGTGTAGAGGCCCCGACCACCTTGGACTCCATTGAAACACAATTGAAAAATCTTCATCTAAGCACGGAGACTCTGAGGGAATAATGTTATGATGTCCGAAATGAAATGGTGCCCTACATCAACGACCTCCAGCTCACACAAAATGAACTCATATACTCCATAGATGGCCTTCGATGACAACTACGATGAACAAATGACCACCTTTATGCATTGGAGACATGGGTGGAGCATATTTATTACCAAAGACATGAGCAGGAAACATTCTTTGCAGCCCCGCCACCATTTCCTCCCAACCCACCCCCATAATGTGTAATTCTGGAAAATTATCTTCTTGTGCTACTTTGCTACTTTTCGTTCAGAAATAACCGATGACATGGGTTGTCATGGTTTCTTCATAGGCTCAATCTTGTCTAGAGAAGAACTCTTGTTAGCTCTCAAGCCTATTATTTTGCGTAATGTGGCAGCAATGATGTACTCAGATAATTTGTTGATGTATTTTTTTTTTGAAACTATGATAATATAATGCAACTTTTTAACTGACAAAAAAAAAGTGAAGGGAATAGTATCTTAAATATTTTCTCATAATATTGTTTGGTATAATTTTTATAAAGATTTTAGGAGAGAAAGACACTTAACAAGACGACAAGAAGATTATTAAAAAAAAGTTGCATAATTTTCTTAAAAATGATATGGGAACCAAATTTACCAAGCTACTTACACATAGAAACCAAATGAATTTTGGGGTTTCCAACATTCACTTCCATAAGTGGCATGATGTACGTAAGGTCTCACACTTCGTTGTATCAAAGAAATGAAGGAAAGCATGGTATCTTGCCCAATGGAAAACAACTAAATAAATTTTGGGCTTTCTACATGCACAACAAGAAAATTAATTTTTGGTTTTACAGGTTTCCTACTTCACTAAAGAGAAATTGTAGAATAAAGAGAAATTTTGTTCACCACTTGATTTTTTGAGATAATTTGGTGGCAAAACTTGAAATCCAATTACGTATGATATTGAACTAAATTCCAGGATTTTAGATTTTCATTTACACAACTAGCACAAATAAAACCAAGTATCATAGCTCAACATTTGAGAACATGGGAATGTCAAGAAATTTTCCATGTTTCAAAGGAAAATTCCAAAAAGAAATGATATGCATGGTGATGCAGGAAACATTAGAGCTTCCAAGTCATTAAGTCTTCGATGTAAAAAATTTTAAAACTGGGGCCTTCAGCTTTAAGAAGAATTTATATTCTTCTATGTATATAAATTGTATTTTCCAAGTTGGTAAAGTTTATGAGTTTTTGGACTAGAAGATTCATAGGTTTATGAAATAGATGGATAGGTGAGATTTTTCCATAACGCAAAATAAAATTGACCTTGAAAAACATGAGATATTCTAGGGATATATTGAGTGACTTTAAAATTTAGAAAAATACGATTTAAGGAGTGATTTCATGATTTAAGAAAATCTAATTTATGGAGTGCTTTTATGATTTTGAAGAGTTATTGCATTTCTTAGTTCTACTTATTGTAAGGCTATGGGGAATGAGAAATAATATCCAAATGAATGTGAAATCAACTTAAGAGAGAGGAATGAGTGTTTCTGAGTATTTACGTGTACTAGATTTTATGAATGAAATAAGATTTCATTCCAATTTATATTTTTTGTATCTATGAATGAACAATTTCAATATCTTTGTATAATATGGAATTAATTGAGAGGAAAATGATTTGTGCATGTGTATTTTTTTTGCAAGACATATAGGAGAAATATTTGTATAGGCAGAGTGGAAATGGATTGAAGACACAAAATTTGTGGAAGGCTTTTATGAGAAAAAAACTAAGATTTTCTTGATATCAAGTGGTATCAGAGTTGGTAAGCTCTTTGGTAATGAGGATTGCAACTAGTATAAGGTCTTTAAAGAGAAGGTGAGTAGGTGAAATTGTAGCAGCCTAACGAAATTTGAAACTCACGAGAAAGTGTGCTCTGGATGAAGGAGAGGAGGTTCTACTGCACAAAATTAGAAGAAGGATGACTTCCAAGAAGTGGCAATTGGATATAATTTCTCAGAGGGAAATTCCATAGTGAGTGTGGGTAGAATTGCCAAGAGAAGGTTCTAGAGAAGGAATTAGAAATACCAAAAGGCTAGTTTTGGAGGAAACTTGGTGAGGTATTGGTAGTTGTTACAGATTTTTTTATGAGATGAAGGCTTGGTTTTAGTTCATAGGTGAAAAAGGAGAGTTCAGAGGAGAAGAAGAAGGGAAAGATGGTTATTGGTAGTCATATGATGTGTTCAGAGAAGGATTATAATCAAATAAGGAAGGAGGCCAAGATGATCTGAAAGAAGAAAAATAAATGAGTGATGAAGAAAGGGAGAAGGAGATAACTGAGATAAAGGAAGAGCTCAAAAAACTGGCTGGAAAAAGTGATGAAAGAAATGAGGAATGGAATTTATGTTGGAAAAGGAGTCTAATGGTCGGTTAACAAATTGCATGAATGAAGTCAAAGAAGATGGATGAGGAATATGATCAAAGTGTTACACTAAAAAATGTCACCATGACTATTTACAGTTAGTATGGCTCTATCAACAGTCATGCTATCCTCTTAGGCAAGTCTTATGCCTCTGCTCTCCATGTCAAACTTCAAAAAGAGAGAAAGTCTTTATAAATGTATTTATCTCTGGGTACGCAGGTTCTCTCAACCTTACCTACGGGTATGCACCCAATGTTCACAAAAGCTGCGTCCTTGGACGCTTTGTATGTAAAGGGGCAGGTGCGTCCCCCTGTAAAGGTCAAAATGTGCAAGTTTCATCTTTAAAAAGTTACTTGTGGTCATTTCTAGAGCATTCTAGAAGGTTGTTCGACGTGTATTGAGCGCCTCCAGATGGTTCATGTACCCCTACCAAAGAGGAACTTATTCCATCAATAAGGGAGCTATCCCATCCAAAGAGGGGATTATCCCATTGATGGTGGACCTGATTAACTTCCTCTTGAGCACTATAAATACAGGCATTGGGCCAGAAGGAGGGGAGGTTGGAAGCTAAACATTTCTAAGGGTAGATGCTGTAGGAATTAGGACTCCCATTTAGAAGCTTGTGAGGAGAGATTGCCATATTTGCTTGTTCTATTTGGAAGTGGGTGAGCTTTGTCAAAGTAAAGGAGAACTCTTGATGGACCTTGGGAGGGGCTTGCACAACACCAAGGCTCAGGTTGTATTTGTTCCTTTTGTTACCTATTAATGCAAATGAGTCCATTCTTCTCAATAACTTGTTATTTATGAGTTGTTTCATGTACTCCTTGGTCTATGTGTTAAATATGTTTTATTCTATGAGATTATCAAGTGCTATTTAATCATTTGATTGTTAGTGGATGCAGGTTTCAAAGTGAAGGAGGAGCTCATCCGGATCAGCGGAGCTGGACTGCTACAACAACGTTGGACTACAGGTAGGATCTAAACACTTGATTTCTTATATAGTAAATGCATGTTTAGAGAAGGATTGTTCTTGTTTGTCTTGTTTGTCACTAGAGAGTCTTAGGCTCCTAGGGAGGTTGGTTGTGTCCGCACAATCGACTCTTTCCACCTGACAAATTGGCGACTCCACTGGGGACTCCATTGATGTGAAAGTCTTTTCCTTTGTATGCAACTTTGATCTGAGAAAAGTCATTTATTTTATGGTTTTTGGCTCTGTGACTTTGTTTTTGAGTGGGTTAGCTTAGGGTTAGATTCAATTTAGTTTTTCTTGAATTTTACAGTAGGACGCACCCTCTGAGTATTGCACAGTGCGTCCCTGGACGCACTGTCGCTGTGTGCACAGAGCGAGCCCGCACCTGTCTTAACGGGTTGCCTGCGTCCCCTGCTAAAATTTAAGAAAATTCCATTTTTTGCATTTTTTCTCTTAGATTTTGCTTTTTCTTAGTTTTTACTGCCCAGATCCATTAGTCTCTTGTCAAAGATCTTCACCTGAACTTGTTTCGATAGCATTGAGTGTTTTAGCGGATTTCATAGAAGTTTAAGCCCTAGGGTTTGATTTTTGAGTAGGTCTTGTAGTGACTTTGGCGGTAGAAGTTGTCAAGCCTTAGATCTCTCTGGTTTTGTCAGCCCTCTTAGAAGTCAGACCTGTCATAAAGTCTACCTGTGAGAGCAACTTACCTTTGAGTTGTCTCTTTGGCAAATTTCGAAGTGCTTGTTGATTGAGTATTGAATTCCATTTTACAAAAAGAACAAAAAGATTTGAGTTTTGTTTTGACTGGTCTTTTGATTCTGCATTAGATGGTCCTTGACTTGATTGTGGTCAAGTAAAACAACCTAGAATCATCTTTGTAGGCTCTTGCCTCGTTAGGTTTACTTAGTGTAAATTTCTTTTTGATTTGCTTGTGAGTCAAGTTTTCATAGATTTTATAGCTTTTGAGATTGATTTTCGTTAAAATAGATTTATATGCTTTATTAAATAAGAGAAAATACAAAAACATCTCCTTTGAAAAGTTTTGTTTCAAGTAGCTTTGAGGCATTTTGAAAGAAAAAGAGTTTTTCGTGCACGTAAGGAGTGGTCATGTTTGTATGCTTGAAAAGATAAAGAGAATTGTTTCTTTGATTGTCTTTACTAAGAAAGTTGTTTTCTATAAAATTTGCATCTCTCAACTCTCTTAGTTAGGAATTTCATTGAAAGAGGAAAGTAGCGTAAATCATCTTAGGTGCATCTTTGTAGTGGTTTGAGTCGAGTCTACACACCATTGGTTTCACTTCCGCTACCTTTTGTCTTTAAGAAAAACCATAAAATTAACGCTTAAAGTAAAATCAACATAGTAACTTTTATTTACTAGGGCTCTGAAACACCAATTTAGATCAGGCTAGTGTCTTGGAGTAGGTGAGTAATTAACTCTCCAAGACTACAAAACCAAACAAGTAGCTTATCTTGTGATAGAACAAATCCAATTGTCTCATTTGTACTCTGGGAAAGCTCCTCTTAAAGGAGGAGCACGAGCTCGTGTCCGAACCAATGAGGGGATCAATCCCCCCTCATTGGGAACGACGCCAGACACGCACGTATTACAAACGGTAAACCTCGGATTAACCATTGTCGAGGAGCCAGGGGTCACTTGTCGGTAAACCTTGGATTATTGTCAAAGAACCGGCAAGGGGAATAAGCTTGATACTCTGCCCTTGCATGCTGTCGGAGTGTAGACTGTTCCCCCAGGTGCATTTGTTGCGGTTGGTAACCTTAGTGACCATTATCTTTAGGATTCTACCGAGGTGACGGTGGAGGGAAGATCCCACTGTACCTGGAGCAGACGTCGGCTAGACTCACTTGGATTTTCCGGGGGGTTCACTTCACTCGAGACGGTTAAAGTGGAGGAACTTGTGCCGGTCTATTCATTAAGTAGGTTGTCGGGGTAACTGTTCCACCCGCCACTTCTGTACTGAATCCGGCAATGTTGGGTTTCATCTCCAACTAGCATTTTCGGTGTGGAAGGCTACTGTTTGTGCTTGCTTTGATGCCCTAGATTCTTTAGGCTTGTGATTCAAATTTGTTTGGTTCTTTAGAGACTTTAGGTGGTTTGATTTGAAATTTTATTTTGTTTTCGTGTGTAGTAGTTAAAAGTTTTAGCTGTGGCGGAATTACCGAGATAGTCCCGTAGACTTCGGGGCCAGTCTCCTGAAGTTGTTTCTGTGGCCGAATTGTTGAGAAGATCTCGTAGACTTCGGGGTGAACCTCCTCGAGACGACCCCAGTAATTTAGAAGGTTTAAAGGTCCTTGTAACTCCTCCTAGTGGCAGTAGAGTAGGTTCACCTGAAGAAGGAGAATCTTCCTTGGTAGTCCATTCAGATTACCAAGGTTTAGAGACAGGTTATAATCCCGAAGCTTTTACAGTTTCTGAACTTGTTGGTAGTTTTTTGTCTGCTAGTGATACAGGCGAAGAACCTGAAATATCTGAACCTGTTACTCTGACTTCTAGTGTTCCAGATTCACCGAGAGTAGAACGAGTTATCACCGAAAATCTTCCTACTGGTCTGATTGCTATTGAAGAACTTGCTCCAGAGGAAGAAATAGGCGTCTCTAACCTTGAAGATCAACTTACTATTGATCTAAGGGAGCGTGAATCTATCTTTTACAGTCCTCCTAGAAATACTACTTGGTACCTTTCGTTAACCAATTATTTAGACAACTCAGGGGTAGGTTTTTCTACACCTTGTACTCCTTTTCCACCTGGAGGTATTTATACTCCTGTAAATATGTCTGGTCAGTCGTCCGTGTTTACTCAAAGTCCTGAATCTTTCTTACACGGTAGTCCTTCTGTTCCCACCGGGTATCAATCACTTTCTGGTACCTTTGCGGGGGCATCTCCTCAACCCATTGATCATGGGTTATTTGCTGGAAACAATGGTAATATACAATTGGGTGTAGGAGACATTTACATGATGTCAGGTTCAGTTCCCGTTTCCCAACCTCAAGGTGGCCAATTACCGCCTGGGGGGAAACCTCAGTTAACGCCTGGGGGGCAACCTCAAGGTCAGTATGTACCTATGGTACAATACATGCCTCAAGGTCAACCCCAGCCTCAATATGTACCCCAGGGTCAACCTCAGTATCAATATCAACCTCAAGGATGGCAACCTCAAGGATGGCAACCTCAAGGGTATCAACCCCAAGGGTATCAACCTCAAGGGTATCAACCTCAAGGTCAAGGTCAACCCCAGTATCCGTATTTACCTCAAGGTTATCAACCTCAAGGTCAATACTCGAGTCAAGGTTATCAACCACCTCAAGGTCAGTCATATGTTCCAGGTATGGGAACTGCACCTTTCAATTATCAATCCTATCCTCAATCCGGTTATGGATCTCAGTATCCTCAACCTGTTATGGGTCAATACCCCGGAATGTTAGTGTGGGATCCATCACAAGGTCAACAGGTGTTGCAGCCAAGTTTACAGTTGGTACCTCAAGCTGGACAACCCGTAGTTTCTAGTCCACCCCAGCAACCGCAACCTGTCCAGTCAAATGTTCAAACTTCTGTAACTTCGGTAGTTACTCAACCGCCAATTGCACCTAGTACTCCATCTCAAACGGCTGCTGCAACTACCGCTACATCTGCCGCACTTACTTCTGGAGTATCGACAGCTCCGGTTTCTACTGTCTCTGTAACCACTCCTCAGACATCTTTACCGTTGTCCGGATCTACGATTCAAACCATGGTCCAGATGCCTATAGGTCAGCCTGGTATAAGTACAGTTGTCACTACTCAACCTCAATTTGTTCAACAACCGTACCAGGGACAGTACCAACCTGGGCAAGCTGTCCAACAGCCAGTTTACCAGTATCAACCGTATCCTGGGTACACTTATCAACAACCTCAACAACCCCAGTACGGTCCGGTTAATCCTGGTTTTCCAGGAGGATATAATATCCCAAATGCGACTCCTGTTCCTAGTTATCCTGGATATCCTCCTCCTGGGACTGGTCTTGTGACCCAGAGTTTTAGAGATCCTAACCGGCAGTTACCGTTTATCGCAACTTTGGATTTACCAGACTTGACGCGCCTAACGAACGATCCAATTCAATATCTTCCGTTCTAGCCGCCAATGCCAAATAAGTTGCCCAGTGATATACCCAAGTTCGAAGGTAAGTCTCGAGAGGATCCGTCCAATCATGTGATGACTTACCACCTCTGGTGTGCTTCAAATTCTATCTCGGATGATTCGATCCGCTTACGTCTTTTCCAGCGTACACTCATTGGTCTCGCGGCCAAGTGGTACATTGAGTTACCACAGGCCTCTTTTTACAATTTTAGCCAGTTAGCTACCTCGTTCTTAACTCACTTTCAGTTGCCGGTCAGATACGATAACGGCACGGAGTTATTAACTTCACTAAAAAAATCAACGTCCACATATATTTCTGATCACATTCATGAGTGGAGACGTCGAAGAAGGTTAGTGAAAGTTTTTATCCCAAACCAAATCTTAGCTGAATGGTTTGTTAAATCATTATTACCGAAGATTACTGAAGATGTAGCTAAGGCTGGAGTAGTTACTGAGGAGCAAGTCATTGCTCAGGCGCAGTACCTTGACTTAGTTTACACTCAGTCGGGTACGTTACACGAGAAGATTCCAGATCTTCCAAAGTCGAATCAAATCGCTGCTGCTCCTTCGGGATCTCATGCCGCTGATGGTATGATTGGTATCGTGAATACAAAGAGCAAGAAGAAGTCTTCCAAGGCTTCAACTACTCCTATTATCACTTTGCTTGATTCCCCGACAGGAGAGTCTTCTCCCGAACTTTCCGCCGATATTCATGCTGTAGAGTCATCTACGGCCAAATCAAAAAATGGTTGAAAGAAGAAAGGAAAGAAGAAGGCTAAAGCAGACAAGGCTCCGAAGGAGAAAACAGAAAAGTCGGAAACCAATGACGAAAAGCGCAAACCTCGATATCCTTGTCTTATTTGTGAAGAGGATCATTTTACGAGAGATTTCCCTCATCGGGCCGAGGTTGTGAAAATAGTCAAAGGTTCTCCCACTCCTGCTGTGTTAAAAGATCCATTTCCAAAGCAGGAAAGTAAGATGATAGGTTCTTCCTCGACTGCCAGTGAAGAACCCATTTTGATGATGTCTCATGTGAGGATTGCGACTCGATCGCAAGATTATGGTAGTAAGAATCTTGTTGATGGTAAGGAAGCAGAATCTTCTCACTGTAACCCATCAACCTCAGCTCCTGGTTCCGATCCACTACAGATCGAGAAACCTAACCCGGACCTAGTAATTAAACTGCCTGCTAAGGGTGTACCTCGAAGGTCTGCTTTCAATCCACATACGAGAGCGGCCCAGAATTACAACATTGTTGAGGACTTAGTTGTTTCACCCTCAGCAATGTCGGCTTTAAAAGTGCTGCAATCATGCCCAGCACAACAAAAATTACTTTTGTCGGCTATCGGAGCTGTTGATGTTCAGGACCCGAACCTGATAATCTTCGATCTAGAAGATAGTACACCGCGTCTACCCCATCAAATGGCTTTCCAAATTCCAGTGATAGTAAAAAACAGGCCTATTCATCGGACTGTGATTGATGAGGGAGCTTCTACGTGTATTATGTCGATTCAATGTTGGAGATCGCTTGGTTCTCCTTCGTTGAACCAATCCCCGACCATCCTTAAGGCCTTTGATGGCCGTGGGTTCCGTCTGTTTGGTATTCTACAGGAATTACCTATAGGGGTAGAAGGCAAAACCGTTAGTCTGGATGTGGAGGTGGTTGATGCCCCTCTAGACTACAACCTTCTTTTGGGTCGAAGTTGGTCATATGCTATGACAGCAGTCGTTTCATCGGTCTTCAGAATTATAAAGTTTCCATATAACGGTAAGATCGTGACCATTGATCAGCTGACATACTTTTCATCCGACCCAGCCTCTTCAGAGAGTATCCAGCATGTCGGGAAGACGACAATCCCCTATAGGGACGTTGGCGTAGGTTTAATTAAAGATTTCGGTTTACTGGGAACTTTTCCTTTCCCTCCAATCAACGCAGACCCTTCATTTGCATCAATTCATATGATTACATCATAAAACATTATTTATGATGATCCTTGGATCATCCCATCTGAATCTGAGATAGACTCATTCGGTGATGCTATGCCTTTGAGTCCATATGAAATTTCTTATGAAGCTGTCATGTCTTTTACCGACTCGCGTTCAACCGAGCTCGACCAAATGAATGTGGTCAGTGAAGAATCACTTTTCACCTCAACCTTAGAATGGATAGTGTTTCCCGAAGTCGTGTCATCTGACGAACAACTTCGCGAAATCCTAAGTGTAGACGATCTACCATGGGAAGATCTCCATCACAGATCTTCGTTTTTACCTAAGGATGATGCTTTTGAAAATGATTTTTCATCTATCTTTACCGCTGAATATGTCAAAGACGCTCAGAATCCAACGAAACATTCTGATTCAGAGTTGAATTTAGGGAATATTTCTCGCACTATTCCCGTAGATATTTCAGTGAAGCCCGGAATCGAGGAAAACATTCATATAGGTGCCTCATGTACAGAAGATGAAATCCAAACTTACAAGGCCCTATTCCAAGAATTCCGCGATGTGTTTGCCTGGTCTTACGAGGAAATGCCGGGAATCGATCCTGCCATTGTTGTTCATGAAATAAAGACCTACCCGGATGCTAAACCCGTCCGGCAACGGTTGCGTCAGATTCACCCTCGGAAAGCGGCTGCGATTAAAGCAGAAGTCGAAAAGCTGTTGAAAGCAGGTTTCATTTATCCAATCCCGTTAACGGATTGGGTATCGAATATTGGTCTGGTCAACAAGAAACAAAGAACAATAAGAATCTGTATCGACTATAGGGATATAAATCGAGCTTGTCCAAAAGACAACTATCCTACGCCTTATATCGATCAAATTATTGATGATTGTGCCGGAAGTGAAATGTTTTCCTTTATGGATGGTTTTTTGGGCTATAATCAAATCAATATTCTACCTGCCGACCAACCAAAAACGGCATTCATTTGTCCATGGGGGACATTTGCTTATTGCAAATTACCTTTTGGGCTTAAGAATGTCGGGGCCACTTTTCAACGGGCAATGTCTTATGCATTTCATGACATCAAGCACATTGTGCAACCGTACCTCGATGCCTGCTCATTCTTTACATCGAGCTGACCACCTTGTCCACTTACGAGCCATCTTTATGAGGTGTAGGCATTATCGAATTCGGTTGAATCCCCACAAGTGTGTTTTCTGTATAGAGACGGGTCGATTGCTAGGATTTGTTGTTTCAAAAGCCGGCATTCGCGTCGATCCCTCAAAGGTTGAAGCTATCATCAAATTGCCTCCTCCTTCGAGTTTGCGCCAACTCCAAAGTTTGCGAGGGAAAGCGAACTTTTTACGCCGATTCATTCCAAACTACGCCAAGGTCACTAAAGGTTTTACACGCTTGTTGAAACAGAACGCTCAATTCTTTTGGGACGAGATTGCCCAACAATATTTTGATGCACTTAAACACGCGTTAACCCATGCACCGTTGTTGCATCCTCCCAACTACAACCAGGACTACTTCTTATACCTCGCAGCTTCGCATTCCACTATTGGAATGGTGTTAGTTCAAGAAGATGAATTCGGAGCGGAACATGTGATATATTATCTTAGTAGGACATTAAACCCCACTGAGCTAAAATATTCGCACGTGGAGAAATTGGCCCTGGCAGCCGTTCAAGTTGTGCAGCGTTTTCGTCACTACATTCTTCTCCGTAAAACTACAGTCATTTCGGATTGCAACCCTATGATTTATATTTTGACAAAACAACTGCTAGGGGGCAAGTACTCTAAATGGATCGTTATCCTGCAAGAGTTCGACTTGGAGTTCGAGAAGTCCAAGTCTAAGAAATCCTTAGTTTTTACGGAATTGATGTGTGATTTTCCGCATGCTGACACAGAAACTGTGGCAGAGGAGTCCATTGCGGATGAATCTTTGTTTCTTATCAGTATTTTAGATCCGTGGTACGGGGATATAATCATCTATCTCCAAACCCAAACCTTTCGGCCTGAAGCTTCAAAGTCGGAACGTCGAAAAATTCGGTTTCAATCCCAGCAATACAAAATTATTGGAGATACACTTTATCGCCGGGGGACAGACTTAGTTTTTCGATGTTGTTTAACTCACGAAGAGGCTGAGAGGGTTTTGAATGATTGTCACTCTGGAGCATGTGGCGGTCATATGTCTGGGTATGCCACAGCTCAGAAGGTGTTGCGCGCTGGCTATTTTTGGCCATCTATGTTTAAGGATTGTATCATTGCAGTCCAGAAATGCCACAATTGTCAAGTGTTTGATCGCAATATGCGCGCACCACCTGCTCCTCTCCACCCTATAATTTCCATTGGTCCATTCGCCAAATGGGGTATCGACTTTATTACTTGTAACCCTCACTCGGCCGGGGGACATGCGTATATCATCCTCGTGGTTGATTATTTTACTAAATGGGCCGAGGCGATGCCTACATTCGACGCAAGCGGCAAAACAGCTGCAGTTTTCGTATTCAATCATATTATAACTAGGTTTGGTGTCCCACAAGCAATCATTACTGACCATGGGAGCCATTTTCGAAACATCATGATGACTGAGCTTACAAGCCAGCTTGGTTTGCGCCACGATAACTCTACTCCTTATTATCCGCAAGCCAACGGTTTGGTTCAGTCTATCAACAAAGTTCTGGTTATCATGATCCAACGAACCATTGGTATTCATCGGTCGAATTGGCACAACATGTCATTTTCAGCGCTATGGGCATACCGAACCTCAGTGAAAACTTCAACAGGGTTCACTCCTTTCCAGCTAGTTTATGGCTTGGAAGCTGTGTTACCCATTGAATGCGAAATCCCATCACTTCAAATGGCTGTCGAATTACTTCCAGCTACTTCCGAAGAGGAGAAACGTTTATTATACTTAGCTAAATTAGATGAGACTCGACGTGACGCTGCATTGGCAATCGAGACTCACGCGAAGCGAATGGAAGCTCAGTATGATAGAAATGTGACCCATCGAAGTTTTTCGGAGGGAGACCTAGTGCTATTATATGATCAAGCTAACGATAAGCTAGGTGCTGGAAAATTCATTCCTATGTGGCATGGACCCTACATTGTAAAGCAAAAGCTAGCAAAAGGGGGTTATGAGCTGGTAGATTTTGATGGGGACTCTTTGGGTAAACCCAGAAATGGACTTTACCTAAAGAGGTATTATGCTTAAATGGTCGGTATGGAGAATTTTTAGTTAGGTTAGGTTTTCTTTCTAGCTAGTGTGTTTGTTAGTTTGGTTAGTGTGCTTAGCTTAGAGAGTGTGTTTTTCGTCGTTATTCTGGCTTATCTTGGTTTTACTCTTGATATTGCAGATGTCGACGCCTCTCCAAACATACATCGGATTTGCTGATGGTGCTTGTCGTAGTACACGGAATATCTCTTCCGCAGCTTGGGTTATCTATTCGCCCTCTGACAAGTTAGTTTCTATGCATGGGGTAAGCCTTGGTCAAACAACGAACAACATTGCAGAATACAGTGCAGTGGTTGAATTATTATCCGAATCTATTTCATTTGGAATTCGACATTTGATAGTGAGGTTAGATTCTGAACTTGTTGTATTACAGCTTAATAGAGTATATGCCATTAGAAATCCTATGTTATTAAGGTTATTTTTGAGAGTGCGTCTCTTGGAACGTGAATTTGATTACATTGAATATCAGCATATTCCAAGGTCTTTAAATACATTAGCAGATGCAATTGCTTCTCGAATGTTGGATAGACATTTACGATAATCATGCAAGTAAATTTAAAAACATTTCAACACATATGTTAAACAAGATAACCCGGTGATAATGATATATATATATATATAGATAGGAGTGTGTCAAAAATATACATCGTCTTCGATCATAGGTTGAAAAACACCTTATGATCGGCAAAAATGATAAGTACAAAAAGCCAAAAATGTCATATGTGTCTACAAAAGTGACTAGCCAATCACTGGTGGTGCTCTCTATACGACACCACTGCACGGGCTACCTTACACAAAAACCTCCTAAACGGTCCAGGGACTGCGACTACATAGCGCTGAAGTCTGATAGGAATATCATCTATGGTAGTCTCAGGTATATCCACCGTCAGACGCTCTAGATCCTGCTCCAACTCAGCTAGCGACTCTGCAGCCGCGTCTTGTGGGGCCGGTACCGGTGCAACTGGATGTCTCCTCTCAAAAGGCTGGAGGTTGGCTAGGCGCTGTGGACCAACATCTGCATTTTGAAAATTTTTACTGTCAGTTTTGAGACGATATATATAAAAAACAAAAAGATATATATATATAATTTGAAAACTTGTGAAAAATAAAGTACCTCTATCGTCCCATTGTTCTCCCTGTGGAAGAACCATGTCCGGATCACCTCGAGAATCTACTCCGGCATACGGAAAGTCCTGGATCGAAAAAACCTGGTCCTCTAACCAGTGAAAATAACTATCAGGGAATCGAACAACCGCCGCGCCCTCGTCAGGATGCTGGGCCATCAACGTAACCCATCGTATCAGCTTTGGCTCCCGAGCACCCAAGATATCAATAATGAGTTGCTGAGGAATCAGCATCGGAACTCTCTCTAAGGCAAAGCTCACAACTAGAGGCCCATATCCAAAGGTCTTCAGTTGTCCTTTCTTTGCCCTAGTCAGTTGGCCCTTCATATTGGCCGACACAGCATCACACCAGTTGAAAATGGTGGCTTGGAAACAGTCAATCGCCATCCGCATTTGGGACCCGGTGGCAATATCTAAAGCGGCTGCACCGCAAATTCTGGTAACCGTGAAAGCTATAGACTTGAGTTCACGCAAAGAGATGTGTTTGATTTCTACGCCTTTCGCATGGTGTGCATTGGGTATGCACCAATCTGCCCGGAGACTAGCAAGGGATTGGCCACCCGGCCTAGTCCCGGCTAGATTGAGTTGCTCGCCCCTATTTGGCAAGCCAGTGAGAAAGTATATGTCAGAGGGCTCTATCTCGAGCTGGTGTCCTCCGATGTAAAAGAATTGCTCATGAATGTTCCATCTCTCAACCAGCCACTCCAAGAATCTCACCTGAGCGCTCATGCCAGGTATGGCCCAGTATTTATATAGTCTGCATGCTTTTAGGGCATCAATGGAAGGTTGATGATTAATTGCGGCTAAATCAACGTCCTCATGCTCTGTTTCTCTCCAATCCAACATGGTGAGTGCCCTACACACCAAGAAACAAAGATTAGAATTAGTTTGGGAAAATTCAGATGGTTCTTTTTAGGGTTTGGGGTTTCAAATTCCGCCTTTCGCGGGGGACGCACCCCGCGTTTAGGACACAAAGCATCGGGATGCAGCTGGCCTGAAGGTGGGTTGCGTCCCCCGACCTTTTTCCTGTGTGGGAAAAAGTCGGGGGACGCAGGTCACCCTTAGGGCACCTGCGTACCCCGCAGAGCGATTTTTGAAACCCAAAACCCCCAAAAAATCAAAACTAAAACCTAAAACAAACTTTTAATCGGATGAAATTGAAAAGGAGGATGTTGTGAAATACCTGGAAGAGACGACGTTCGATTCTGACGATCGGATTCTCCTCAGCGACCACAAGAAGTTTCTTGCCAAAAGCCCTTTTTTCAACCTCAACAGTAAAATGGTAAAAATGACATGGTAAAAAGTCTTTTTATAGGTTTTTTGGATGAATGAATGCTAGGTTTGTTCATTTTTCACCATGGAAGGATATTTTTCAATGTATTTTTGCCTATCTTAAACAGGTATGAGTAATGTGTCATTTTTGTGCAGGACAAAGGGATTTAGAGGGAAAATTGTCATTTTTCACGAACCAAAATATCAGAGTCATCTTTTAAGCCCTTTTCTGACTCCTAAAATATGAAAAGATTGCCGAGCATTTCTTTTACACTCGTTAAAACAGAATTAAAAGACAGTCCCCTTATAGCCCTTTTCTGACTGTAAAAACAGGAAAAGATTGCCGGGTTTTTATCGTTTCAAACTCGATACTGGAAATAAAACGACATGTCCTTGATCGCTTTTTACTTTTCAGTTCAGTGGCACTAATTATGAAAGTACTCCTTGGTCGCAAGATCAAGCGGTTCCCCCAGGTATTATTTTATACTTTTTCGGGCTTGAGGGACACAAATCTACGAAAAAATTCAACTTGGAGTCTTCTTAAGTTTTTCAGACTCTCTAAAATTGAAAAACGCCGAGCTTCTCCTATACTGGACTCGTTAAACATTTCACAGTAAAGGACCTGTTCAATTACAAACAGGAACGAACCACTCCTTCCTAGGGTTCGAATCAAAACTAGGTTGGACTCATCTGAAGGATGAGCTTATAATCAAGCATATGTTATCCTCCTCAAGCTTGTTAAAAATAAAGAGGTGCTTGCCAGAAATGGTGGGGGAAAAGAGAGAAGAATGAGCCTATTTGTTATCTTTTGTCTCAGAAAAAACTTTATTACCACTCTTGAACACGACACTTTTCATTCACCTGGGTTGGGAAATCTTTTACCTCACAGTTGATCAAACCACTTTGAAAGTCTTCAGCCGAGTTCTGGGGATTAAATTTGATTTATTCATCACCAAGCCATCTGTCGTGTCGTTATGTGTTCAAGATGTCTACAAGCAAAGCTTTCATCTGCAAAATACTTGTCATCCATTTGACCATCCCTAAGTCAGTCCTTACAACAACATTTCTTCAACTTGAACAATGATTTCGTGTTGTGGGCTTGCCTGCAACAGGTCGCTTTCTATCGACATCAGCACATTATCTAGAGACATGACTTAGAAATCGTCAGTACCTTGAAGTCTGCATGCATCAATGGCAGGTTTCTCGCCTTTGACATCAGTTTACATCATTGACTTTCGATCGAAGGATTCCGTGAAATGTTCGACATCAACTCATTCATTCACATCTCATGGATTGTACTGGGTACTTTGAGAACCATTGACATTACTGGTGGTCTCTCTCACACTTGTTAACAATTTACATCATCGACTGGTAATCGAGTGGTTTCTACCATGTTCAACATCAACTCATTTATTCGCATGGCTAGAATCGTACCAATTCGGGAAGCGGAAATGAAGACCCTGGATCTAGTTTCCACCATCCAGGCTGTGAGGAGTTTTGTATTCATTATCTAAGTAAACTAATCATAAACAGATGGCTGCGCCCATACTGTGTCTACAAAAGTCTATGATTATGATGTACTGCAAGATCATTCCTGTATCAGAGTAGTTAGTCTGTTAGTTAAAGTTTTGATCTGAGTATGGGAATGCCTACCTCAGTGATGATATAATCTTATACATGTATTTTGTGTTGAAAATTGCAGGTTCTGACCAGGCTCTCCACAAGATAATCCTTGAAATGATAAAGCGCTTCACCCTTCCTAGGTAATACAAAACCCTAATCTATTACAGGCTTCGCACTTTAGGGGGCAATCTGTTACACTAAAAAATGTCACCATGACTATTTACAGTTAGTATGGCTCTATCAACAGTCATGCTATCCTCTTAGGCAAGTCTTATGCCTCTGCTCTCCATGTCAAACTTCAAAAAGAGAGAAAGTCTTTATAAATGTATTTATCTCTGGGTGCGCAGGTTCTCTCAACCTTACCTGCGGGTACGCACCCAATGTTCACAAAAGCTGCGTCCTTGGACGCTCTGTATGTAAAGGGGCAGGTGCGTCCCCCTGTAAAGGTAAAAATGCGCAAGTTTCATCTTTAAAAAGTTACTTATGGTCATTTCTAGAGCATTCTAGAAGGTTGTTCGACGTGTATTGAGCGCCTCCAGATGGTTCATGTACCCCTACCAAAGAGGAACTTATCCCATCAATAAGGGAGCTATCCCATCCAAAGAGGGGATTATCCCATTGATGGTGGACCTGATTAACTTCCTCTTGAGCACTATAAATACAGGCATTGGGCCAGAAGGAGGGGAGGTTGGAAGCTAAACATTTCTAAGGGTAGATGCTGCAGGAATTAGGACTCCCATTTAGAAGCTTGTGAGGAGAGATTGCCATATTTGCTTGTTCTATTTGGAAGTGGGTGAGCTTTGTCAAAGTAAAGGAGAACTCTTGATGGACCCTGGGAGGGACTTGCACAACACCAAGGCTCAGGTTGTATTTGTTCCTTTTGTTACCTATTAATGCAAATGAGTCCATTCTTCTCAATAACTTGTTATTTATGAGTTGTTTCATGTACTCCTTGGTCTATGTGTTAAATATGGTTTATTCTATGAGATTATCAAGTGCTATTTAATCGTTTGATTGTTAGTGGATGCAGGTTTCAAAGTGAAGGAGGAGCTCATCCGGATCAGCGGAGCTGGACTGCTACAACAACGTTGGACTACAGGTAGGATCTAAACACTTGATTTCTTGTATAGTAAATGCATGTTTAGAGAAGGATTGTTCTTGTTTGTCTTGTTTGTCACTAGAGAGTCTTAGGCTCCTAGGGAGGTTGGTTGTGTCCGCACAATCGACTCTTTCTGCCTGACACAAAGATTGGTTAAATGTGCTTGGGGAAAGTGATAAAGAGAGAGTGTACATTCGTGCAACTATGAAAGGACCATGTCTGAGAGGGGAAGACAATGATGAGAATTCTAGGATAAGACCTTTTGAGAGTCTCACAAGTTGTGTGTATAGTTAACATATCATAGCTCATATGTTAATGGAGGATACATGCCATGATGGTTTTAACCTTAATAAATGTTGTGTAAATGTAGGAGTTGTCCTAGAGGAAGGAGAATGCATTGATTTTTTTCTATGTAGAGAGGAGGAAAACTCACTTAGTATTTTTATACAGGCTTCAAGGAAGACAAAGGATAGTGAAGATCAAGATTGTATGATGGGAAAATGCATTGATGGAAGAATAGCCTAAGGTTGATGAACACATGTGTTTTGATATTAATGATGAAGCTGTTATAATCGATGAAGTGGATGAAAATTTTATGGCCAGAATGGAACTTTTAGTGCTGCGAAAGGAAAATTATTTGAGGCAACAAAGGAGACTTTAGGGTCTCATATTTTTAGAAATGAAAATTTCTTTATGTTTTCAATTAATGAATATATATAAGGACAATGAAATGGCTTGGAAATACTTCACTTGATGATGTACAAAAATCATTGAAAGAAGACCTGTAGGATTGTAGAGGAGTAAGCATGGAAAATATTTCAGCTGAATTAAAGTTTTTAGAAAATTGGTTGGACAATCCAAAGACAAGGAGTATAGTGAATTGTAATAGACAAAGAGATGATATGTAACTACCTCCTCCCACATTTACCAACTTTCTTCATTTTTCTCGGGGTAAAAATGAGGGGAGGATCACTATGATACAACTCAACCTCCTATATTAGTCAACCTCTCCAAGTGTACATCCCTGAGCTAAATCTCTTTTTCTTTGAAATAGAGCCCTATTTGCTCCCTTTCCAAGGCATGCAAGCAACTGTAGCCCTCTAGTCACACTAATAATCCTTCCTCCATGTGACTGTTGGATTTTCTAATCAGCGCTATGTCAACAACCTTGAATTCTGAGTCAGTTTTTCAGGGCTAGGACTTGGGCCTCTTCTCAGAACTCGGTGAAACTTCCATAAAATATAAATGACATTGAAAAAAAATTTATAATCAAAAACTTGAACCAGGACCAGACCTGACTCCTCCCAACTAGGAATGACATTCCACTAAACACATGGTAAACATGTAACCTACAGGTCATGAATGCATATTTGAACATAAGGATCTAAAAACTTATCTGAAGTTAAACACGAAGGGCCAATGCATTCTCACAACCTGTCCCAAGATCACAAAACCAAATCGATGTTGGATCCCTCATAATTCCTTCACTATCCCTTCAAGAATTTTCCTATCTCCACCCACCTATTGAGGGCCTCCCAGAGAAAACCATATCCATCCCCAACCCTTGGTATTTTCCTGAGATTCCTCACCAGGATCTAAAACCTTCAGGAAATCCAAAGCTTAACCAAGAAAGAATCCCATTTAGGAGCCTCTAAATTAGACATAAAATAAGGCCCATTTGACCATCCTTCAACACATTAAACTCTCTTTTTTCATTAGAGAATGTATTTTTAACTTTAGCATGTTCATTAGGAAGGTCTATGGATAATTTCATATTTGTGACTAATATTATATATTTTTGTGGAATATTGTGAGAATACTGGGTAGATTATGGAGATTTGGAGGAAGAGGTTATCTAGTGACTTTATCCCTACTACAGCAAGATAAATTTTAAATAATAAATCAACAAGATAGTTTGGAATTATGGCATAGATTGTTGGGCTCTAATGATTGAGAAAATCCAGGAATGTGTTCCCTCCCATTTAATGTAGATTCCTAGTATTGGGAATCACATCCACTAATCAAGGGATTTTTGTGGGGAAATCTTCCTCCTTTCATGGGGGGTTATTCCTAATATTTTTGTATAATACCAAGTCAAATTTCCCTCTAGGGGTAGATTTTTATTCGGATTCTTGGGGAGGGAACTCATATTTTTGCAGCTCCACTGTCATTTCTTGCAATTATGTAATTATATTGATGGAAATAATGAAGATTGGTGCCATGTTCAGCTTCTAAATATTTTTCTCCTTAATAGGAATTTGAGCTTCCTTGGTCTTGGCCATCCTAGGTGCCTGGAAGTAAGTTATTTTTTAGGAATCAAAAGAATCATTTCATGGTTGACATTTAATTCATGATATTTAATTGATGAAATTAGAATAGCTTTCTTTCTTTGTATTTTCTTTCTTGCAACAGGTTAAGGTTTTCATTTTGAGCATTTCATTTTCTACAATTAGTTTAGGATTTGATTTCATTACATCCATTCTATTACGTCATGATAGAAAAGGAAGGAAACATTGTATGCCACACATATAGTGTCGATACCTCATAATTTTGTATGAACCCCAGCTTGATAATTAAAGTCAGTAGCCTTGGGAGTTGCGAAATTCTTGTTCCAATATTGAGGCTCATCACTTTTTTGGCGTGGTTGTCGGGGAGGTGTAAAAGTATGCCTTGTTTTATTCCCTAGTTGATTCATTTCTTTTTTACTTTCAGTAAATATATATATATATCTATATCTATATCTATATCTATATCTATATCTATATCTATATCTATATCTATATATATATCTATATCTATATATATATATATATCTATATCTATATCTAGATATAGATATTCATTAGGAATATTTCATTTCAAAAACAAAAAAGTACATTTCATTAGTTTTTCATTCAATCATAAAAACAAAACAAGAAAGTCCAACACCAACCCACTCCCCCATTTTATTAGGTGCTCCAGTAAGATACACATGACCATCCACTTTTGTAGGTCGAAGAAGAAGAGATTAAAAAGAATCTAGAAGAAATGGATGGAGATGATGACAATGAGGAAGATCCTCTCAGGTTTCCCATTCAAGACATTGGTGGTAGTGTGCACATGAAGAACATCCCTACATCTTTTCTTCCGAAATTTGAAGGTGTAAGGTCAGAGGATCTGGAAACATTTCTCTTTGAATTTGAAATCCTTTGTAGATCTTATTGTTACTTATTAAGCACTCAAAAATTGAGATTTTTTCTAGCAACCTTAAAGGATAGAGCTATTAAATGGTTCATAAGTTTAGGGACTAACTCAATAAGGTCATGAACTGATATGAAAAAGACATTTCAAGAAAAATATAGATTCAATTATCTTAAAGAATAAACTTTAAAATGAATCAAAAAGAACATGAGAGTATAGAGGATCTAATAAGGAGGTCCATGTATAATGTTAACAGGGAAAAACTACATCATTTACGATTTGACACACTAAAAACCCTCTTACTTAGAACAAGTAAGGATGAGTGGATTGATCTCCTTGATATCATGAGTAGAGATGATATATACCAATTATCATTTGAAGAAATTTGTGAAACATGAAAACACATATCAAGATTAAGTGCAAGAGTAAGTCAATCAGCATCAAGATCAATAGGTCAAGCTAAACATGAAAATTTGCTTCATAAATTTAAAATAGAAATTCTTAGCAATTTAAGTGAACAAGTAGAAATATTAAGAATACAAAATGAGAAAAAAGAAGATTCTGATATTTGTTTTGTCCTTGTAGAATCACTTGATGTTAAATATTGCCTCTCATTACCAAGGTTGGAGGAAGTTTACCAAGAGGACAATTGAGCAAGTCAATTGCCTATGCAACTATGTTATGTTGCTTGAAGAGGTCCATGGAAGTGTATTAAACCTGATATGATGCAAGATCCTAATTCACAATTTCAATCTTATGCACATCCATCTCAAAGTGATTGGAACACACCCTTTCCTTGGCAACCTTGTCTATCCCAACCCCAAAACCAATCTTGGCAACAAGGTTGGAAAGGAATGCATGGAAGCCATACACAATGTCCTTAATATTTTCCTCAATATCGTCCATACCAAACTCCATGTTATCCCTACCATTCACCTCAACTATAACCACAAATACAAAAACATCCATCGCAAATATCCACTCCCACTCAACTACCTGTACCACCATTTCGAAACCCACACAATGAAGTAGCTCATGCCACTTATAATGTTGAGGCACAACACTTCCAAACATCTCCTCTTGATCTAAATAGTATTCATCTTAACTCAAGAAGAATATTACAAAGAAGAGATTCTCTTGATATCGTTGAAGGACCACATCCACAAGAAGAAGATTCAAATGAGAATACAAAAGGATCATGGCCTACATTTGATAAACATCAAACATCAAAATCAAAGATTTAGAAAGCTCCCTCATGGTTAGCATCAAATCCTCCATTTGTTCAAGATAACAATCAACAAAAAGAGGAATATTTGAATTTCATGGAAGAAGAAGACATCAAAGATGATCCAACTCATCAACTGGACTAGGGGCATCACAATTATATTAAAATATGGTCCCAGATAGTCATTAAGTTGCAACAACACTCTCTTCTTCAACTGTGTTTGATATTATCAAAGTCAAAGAATTCGATCTCTCAAATCTAGGAACATGTCAAAGCATACATTTCAAGGTTACAGAATAATTTATTTTTCATCTTGATGTGCACATGGCTCCATTGGAAGTATTCCTACACTTGAAAATGATTTTGTTTTCTTCCAAGTCGAGTAGGATAGGAAAAGAAATAAAAAATGAAAAAAAAGAAAATAAAGATAAAAATCTCAAGTGAAAACCTTCTTTGAGGCACTTGAGATTGGCTCATTGATTGAAAACCTCAATGAGTCAGTCAATGGGTTGGAAAAAATGAAAAAAAGAGTAAAAAAAGGATCTTAGGTGAAAACCTCCTTTGAGGTGCCTAGGGAGACCTACTAGTTGAAAACCTCATTGAGGTAGCTAGTAGGCCTAGAAGAAAAAGAAAAATAATTAAAAAATATCTCCATCTATCTCTCTGATGAATGTAGGTTCTCTCCAATGTCTACAAGAAACAAAAACAAGTTGGCACCAAAGAAAATAAAAGATTGGTCAAACTTCTAGTCAAAGGAAGTCAAACTTTGACTTTCTCCTCCTTTCCCTAGATGCTCCAGAAGGGCCAAGGCCATGCAAATCCATCACCCTCATTTATTTATACCATCCACCCATCATTCCCAAGATTTTCCCATTCATTTTCCTTGTTGTCCTAAAATACTACAGGAATGCTCTGTTTTACTACAGGAAATATAAATACATAGAGAAGGTTTTGTTTTCGTCATATCTTGAAAACCATGCATCCATTTTCCAAATCGTTTCAGGTGGAGATGCATATGGATGATGGTAACATTCTGAAGCGATTTCAGTAAATTCCAGTGCACATTTTTCGGCAAATCGACCTCCATCACCTACAACCATTTTTTAATTTTCTTAATATTTGTGCATCCATTTAAAAAATTGTTTGATGGGGAGATGCATATGGATGATGGTAACATGCCCAAGTAATTTCAGCAAATTCTAGTGCATAGTTTTCAAGAAATCGACCTCCATCAACTTCATCCATTTTTTATTTTTCTCGAGATTCGTGCATCCATTGGCCAAATTTTTTTTATGAGGAGGTGTATAAAGACGATGGAAACATGGTAAAAAAAATTCAAGTCAATCCATTCTACCTTTTGGAAGATATGGACAAAACAAGGATCCTACAGGATTTCTTGTAGTACTATAGGTGTCCTACTTTACTATAAGAAATAGGGTGGAACCTATGGCAAGGTACGAAAGGTGAAATAAAGTGCGGAAAATGTGCCTAATGGTGGAATAAGGTATAGCGAAGGTGAACATCACCCATGGCAAAGCCCAACACACCAAGAAGGACATATTTGACTAAGATAGCTTACTCATGGTAAATAGAAGACATAGGTTTAGAATCATCAAGCTATGAAGACCTGTATAGAACAAAAAAAAGGAAATTATCACCTCCAGAGGACCATGGATCAATCATCAATTAAGAAATAAACACATATTTCATTAAATTTGGAAGTATTCAGTGGATCTAAAATATATAACTTTAACTAGATTAAGTTTTTTCAAAATGGGGAATTATAAATTCACTTAGTTCTTTAATTTTAATGTAGATATTCATCATTTTTTTGTGAAAAAATTATCATGATAAACTTTATTAAACAAATTCATGTAAACTAGCAAAAGCAAATCTTTCACGTCTAAATCTTGGATTCCTTACATTATCTATTTTAATATTTTTATGGTTTCTATTAAAATATAAGGTTGTTAAGGTTGTTTTATGAAAACAATGATCTTTATTTTACTATTATAAACCCATTTAATTATAATCCGATATAGTAAATATCATGTATGTGTTAAGTTACAATTATTATTAAGACAATGTTGGCACAATTTAAAAGTCTATCACCTTTGCAACACTAGTAATATCATTGAACATTTAAAAAATCTCATAGATCATCCAGTTTACACTCATATTGGATTTAAATTTCAAAATACTTCTGACGCTACCAACGCTCTTGATCTTTTAACTAAACAAAATTATAATGAGCTTGAAATGCTTCTTTTAATGCTTTTTGAGCATAACAATAAATTTCGAAATAATTTTGGGTAATACCTTTTTGCCTTCTTAGATACCATATTTGGCCTTAGTGGATGATAATCATCATTACCACCATCATCATTTCATACTATTGTAGGAAATTTGCACCATTTTAGAGTTGAGGAGAAAATATTTTTTTAGGATCAAATTAAATGTTGAATGCGAGTAGTAGCGTAATTTATCTTTAATTATTATTTGTACTTTTGTGTTAAAAACTAAGTTGATTGAGGATTACATAATGAATAATAGATTAATATGCAAGATACATATTAAGTATAAAATTATTTAATGCAAATGGTCATAGTAATGTGTCCAATATATACCACCATAGATCCATCTTAAGTATGAATGTAGGGATCAAATTTCTTCATGTGCAAACATTTTTAGAGTGCAAAATACAATGTGTTATTTTTTCTGTTGAAACTGTATTTTTGAATGCTAAATAGAGTATACATAAGACCAATAAAATTTTTAACACTGATTATATATATATATATATATATATATATATATATATATATATATATATATATATATGAAGTTGATATTGACATAAAATAGTTAACATAGATCTTCAAATAGTTTATTTGAATCTCTAGTTGAAATATCTTTGAAAAGTATAACATTTAAACATCTAATTCACACATTTTTTTTCTTCTAATTACTTTACAACATATTAATTTTTTATTTTTCTATTTATAACATAATTTTTATTTTAAAGGAGCACAATCAGACAAACAAACTTACACATCTCCTCATACTGGGTTGTAGGAGGAGCCTCTTGACTCAATTACTAATCATTTTAATGATTAAAATCAATCACGAATTAGAATAGTAACAAAGTAGTACAATTTGATTATTTTCAAATACAAGAGGAAAGAGAGAAAATTGACTAAACTATTTATTACAAATGTTTAGTTTTTATTCTTGTAGTGTTTAAGGATATTGTTTTGAAAAGAACATATTAACATTGATCTAAAACTTAGATTCCTTACATCATTTCTATTATCATTAATATTTATATTTATGTATTAAATTTGACTCATGAATAATAGATTTTGTAAAAAAAATCTTACCTATAAAGTTTTTTAACAATATATTAATATTGTTTTTCTTACTATTATTGACCATTTTAAATTGACACTAACTACTTTTCCTAAGTTGAGTACAAATTTATTATAATAGTACAATGTTGGCACCAATTCAAAATATATAAGAGGAAATATTTCATGTGTCTAGTTGTGTTGTTCAATGATCAAAATATTTTTTTAATAAATTAGAGTGGAACAAAATAGAAAATTTGATTTATATCAATTATAATAATGAATATTAAGGAAAACTCACTTCAAACATTATTACAAGTGTCTAGCATCTATTCATTAAGTGTTTAAATGATTTAGATTAAATAGAATACTAATTAGGTACCCCACTATTGTTTTAATAGACCAAGTTTAGAAGATATTTTTAAGTTTATTATTGAATTTGATTATGAATATTTGATATGGTGAGAAGTCATGTTGGTCAAATAAATCTTTGAAAACTTAAATATTTTATGGCAATGTCATGTAATTTGTATCAACACATGATTATAAAACTCTAAAAATAATATGAATGTAATATTTTAGACACAACAAATACTGAAAAGTGTATCTAAATGTATATTAATAGATCCTTAAAAAAAAATATTACATTCATGAATCATATAAACCTAATATTAAGATATTTGTTCTTCCAATTTTCTTTCTTTGGCATCCATGCCCACACTATGGTATTGATTAGAATAGAGCCAAGTTCTGTGTCATCGGGATTTGGTATCCAATATTGCTCTAAAAAATTTCCATTGTATTTCCCTGACATAGGCTTCCACTAGTCAACCTTTACATGAAGACTCTCAATTTCATTATCCTATAGATATCTGAGATGGATTTTGCCATCCAAATCATCGCTCATGCATCCTCATTTCCTGATCTAACTAGCAACATCCTTCCTTTCTCAACATCAATCATCAGATTGAATGTTGGCTTTGGCTTGTTTCATTTGGATCCAACATATATGGTTCATCTATCGCATTATCAAAATCTCCATCCATAATACTTGAGATTACATGGAGTGCATTACAATCAACATAAATGCTTTGCCTTCTCTTGGGCCATAATTCCTCAAAAGATGAACCTCTTATAAGTAGCTTAGGCCACTTATAATGTTGAGGTACAACACTTCCAAACATCTCCTCTTGATCTAAATAGTATTCATCTTAACTCAGGAAGAATATTACAAAGAAGAGATTCTCTTGATATCGTTGAAGGACCACATCCACAAGAAGAAGATTCAAATGAGAATACAAAAGGATCATGGCCTACATTTGATAAACATCAAACATCAAAATCAAAGATTTAGAAAGCTCCCTCATGGTTAGCATCAAATCCTCCATTTGTTCAAGATAACAATCAACAAAAAGAGGAATATTTGAATTTCATGGAAGAAGAAGACATCAAAGATGATCCAACTCATCAACTGGACTAGGGGCATCACAATTATATTAAAATATGGTCCCAGATAGTCATTAAGTTGCAACAACACTCTTTTCTTCAACTGTGTTTGATATTATCAAAGTCAAAGAATTCAATCTCTCAAATTTAGGTACATGTCAAAGAATACATTTCAAGGTTACACATTAATTTGTTTTTCATCTTGATGTGCACATGGCTGCCTTGGAAGTATTTCCACACTTGAAAATGATTTTTTTTTTGCTTCCAAATCGAGTAGGATAGGAAAAGAAATAAAAAATGGAAAATAAGAAAATAAAGATAAAAATCTCAAGTGAAAACCTTCTTTGAGGCACTTGAGATTGGCTCATTGATTGAAAACCTCAATGAGTCGGTCAATGGGTTGAGAAAAATGAAAAAAAGAGGAAAAAGAGGATCTTAGGTGAAAAACTCCTTTGAGGTGCCTAGGGAGACCTACTAGTTGAAAACCTCATTGAGGCAGCTAGTACGCCTAGAAGAAAAAGAAAAATAATTAAAAAAATCTTTGCTCCATGTATCTCTCTGATGAATGTAGGTTCTCTCCAATGTCTACAAGCAACAAAAACAAGTTGGCACCAAAGAAAATAACAAATTGGTCAAACTTCTAGTCAAAGGAAGTCAAACTTTGACTTTCTCCTCCTTTTCCTAGATGCTCTAGAAGGGCCAAGGCCATGCAAATCCATCACCCTCATTTATTTATACCATCCACCCATCATTCCCAAGATTTTCCCATTCATTTTTCTTGTTTTCCTAAAATACTACAAGAATGCTCTGTTTTACTACAGGAAATAAATACACAGAGAATCTTTCGTTTTCGTCATATCTTGAAAACCATGCATCCATTTTCCAAATCATTTCAGGTGGAGATGCGTATGGATGATGGTAACATTCCAAAGCGATTTCGGTAAATTCCAGTGCACAGTTTTCGACAAATCGACCTCCATCACCTACAACCATTTTTTAATTTTCTTAATATTCGTGCATCTATTTAAAAATTGTTTCATGGGGAGATGCATATCGATGATGGTAAGATGCCCAAGTAATTTCAAGAAATTCTAGTGCACGGTTTCCATGAAATTGACCTCCATCAACTTCATCCATTTTTTATTTTTCTCGAGATTTGTTTATCCATTGGCCAAATTTTTTTTATGAGGAGGTGCATAAGGATGATGGAAACATGCTAATAAAATTTCAAGTCAATCCATTCTACCTTTTGGAAGATATGGACAAAACAAGGATGCTACAGGGTTTCTTATAGTACTACAAGAGTCCTACTTTACTATAAGAAATAGGGTGAAAGCTATGGAAAGTTACGAAAGGTGAAATAAAGTGTGGGAAATGTGCTCAATGGTGGAATAAGGTATAGGTAAGGTGAACATCAGCCATGGCGAAGCCCAACACTCGAAGAAGGACATATTTGACTAAGATAGCTTACTCATGGTAACTAGAAGACATAGGTTTAGAATAGTCAAGCTATGAAGACCTGTGTAGAAGAAAACAAAGGAAATTATCACCTCCAGAGGACCATGGATCAATCATCAATTCAGCAATAAACACATATTTCATTAAATTTGGAAGTATTCAGTGGATCTAGAATATATAACTTTAACTAGATTAAGTTTTTTCAAAATGGGGAATTAGAAATTCACTTAGTTCACTAATTTTTATGTAGATATTCATCATTTTTTTTCAAAAAATTATCATGATAAACTTTATTATACAAATTCATGTAAACTTGCAAAAGCAAATCTTTCACGTCTAAATCTTGGATTTCTTACATTATCTATTTTAATACTTTTATGTTCTGTATTAAAATATAAGGTTGTTAAGGTTGTTTTATGAAAATAATGATGTGTATTTTGCTATTATCAACCCATTTAATTATAATCCGATATAGTAAATATTATGTATGTGTTAAGCTACAATTATTACTAAGACAATGTTGGCACAATTTAAAAGTCTATCACCTTTGCAACACTAGTAATTTCATTCAAGATTTAAAAAATCTCATAGATCATCGAGTTTACACTCATATTGGATTTAAATTTCAAAATACTTGTGATGATACCAACCTTCTTGATCTTTTAACTAAACAAAATTATGATGAGCTTGAAACACTTATTTTAATGCTTTTTGAGCATAACAATAAAATTTGAAATAATTTTGGGTAAAACCTTTTTGCCTTCTTATATACCATATTTGGTCTTAGTGGATGATAATCATCATTATCACCATCATCATTTCATTATATTGTAGGAAATTTGCACCATTTTAGAGTTCAGGAGAAAATATTTTTTTAGGATCAAATTAAATGTTGAATGCGAGTAGTAGCATAATTTATCTTTATTTATTATTTGTACTTTTGTGTTAAAAACTAAGTTTATTGAGGCTTACATAATGAATAATAGATTAATATGCAAGATACATATTAAGTATAAAATTATTTAATGACAAATGACCATAGTAATGTGTCCAATATATACCACCATAGATCCATATTAAGTATGAATGTAGGGATCAAATTTCTTCACGTGCAAACATTTTTAGAGTGCAAAATACAATGTGTTATTTTTTGCTGTTGAAACTGTATTTTTGAATGCTAAATAGAGTATACATAAGACCAATGAAAATTTTAACAATAAAAGCCTTATATATATATATATATATATATATATATATATATATATATATATATATATATATATATATATATGAAGTTGATATTGACATAAAATAGTTAACATAGATCTTCAAATAGTTTATTTGAATCTCTAGTTGAAATATTTTTGAAAAGTATAACATTTAAACATCTAATTCACACATTTTTTTTCTTCTAATTACTTTACAACATATTCATTTTTTTTATTTTTCTATTTAGAACATAATTTTTATTTTAAAGGGGCACAAACAGACAGACAAACTTACACATCTCCTCATATTGGGTTGTAGGATGAGCCTCTTGACTCAATTACTAATCATTTCAATGATTAAAATCAATCACCAATTAGAATAGTAACAATGTAGTACAATTTGATTATTTTCAAATACAAGAGGAAAGAAAGAAAATTGACTAAACTATTTATTACAAATGTTTAGTTTTATTCCTATAGTGCTTAAGGATATTGTTTTGAGAAGAACATATTAACATTCATCTAAAACTTAGATTCCTCACATCATTTCTATTATCATTAATATTTATATTTATGTATTAAATTTGACTCATGAGTAATAGATTTTGTAAAACAAATCTTACCTATAAAGTTTTTTAACAATATATTAATATTGTTTTTCTTACTATTATTGGCCATTTTAAATTGACACTAACTACTTTTCCTAAGTTGAGCACAAATTTATTATAATAGTACAATGTTGGCACCACTTCAAAATCTATAAGAGGAAATATTTTATATGTCTAGTTGTGTTGTTCAATGATCAATTTTTTTTTATATAAATTAGAGTGCAACAAAATAGAAAATTTGATTTATATCAATAATAATAAGGAATATTAAGGAAAACTGACTTCAAACGTTATTACAAGTGTCTAGCATCTCTTCATTAAGTGTTTAAATGATTTATATTAAATATAATACTAATTAGGTACCCAACTATTGTTTTAATAGACCAAGTTTAGAAGATGTTTTTAAGTTTATTATTGCATTTGTTTATGCATATTTGATATGGTGAGAAGTCATGTTGGTCAAATAAAGCTTTGAAAAGTTGAATATTTTATGGAAACTTAAATATTTTATGGCAATGTCATGTAATTTGTATCAACACATGATTATAAAACTCCAAAAGTAATATGAGGGTAATATTTTATACACAACAAATATTGAAAACTGTATCTGAATATATATTAATAGATCCTTAAAAAAAATTACATTCATGAATCATATAAATCTAATCTTAAGATATTTGTTCTGCCAATGTTCTTTCATTAGCATCATGCCCACACTATGGTATTAATTAGAGTAGAGCCAAGTTCTGTGTCATCAGGATTTGGTGTCCAATATTGCTCTAAAAAATTTCCATTGTATTTCCCTGACATAGACTTCCACTAGTCAACCTTTACATGAAGTTTCTCAATTTCATTATCCCTAAAGATATCTGAGATGGATTTTGCCATCCAAATCATCTCTCATGCATCCTCATTTCTTGATCTAACTAGCAACCTCCTTGCTTTCTCAACATCAATCATCAGATTGAATGTTGGCTTTGGCTTGTTTCATTTGGATCCAACATATATTGGTTCATATATCACATTATCAAAATCTCCATCCATAATACTTGAGATTACATGGAGTGCATTACAATCAACATCAATGCTTTGCCTTCTCTTGGGCCAGAAATCCTCAGAAGATGAACCACTTCCATCTATTATTCTATGATCATTATAGATTCCATCTAATGTATCAAGAACTCTTTCCCAATACACTACTTTATTTTTCCATTCCTTTGTAACAGTTGGTGAATCCTCATTCTCAATAGTGTCTTTCCACACTTTTATGTATGATGTTATCCCCTCGTTTAGTTCTTTTAAATAGACATCATTCTGTTTGGAAGCTCAAAAAGATGTCTTCCCTATGGGAATTATAGGTCAACCTTCATCATCTCCATAACTAAACTTGTTCTAACCACTTAGTATCTCTAATTGATTCTTTGTAACTTAGTATTGAAACATCATTGAGTACAAGAAATTGGAAGTATTGGACATTAAGATGTCCAAATAGTGCATTTTTTCCCTCCTTTGTGTATCCATTAAGGAAACTTTTGAAGTCATAGACCTTGTCAATAAGTATAGGTGGAAGCACTTGATTTTCTTGAGTTATGCGATATGTATCCATCATTTCAGGTTAAGAATATATATCTTTACTTTTTAGGTTGGAAGACATTCTTCTGTAGGTTCCATCTATGTATTCATGAGTGTGACCCACAGGCAAGAACCCAACCTTAATAGTGATGAAGACACCAAGTGCAGTTAAAAGTGATAGAAACATGAAAGGATAGTGATTCTTATTATCAGTTGTTGCAGTGTCCAACTGTAACAATAAATGTCAAGGAAGAGGTTTAAAAACAACATTTTGACTTTTTGATCTTCCATGAGATATAAAATCATCCTTGTACACTTGACATTTTGAGTAAATACAGGTGTCAAGTAATGCATTTGTAAGTGGGTTTCTTGAACTTACACTTTCATAAAGTATATCACCATACATATCCATTTGCGGGTCTTCAAGGTCCCTTAAGCACTTTGGAAGGGATATAAGAGTAAATTGTGATCCCATATGTACAAATGGTAAACAAAAATGACCAAAACCTCTTGTCTTATGCCCATGTGTAAGCATACCTATCAATGACAAACCTAATTTTGTTCGTACAATATATTTTGATTTGGCACATAGCTTTGGGATTGATGTCTTTGTTTCGTCCATTTTATCATGGATAATGCTCAAATACTCCTTTGGAAACTACTGTAGCATAATTATTTCGGCATAGTAGCATTATCTTCCACACATAACAATCTTGTTATGTTTGTTCAACCTACCTCGTGCCTTTTCTTCCAACTCTTTTGTAGTTTCTCACTTCATTTGTTCTTTCAACAAAATACATTCACTGCATTTACTGAAGTTGGTGTTATTCGAAAATGCCACATCTCGAAACTTAGTATTATAGATCTTATTTATTGTTGACTGTGATATTGATGGGTAATTGAGCTTTTGTAGAGCCTCATTGATCTCTTTTGACAAAGAATTTTATGTGTAAGTCTAAGGAAGAAATCTTAAAGGAGAATATGCTCCATCTTATTCAACTTGATGTGTTTGGTTTGGTAAAAATTCTGAATTATCCATTACAATTTTGTGCAATATTTCTATTGCTGCCTTTCTGTGAGCTCGTGCTTTGCATGTGTTGGTGTTTCCATGAATAGATTTGATCTATCCATGTTGGAAATAATGTTGGCATTTATAAAATGTGCTTTGAGGAATCTTATGTATCTTATACCAGGCTTTCTTACAAATAATACTGCCACTAAATCTCATGTCCTTTACATTTCTAGCAATAGGTGGTAGGCCATGGCCATGGCTCTTTCACATGATTGTGTTTCACATGACTGAATTTAAGACAAATTCCCTAATATAATTTTTATTATTTGTCTGATACCCCTCCTAGCACCTGCAATGGCCTTCCTATCCACATGTTGAAGAAAATCTCTTATACAACATACAGCTGCTACCAAAAGTCGAATTGCTTTCACTTCATCTATTTTTGTTTGACGTTTTGCAATTTTTATTATAGCCATAACTTGTTTAATTCTTTATATGGCCTTTTTACATGCATATTAGTTGAGTTTCTATCTTTTTCATTACAAATATACCCATCCCATTTATTTAAGGGATTTGTGTCCTCTATAACATTCCATAACACCATTTCCTTGGGTGACTCGAACTTTTCCTCGACCCTTAATATCACACCTTTGTTATCCACCAATTTATTTATTGGCCATCTAACCAAACAATATATAGACTTATCCCCAATTCTTTATATCTCACAATTTCCATCTATCTCTTCCAAAAAACACCAAATTCCATTTCACCTAGTGTTTCACCCTCAACAATGTGCTCCTCGCAGACATTAACTAGCATTCCTTTGGCAATGCACATGCTTGTTCCCATGCATTAATGTGTAAGAGAAACCTTTGTACATATGAATCCAATCCTATCTTAGGGAATATTTATGGCATGATCATGATAGTGAGGCTCGAAATCTGATTCTGGCCAAATCTCATAAGATTCCAATGCACCCCCTAATGTATGCTCAAATCCTATTGGATGTGGTAGAGGAGAATCATGTTTTAACACCTTCTCAATTTTAACCACTATGCATCCCTTATTTACCATATTTCTATGAACTTTATGCCCAAGCTTTGTATTGAATATGGAGCCCTCACCCAACTTCAATCCATGTTGCAGAAGATCTACCTTGTCTCCAATAGAAAATGTAGAAGAAACATTTGCACCTATAAACGAATGTAAATAAAGTTAGTATTTACTCAATAAAACATTTACTATACTATCAATAATATGTAACACATGCCTCAATATTTTGATTTACCTATGTTGTTTCTCAAATCTATGATCTTCCATGGGTGTATGTCCCCTCCATTAACATCCTCATCAATCAAATGTGGTTGAGTGATACCAATTATCAAAATTGTAACATAACCTGCATTAACCCTTTCTTTGACATAATAAGTTCTAAACTCTACAAATTCGACCCTTCCTAGCCCAATGACCTGATCATTAATAAGGAGATCAACATAGTCCCCTTTTTCCAAAATTATATTTTCCATTGTACCTTGTATCAATTCTGTAACAAAAATTAAATCGTAACATGTAATTAAAAGGTTGAACCATGTAAGGTGTGAGTTTATATTTTCGTAAAAACACAACTTACAAAAAAGTAATATAGATGCAATAATTTAAATAGTATGGTAGTCATATTGTATGTAATGAAACATTGTTTCCCACCATCTAGTGCCTACTACCAAAAATTACTTTACATACAAATTACACAAAAAATATCTATATGAACACCGGGCAATTAGAGATGTAGATAGTATCATAGAATGAAAAATATAACCTCATATCAAACCACCAATTTCCTATTTAACTTTAGAAATGACACTTGTAGTGTTGATGCATGTGTATGAATAATGATCATATGAAATTTGTAGAAGTTGAAGAACCAAACCATGGTCCTTCGGAAAATATAAGAAATTCCAAGATCGATGCTACATAAAATGTCTAAAATCCCCATGAGAAGGAGAAATTATATTTATGTTTCACTTAGTGAAGATGTTTGATGTTTGAACTTGAAAATTGAAAGCCAAACTAGAGATTTTCTTCCAAATAAAAGTTTTGTTATTGTAAATACTAGATAATTCTCATTTTTATTCTAAAAGCAAAGAAATTGCATTGGAAGAAAAATATAGTATACCTCAATAAGACATTTATTCATAAACTTCAAAATTATACAAATCTCACATTATTCTCCATGGATCAAATAATTATGATTAGATTATTGTGTTTGTGCCAAAAGGATTGCTATACCGTTATCTTTCCTTCCAACTCAAGCACAAATGTAGTGCCAAAAATAACATATATTTATATACGATTATTTTGCACTATCATTGATCTTCATAAATTGTTCCAAATTCAATAAAAAGGCACATCAAAAGCAATAACTCTAACCATTGTGATTATTTAAACAATGTCACTCCTAGAGCATTGGTTGCATAAGTGTAATGGTGTCTAGAAGAAAATTAGTAATCACTAGGTATCCTTCTGAGATAATCACAAATGCACTTCCAAGAACAATATCAGAGCACTAACCTTGGTGAGGGTGAAATCTTGATAGTTTTCCTTTTGGCACAAGAACAAAGATCTAGTGCATTCTATAATTCCTTCTAACGCAAATACAAGCACATTTCCAACAATATTTTTCATTGTGAAAAAAATTAACGCATGCAATATTTACTTCTATCACAAACACAAACACATTTGCAATTTCAAGATGAAGGAAATTTAACACATTCTAACCTTCCTTCTATCATAACGACAAACATATTTCTAATAACAACATTGCATTATGAAGGAAATATAATGTGCTAGCTTTCCTTCTATCACAAGTAGAAGCCCATTTCGAACAATAACATTGCACCTCAAATGAAAGCTAACAATCAATATCATTCCTTCTACTACAAACATAAGCACATTGCTAGAAGCAACATTACATGGTCAAATAAATCCAGCACATGCCAGATTTCCTTCTAGCACAAACATAAGCACATTGCCAATAACAATATTATAAGGTGAACGAAATCCACCACATGCTAAATTTCCTTATAATGTAAATAGAAGCATATTACTCACAAAAATGTTGTAAAGTAAAAGAAATCTTACACATTCTAGAGTTTCTTCTAGCACAAACACAATCACATTATCAAAAACAACATAGAAGGGTAGAAAATATCTAGCATACGCTTGATTTACTTCTAGCATAACACAAGCACTTTGCCAACAATAACATTGTAGGGCAAATGAAATCCAACGCATGATATAATTCCTTCTAGCACAAACACAAGTACATTTCCAGCAATATTGCATTGAAAAAGAATTCCAATGCAAGTTATATTTCATTCTAGCACAAATACAAGCACAATGCCTACAACAATATTGCATTGCAAAAGGAATCTATTGCATACTAGATTTTATTCTAGTACAAACACGAGTACGTTTCTAACACCAATAGTGCATTCCAAAATAGATTTAGTGCATGTTAGAATTCGTTCTACCATACACAAACATATTGTCAACATCAATATTGTAGGGTGAAAGAAATTTATTTCATGCTATATTTTCTTCTATCACAGACATAAGCATATTGCAAATAACAATATAGCAAGGTGAATTATATCTCACATGCTATTTGTAGCTATATCTCAAACACAAACATGTCACCAATAAAAACATTGCAAGGAGAATGAAATCTAACACATGCTAGATTTCCTTCTCTCCCAAACACAAGCACATAACAATATTGTAGAGTGAAACAAACATACCGCATATTAGATTTACTTCTAGTTAAAACAAGCATATTGCCAAAAACACCACTGCAATACAAAAGAAATCTGGTGTGTGATAGATTTCCTTCTAGCACAAACACAAACACATAACATTGTAGGGCTAAATAATCTAGCGCATGCTAAATTTTGTTATAGCAAGAACAAAAACATATTACCAACAACATTCTAGGGCAAAAGAAATCTAACACATACTATATTTCCTTTGAGCACAATCACAAGCACATTGCCAATAACATCATTGTAAGGTGAGGGAAATGTGACGCATACTAGATTTCCTTCTAGCACAAACAATTGAATTGCAAACAACAACATTGCAATGCGAAAGCATATACAACCACATTGTCAATAAACTCATAGAAGGGTGAAAGGAATCTAATGTATGCTAGATTTCCTTCTAGCACAAACACAAACACATTATAACATTTCTAGATAAAAGAAATCTAGCACATGGTAATATTTACTTCTAGCACAAACACAAACACATTATAACATTTCTAGATAAAAGAAATCTAGCACATGGTAATATTTACTTCTAGCACAATCAAAAACATATTGCCAACAACCACATTGTAGTGAAAAAAAATCTAATGCATGCTAGATTTCTTCGAGCCAAAATAGAAGCATGTTGTCAATAACAACATTGCGAGGTGAAGAAAATATCACACGTGTTAGATTTACGCATAGCACAAACACAACCAAACACCAACATTTTTTCCAAACAAGTAGTTCAAAAAGACGTGAGTAAAAAGGCCTTATAACTCCCTTTATCAGACATTGCCACTCAACATATGGAATTTTCGAAGTACTCATAAAACCTTCAATAGATGGAAGTTGATTAGGAGATAGTCTTTTAGGCTTCCCATGGCCAAAATGAATAAACTTTATCAGTAGAGATCTGTAAGATCCCACTCACAACTTGAGCAACAAATAAGTCCACACGTGAAGTTAAAGGATCCTTTCTAAGTCTTCGAAATTCCACCATTAATTCCACATAGGAATCGTGAACAAAAGCCATAAATTCCTTATTCCAAGAGGCAGTAAGTTGATTGTGTGTGTCATGTTTATTTCCTAAAGCAAAACTTACGAAGGCTTCTTTTTCAAATAGATATCGCCCCACATTGTGGCATATAGGAAAACATACAATGATCATCACTAGCATGCTGACTGAGAAATTCAATGGAAGGGGGAATAAGATGCAATTATCTAAACAAACCCTCGTAGTTTTTCCATTCTGGGACACATTTGTAGGAACACCAGTAATTTGAGCCAAGTTGTAAGACATATACCTCATGTCCAATGCCACACTTGTCTGTCTGGAGCCAACGATAATGGCAACAAGCCAATTGTTAGTAATTTCGCTCCCATCTTCAACTATGCATACATCTATAGTATGCAATTTTGTCGCAACACTTGAGCTACTAAATAGATTTGATATTTGAAATTTTCTGCAATTTTTTTTCAGGAAATAAACTCCTTAGAATGGAAACTATGGAACCCACAAAGACAGCATATTACTGGCATGGAAATGATAATCTTGTTTCCCGAGTTGACAATAACGCCTATTCAACTGACATAAAAACCAACAATACAAAAAAACCATGACCTTTAAATTTGTTTAATAATCATTTGATTCTTTGATCACCAGTTTCAATAGTGTCGTTCATAGAGTTAGACTTCAAACGCATACAAATAATTGTAGAATCATATGAGCCCCAAGAAGGAGTTTTGCTAACAGAAAGTGGAATAAATTGATCTTGCAACCTCCCAAGCAAATTTTTACCTCGTAAAAAATACATTTTTGCACTTGGTGATATTGCAGGTATAAAATGACTAGGGTTCAAATACGTATTAAGAACCAAACCCAAAGGATCAAATAAATAAAGAAATCCACTAGAAACTATCAATGGAAGGTCACATAGCATGTAACAACTCAGTAAGCCTCAGCCATAGCTAAGGGTTTGACCTCGAAGTTTCCATGGAGGATTAACGTGCAGAATGCATATTTCCTCCATACTTAGCATAGTCTTTTCAAAATTAATTATGAGAGCAGGACCCTTGAATTCACCTAGATTAGGTTGAAGTAAAGATTTCATGGGTGATCACACTTATCATATATAATGTGTAATTTCTTTGCTTGGCATTGGTCTGCTATCTCTGACAGGTCAAACAATATAAGGTCGTCATTCCCATATCTCTGAAACAATCTAGTTATTCTAGTATGATCCATACAAGGCAAATCTTTTGACATTTCTTGATCTATAAATGACATATATCATAGTGACTTTGCACCAAGTCACGCAGCCAATCATTGCTCATAAATCAAAAAAGTGTAATGGTGATTCTCTGTTGTGAAGACGCATATGAAAAGTTGTGTAATGATGATAAGACCAATGCAACTAATACTAGGATACCCACTTACCTTTCCCGTTATCCTACAAAACACTCCCAGTTGTGAAATCCTTTTTTTTCCAAGTGTTTGCTTGTAAAAGGGGAAAGTAATGAATAATTTAAACTGGCAGAATAACTTTCTTTAAGGAAAACAGGATGGAAAACATGAAGCCTCATCTCCTTACCAAGCAAGTAAGGCTAACTAGGCTTTCTTGATATCCATGATCGAGGAACTATATTAGTGGTAAAATTTGTTGTTTTCATTATCATTGGTGATAAACCTTGAAAGACACATGTGCTATCATCTTTAAAATGTTAACAGTTACACATCCATGGCATCTCTGGTTCTTCCAACTTCTATGACATAATCAGTGTAGTTGAAGCATTGGAGATTTATGGATCGAATGCTCTTAGAAGAATGTGGCAGGGTTAGAGGTTGATGTCCAAGCACTTACTCACCTTTATCACAAGCTAACCAACTGGTTTTTCTATTCCATATTACTCTCAAGATCTACTTACATGCCACAAACAAAAGAAGGTATTGTAAAAATAATCTCTCTCTATTTCTAAAGGAAAACAATCTCTGTGAAATGACCAAAGATAATTTTTTGTTATTTTTGTAACAATTTCCTTGAGAACATTGTTGGAGAACTCATAATCCATTGCAGCATTTGAAATGACATAGGGAACTAATTCTCAAGCATTTCTTGTTTGTTAGAATGAACTAGGTCTTATAAAAGGTAAGTCTGTCAACCCAAAATTTCCTTGCGCAACTGGAGGCTTAATCTAGCTAGACTCCATCATGTTGGTTTGTTAAAATTGGCAAATAGGGCCAAATTCCACTTTGGACAGTTCCTATGGGAAAGATTATTGCAACATTAAATTCCTCTCTTCGATAAGACCAAAATCGATCTAAATATCGCCAAATTTGGATAAGGAAAATGGGTTTTCGAATTTATGTTCTCAAGTAAATTTATAAGGTCGGCCTCATCCTTATGTCAACTCATCAAGCCTAATGGTCACGTCCCATGAGTCCCCATTGAATTGTATATATAGAGTTGTCCCCTCACCACATTTCGACACATCCAAGTGCATCATCCACGCCTATGAAAAAGGTGGACATCTAAGGCACGGATGTAGGTGTCAAGAGTCAAGTTTATGAAGATGTTTATCTCTATTTAGGGTGCAGTTTCCTTGGGAGAGAGTCGCAGGTCTAAGGCACCATGGGTGGAGGCTATAGGATTGTCTGGGAAGTTTAACTCTTGATTATGAGAGTGAATTTCTTGTTGGATAGGGATGCAGTCAGAGTTATGCTCATTGGGTATTTTTCTGTGTCATTTTGTGTGTTTAATCTCTATTACAAGCCACAAAAAGAGGGTTGCTACAACAACTTATTGGTAACTAGTTTGGAGGGTGTAAAATCCTTCTCTCTAGGCCACATATGCCCAGGCTAGAGCGTAGCTAGGTCAAGCACTCTTCCATGTGTTTTGTACTGCTTTGTAATCTCTCATAGGTACAAACTGCAGCAAGGAGGAAGATGCATCCGAGAGGGAGTTTTGAATGATGTTTGGGCTTATCATAGTTGGATTTTTCTCTCCTACAGCAGGTCACAGCACTAGCTGTGTGTTACAAGTAGGCCACAGGCCTTGACAGCCTTGGACAGGAGGCCACAGGCCTTGGATCTCTTGGATGGGAGACTGTGACTCTTATCTTTTGTTTGAATAATAGTCCAAACCATCAGCAAATTGGAATAGAGGTGTTTGTAGGAAGGCCATAGTCAGGTAGGGGTCTAGGAGAAAATAAACAAGGTTGTAACAATTTTCCATCAAACCTTCTCAATACTTGGCATAATATTAGTTCATCATTATAGAAGTGTTTCAGCCCTTTAAGATCCTCAACCCGCATTGTTTCTATGACTCACATTTTATGATTTTCACTCTATAAACTCTGGCCCACCTGGTGTTCATAAGAATCACTACAGATCTCTCTAGTCGCATGACAATGACTCATTATATCTACACAACACCTTGATATGTAAAATAGTATGTTCAAACTACATATTGGACATGATACGATGGATAAGATATGACACATGGAAATTGATAATCTGCAAATCCCATGATAGTGACTAAACTTCTCGTCTATAACATATTTGTACTGTTATAACCTCATAATATAACATAAGTCATATTTCATTAACTTTGTACTAATCAAGCTTGCACCTGTGACTATTATTTGAAGCTTTCTAAACTATAATCTAGCCAGAGATGGCTTTCTCTTGTAATATGAGCTTATCTCAGTGCCCTGAAATCAGTATCTATGATATATCTCCTTGGATATGGGTTATAAATTGACAAGAACCTTGCATAGAAGTAATATTGACAAGGTTAAGTCTTTAGCAAAGTAAACCCTGTAGCTGATGGTATATGATATAAATATAAATGGCACAATCCCGAGGATGAAGATAAATGACAAAAGCACCATATGGGGTTCAAGCTGATCACACCCTTGTATTGTGTCAATCTTTGAAGATCTAATTTTATTACTTGAAATACCTCTGTGGCACAGATCTGAAGAATATAATTTGAGGTAGTATGTCCTCAACTTTTCATCTTGTGAAGATCACCCTTGGAACACTATGATGATTACCTTATTCAATTGATCATCCATAATTGATTGGTGGCTTACTACAATTGAATATTGCTATATTCCTTCTGGAGATTGAAATATCAAGTCATTTTCTCTAAATCAATAGCTTGAAAGGTCACTTCAATTACTTCTCTAGATATTCTATTGACAATACTTTTAGATAGTTACATTTGTTGAGAGTAGGTGTTGTATGCATTTTGAAAAGGTTGAGAATTGTGAAAGTCTTGACATTGAGATCACTATACATGAGTTAGTAGTACTACATACACAATTGTGAAATAATGATTGAAGGGTAGTACAATGCACATCAAGGTTGAGAGTCGATGTTCTTGGTGGTGCCTAAGGTTTGTCTTCGAGTCAGATTTGTTAAAGTTCTATATAGCTGATTTACAGTATTGATAACTCATATGACAAGATGCATGTGGAAGAAGATGAAAGATGGACGACTTGCTAATCAGAAGTTTGAAGTCTTGCTTAATAGCTTAAGCAAAGCTACCAAGGTTTTCAAAGTATTTGCCATATTTCTACAACTGTATAGAATATTAAAGCAGTTTCTTTGATATCCTGGGAAGTCAGAATATGTTACTATTAGTATGATTATGTATGACAGTCATGGTACATCTTCATGATGTATGCACTTCAGTTTTCCAGAAGTATAATACGTTCATCTGGCATATTCAACCTTGAATAAAATCTATTGTTGAGATTCATAATCTATTGAGCAGTCAATATATCTTAGGGTCTATATTTGATGACAGGTGTATCTAGGTCTTTATACTGATTAGGGATTGCTACAGAGTCAGTTTCAATAGATTCCCAAAAATTGTTATTTTTTACAGGTTGCTTTTTCCTAGAAAAAAGAGTTCTAGGGCTCACATGGTAGAGATGCTTAAGTAGATTGATCCTCAAAGTGATTTTTCTTTTATAGGACCAAAAATGTCACTATGAATTAACTCATGAGTTGTGTTGATCTCAATTTAGATATTTCAAAGCTATCAATATTCTGCTTTCCAAAAACACATGCTTTAGCTCTGACGGCAGGTCAAAATTGAAGCAAATTAGCATCATGTTATCACTAGAATTGGATCACATAGATCATTCAATAAGACAAAAATACTATGAAATGAGACACTGACAATTTTATTACAAAGACAGAGCAAAATAAAATGGATTCGGAAGCACATGAACACATAATAGAGCTTTTAACACTAAACATTCCAATTCCTATGAATCTTTATTTGCCTAATAACCTTTCACTTCCTATAATATCTCTCTCACCACATATGTAGCCAAGTTTGTCCTCTTATTGACTTACCATTTTAGTATTTTACAGACCCTCAAATTACACCACACAATTGTTTCATGTACACTAATTTCAAAATTTGACCATTACTTTAATGACCTAACATTTTAACAATAGAACCAAGGCAAGCCTTTCAGGACCTTTCCTATAATAGCTCACATCAAATCACAAGATCCCAAAATGGCTTCAGTCAACCTCTGACAGATATGTCACCTATACTAAAGTGATACAAGAAACATGATTGTCATAATGTATGACACAAATTCACGTCATTAAAGATGGTGTGACCCACCATAAGTCTTATACATTAGATAGGGAATTGTTTGCCAGGGAAAATAAAGTGAAAAGATGAATAAGGTGTAGGATGATTTTGGCGAGATCTAACCAATTTTGGGAACAAAAGGGTAATCACAAAAAATATGCACAACTATGGTATCATTAAAATAACCTATTTAATCATTAATGTTTGTGCACAACTATCAATGAAATAGTGATACTCATTAATCCTTAGTGACGAACAAAGAGCATTAAGACAAAGTGTGCTAAAATAGTCTGTAGTTGTAGCTAATACATGTAAAAATTACCTTAATGGCTTTCTTGGAAGTTGTCTAAATCAAATTCTGTTGGAACTATCCTGCTACAGGAATACAAATACACATAAGAACCATTAGACTATATTTTCATAAGGTTGTTCACCAAAACCCTAGTTGGTTATTAGGGCATGATAGAATTTATTTCATGTCATATCTTCAATTTAATATATAAACTCCTGCGTATGCAAGTTCAGCCTTTTAGGATCTGAAGCACCAATGAAAGTGCCTCTGCATATCATTGATCACATAAAATAGTTTGAAAACAGTTGAATTAATACATGAATACACATTGAGAAACAAAACCTACATGGCATGTTTGCAAAATATTGAATATAACAACAATAGTTATGCATAACATCAATAACTTAAATTATTGGTTCTCAATGATTGCTCTTATGATGGATTCATTGTAAACCTATACAAAATGTTTGGATTGACAAAGTACTAAGTAGCATTATAGAATTCACACCAGAATCTGTCTAATCCCAAGTCTTACCATCATCATTGATCATGTTTGAGAGGGTAGTAGCTAGCTTACCCAAGGTCAAAGACTAGTCACACAATATTCTTTGTGCTTAGTCTTTACAATTGAAAATTATTTTGTAGGGAGAATTAAGAAGTAAAATGTTTTTCAATTTCATCTTTTAAGCCTACCCTTGGTTGATTTGATAGCGGATATTATCTTCAAGCCTTCTTTTGAATATAGATCCCCTAACAATCATTGCACTATGATATTCTGTAGATGATTAGATCATAAACAATCATACAAATAGACACTGTTTTCCATTGAGAAGAATCTATATACCCCTCTCAAGGTCCTGCAAGGCAAGGACATGGATTCAAAATAATGTATATACTCTTCTCAAAAGAATATATATACATTATGCATGAGGTTAATTCTATACTATCTTGAGGAAAAACAAAAGGCTTGGGTTAGATCCGGTAGTCCAAAGGGAATATCTTCTATTGCTAGTCTAATTGAGGGCTTTCTCGAGCGTTGGGGCCTTGGGTTTTGATGATATGAAAATACCTTTCAAGACCTTGTGGTAGATGTACAAGAAGAAGAAGCTCCCACCTATCTTGAAGATAATAACAGTATCACTAAAAAAGACCTTCCAAATTCACAAGATTAGTTCTTTATGGATAGGCTACATGTGACCAATGTGGCCCCAAATTAAACCCCATCCTCATCAAAGAACAACTATGTGTTGATGTATCTGTCCTAGATTCTATGAATGATTTGCATGAAAACAAGGAGCATGATAAAAATTTTCACCAGTCATGATTTCCTACATGACAAAGTGATAAACAAAGGAAATGACGAATTTTTTAATATTTCCACCAATGATACAACCCATATGCAGTTCTAGACAGGTAGAAACCATGTTTCTACCCCAAAAGATCAACCATATGAAAAGGATTATAAAGATCATGCTTCCATTGATGGTAATTTAAATCCCGGAAAGACTTTTGAGGTCACAAAAATATAGTTCAATCACACTAATCTTATTTTCATAGACACTAAAATTAAGGGATTTGTAGATTTTCATGGTAATATACTTGGCACCTCAACATTTTATTGTGATTTTGAGGAGTAATGTAATCCCCATGTTACACTTTGATGTTAATCATCATCGTGTAAGAAATAAATGGAAGTAATCATGATTTCCTACAGTTTGAGGTCAATAAACTGAAAAGGCTTTTCAAAGCTAGCAAAGTAATAATGTGACCATTATGATTATCTGAGTGAAGAAACAATTAATATTATAGTTCAATCCTCAGACATCCTATATCTTGGAATCCAACAGTCCTGCTATTTTTTATGCCTACAATCCAAATTTATTCCTCAACCCTGAAGGGATAGGGAAGTCTCTTCCTTTAACTGTCAATACTCATCTGGAAGAAAATGTTATTGACATATGTGATGGATATTCCTTGGTAGACAAACAAAGGGTATGTTATAAACACACAATTATTGAAGCTTTCAATCATACAGATCTATTTCCACCTCTATATGGCTCTATTGTTGACAATAACAAAGCTGGATAGCCTACAAGATTGATGAAACCTGTAATGAAACCATCGATGACATATACAACTACAATGCTGAGAATGGAAATGATGTTAAAAAAATAATTGATGAAGAATACAGACTTGACCAAATAAAAAATTTCTCTCTGGACCACATCCAATGCAAAGATGTTCTCTTCTTTGTGAACATGTGGAAAATCATTCATGCACTAGATTTTTAAAAGGAAATGTAGACAACGAACCTCCGACAAATCCACATGAAGTCAATGCTGAGGGACAATTTTGGGGCCTGGAAAAGGTGCACTCTGGAATGATCGACGATATAGGTCAAAATGACCTTGAAACTAGCAAGAGGATGTTTTCTCAACCTAGTCATAAACAAAATCTAGCTGCTCTAACCACTCAGCTTATGGGGTTTAGGGTTTGATGGTAATATAAGCACCATTATGAAGTGTTGCGTCTGTGTATCAATTTCTGGGCATTATATTTCATAAACAGACTCTAAAATGTTACTTATAGTGGACCATTATAAAACAATCAGGTTCCATCTTTCTAATTCCCTTCATTGTGTGTTCAATTTTGAATGAGAAATGACCATTTGTGGGTATTATTGGTCTTCTGGATCAAATGTGCATGACCTTAAAGGCTCTAATTTTTCAATGGCAATAGGATGAAGTTAAATCAACAAAAATGGACCTTAAACAAAAGTTTTGTACCATTACTTGGGTCAAACTTATTGGTCCATTCATCATTGCAGTTACACAATATTAGAAACATCCAAACACCTCAAGTCTCTAAACAAAGAATCTGGTGTAAGCTCACTGAATCCAAACAACAACAATACTAGAGGCGGGCATCAGAAATACCATGTAACATCCAACGGGAAAATATGTTTTATACATGAAATCAAATGCAGTCAAAGTATTTTCTAATGTTAGAACCCTGGAAAATTATGGAAGACGTACTCATTCATTTTGATTAAAGATCAAAATACTGATTATAATATAGTGCAAGGAAATTCAAAAAATCTCTTAATTGGAGACAGAATACACTTTCTATTAATATGTGTCCAAAGGTAAACAAATACATTCATACATGAGAGAAGAAATTCTCTAAACTATTCAATACTTCCGAACAACTATAACCCATTCCAAAAATTAAAAAATGCCATTTCATCTAAGGATACTAAAAAGAAAATGGAAGAAATAAGTGAGTGAACTGACAAGAAAAAAATAAAACAGGTTGCCAATAAGATATTCTCAAAGGGAATCTATGCAAGTTCATTAATATTCTCAAAGTAGATAATGACATGAAAACTCTCTAGTTTGTAACAGAGGAATACCAGAGCACAATGAAGATTGCAAAGAAATATATTTTTAACTTGAAAGTTATCTAGTTTAATGTGCATGATGCTAATCAATACCAAATACAGAAGTGCAAGCTGGGGTAATCATGTCAAGATTCTTGCAGCAAGAGCAGTAGTCAAACCAGTCATATATCCTGAAAGTGCATGCCAAAATACTTGCAGCCCCTCATAACAGGCAATTTTGTATCATTTACAATATCCCTATTCTTTCGCTAATCAGAACAAAGCACTAAAGCGAGGAGCATCCCTATAATTTCCTGCATTGTGATTCAATATAAAGTTTAAAGAATGAGTAGGTGGATGTGAATAAGGTGCTCACTATTTATGAGTCCTCACTTTTAACAAACCATGACATCCATAGAAATACTGTTCATAAGAACATACGTGTAAAAAATAAACTAAATAAAGCGTTCAAACAAAATGGTATCTTCCCACTAAAAATGCACCAACTACAACAACAATCTGCTGATGGTTTAAACAAATTAAAGAACAGTTTAAATAGTTAATAATAACAGAGTTAATGACAGGTTAAGAGAAAATACATAATTATGGCGTAACAATGAAGTAAAGTAACTCTCTTTATTGGAGATCTTATACACAAAATTTGGTGTACCTGAACATGTATTGAATATCTTATAAATAAAGTTTGGTGTACCAAAACAGGCCCAAAATGTATCTCATGTATGTAGTTAATCTCTTCCAAGCACCCTATGTCCATTGATCAAGTCACTGTAATACTAAAATAGTAAATAGTTATATCATGGCCAAATATGACATGCTAGGTTCCTGAACAAATATTGTCTGATAAACAAAGTTGGAATACAATATTATACTGGAATATACTTGATGAAACAACTAAAATTTGAAACCACCTAACTGTTATATCTTTATAAATTATTCCAAACAAAAATATAGACAAGAACACAAAAAAATAATTGTTTTGAAAATGGCGGAAAATGAAGAGGAAAAGAAACCCTAGTGGAGCTCTGATGGTCGGCGATAGTGGAGTTAATGTGGCACTGTTGCCAGGCGCCTGATGGTCAGGGTGAACCCCCATAGCTTGCCAGACTCCGTCCAACCTTACCTCCTTCCCGCGGGCTCTCTAGCATTTTCTGTTCTTGTGGTCCTCCCGCCTTCCTCGCAGTCCACAACCACCATCGATCGTTTCCCTGTCGGTTGCAATGGTCCTAGATGAGGTGGACTATACAGAGGACCCCAATCCCCATGAGGTAATTTGGTCTCGCCATCATGCCGTGTCAGGCTCTAGTCCCTTTGCCACATATCTACAACCTCTGTTAGTGCCTAGCTCTGCATTGGACTAACCTGGGCCATCTATGCCCCATCCTCTGCCCTTTGTCAACATCGAAGACACCTCCGGCTTGGACTGCCCACCACTTTCCCCGACTACCTTGAATCTCCTCGGTACCTGCCTACAACCATTGCCCACTTTCAATGTGCCACTGCCTCATCTACCCCACATCTCTGCCCCGCCCTACAACCCTTCCTCCTCTGGCATCCCCCCCCTTCCTGGGACTACTACCTACCCTATCCCTGCACTATCCAGTAGCACCCTTAACCCTCGTGGCCCATCTACTAGCGCCCCTATCCATTCTGGATGCTTCAACTCCCCGGTCCTAGACCCTAAATCGACCCCATCCACCCCACAAATGGTTAACCAGGGCATACGGGGATATCTTTGGGACTATTTTACGTCTCGTAAAACTAGCAAGTTAAAGAAAGGAAGGTACCTAAAAGCCGCCGACATGGACATCAACCTATCCATGGGTGAAGAACTCTCGATGGGGGAAGTTGCTGAAACAGCCAAGAAGGTCTTTGTGGGCCGAGTTCAAGGGTGGAGCTATACTATGGAGATACTTTATCTCTGGACCTGAGTGATTTAGGTTATTTACTCAAAGAATTACCCACCATTCAAGTTGTTACACAAAAATATCGTCACCATGATTATTTGCAGTCAGTATGGGTCTATCATCACTTGTACTATCCTCCTAAGCAAGTCTCAGACCTTAGCTCTTCAAGTCAATCTTTGGAAATGAGAGAAAGACATTAAAAATCAATGTAACTCTGGTTCTGCACTTTCTCTCATTATCACCTGCGGTCCTGCACCTTCTGTTTACAAAAACTGTGGACCTGCCTGCTCTGTCCCTAATGGTGTGGGTGCGGACCCCTGTCAAAGTCAAAAGTTGCAAGTTTTATCTTTAAAAACTCACTTTGGGTTAATTCTAGAGGATTCTAGAAGGAATTTTGACGTGGATTGTTTGCTCTTAGGTGGTTCACGCATTCGAAAAGAGAAGGAGCTAATCCCTTGATGAGAGGAGCTATCCCTTTGAAGGAGGGCTTTATCCCTTCGAAGGAGGACTTATTAACCTCCCTCCATTGCACTATAAATATAGGCATTGGGCTGGTTGCTGGAGAGGTTAGAAGCTGAACATTTTTCAGGGTAAATGCTGGTGAAATCAAGACTTCCTAGTTGAGCTTAAGAGGAGAGATCACATACCTTTTTGGCTTCATTGGGGAGTGAGTGAAACTTGTCAAAGTAGAGGAGACTTCTTGCTGGACCCTGGGAGGAGCTTGTACAGCATCAAGGCAAAGGTTGTAAAGTTCTTCTTCTTTTGAATTAATACAATCAAACTCATTTTTCTCAACAAGTATCTCAAGTTATTTGTTTCATGGACTCCTTGACTTTCATGTTAAATATGTTTTATGATTTTGTCTTTTCAGGTGCTATTTAATTTGTTTGCCTTGTTTGTGTTTGCAGATTCGCGACAAAGGAGCTCATTTGGATCGAAGGAGCGAGGGCATCCACAAACTTGCATTGTACCTAAGGTAGGCCCTAAAAATACTTGTTTTCCATTGTTTATTAAAGCATATTTAGAGAAAGATAGTGTCTGGTTGGTTTTCTTGTCATTAGGTCTTCTTTAGATTCTACGAAGGTCTATCTTGTCCGCAAGATCGACTTATTCGGTGTGACACAGGTGATTATGCAAGGATGGTTTGCCCTTCGCTTCCACAGGGAAGAGTACATGGACTGGATACTCTCTAGATTCTGGCATATCGAATTAGCCCCTATTCTGTTCAAAAGATGGGATCCATTATTTGATCCCGAGAGGGAATAGATGGGAGCTAGGCCAATTTGGGTTCAATTACTAGGCCTTCTTATGCCATACTATACTCCAGTTGTTTTAAGTGCATAAGAAACACACTAGATACCTATTTGAAACATGATTAGTCCGATGAAACATCAAGGAATATGACTATGGCTCGCATCCTAGTTCATTTGGACACCAGAGAAAGCTTGGAGGAAAATATTAGCCTACACTGGGGGCATTTCTCTTGCTGAAAAAATCTTGGTTACGAAGGCGTTCCATTCAGGTGTAGACGATGCCAAAAGGTTGAACATCTTTTCAAAGAATGCCCACTGCTCATGCCTACTACTCTAGCTGCTACAAAGGGAACCAAACATCGCCGGATGGAAAACCCAATTGCGGATGAGTAGTCCATAGGTCTGGATAGTCCAAAGGATGTGTCTAGGGTCACTTCTTGGCCATCCAATGCTTCATAGATGCTGCCAATCTCCCCTCCTATGACTAGATCCTCGTCTGCTGCGGAGGCTGCTCCTACAGCGGGTACATTTTCTTCTCCCTTATCCTTTGCACTGAATTTTAATCAATATTTTTTTCTCATTGGCATCATCTACATCTTCACCTTGTTCGGTTACCTCTCCCATTACCTGTGCACTTGATCACCCATTACCTATCTTTTCCACCACCACCCCCGCCCCCCCCCCCCCCCCCCCCGGTTGTCCTTGGACAGGCGCTCCAACACAATCCTATTTCCCCATCTGCTTCAGGTTCACATTCCTACAACGTCCGTTCCTACCACCAGGCAATCCCTTACTCACTTGGATTGGGTATCACACCCTCTAATGTTGAGCATAAACCCACCCGGGGGAGGCATTCCAAGATGTCCAAAGCCGTTAAGATTGCTAGGGATGATGTAGCTCAGGGCAGACAGAACACCATTGAAAGGGTATTTAGAGCACCAAACACCCTTGACAATGTTTCCCCATGAAGAGGCTCTCCTTCAACTATAGGGGATTAGCTAGTCCCTCTAAAATATCATCCCTTAGGAGACTCTTGAGTTGTGAGCCTTGTGACATTATTTTTCTTCAAGAAACCCTAGGCAACTTTGAGCTAATTGTTAGGACCCTTCTAACTATCATGCCAGGGTGGGAATTTCAAGCCTTGGATGTTGTTGAGAAATCCAGTGGTCTAGCTCTCAGGATAAACCCTCAAACCATCAAGGTTACATCGGCTTGGGGAGGTTAGGGTTTCTTGGGTATCGATATATTTTCAGCTGAATTAGGCAGAAATCTTTGTATTATGAACATTTAGGCACCCAATCATAGTATATTGGATTTCTAGTAGCAGCACCTTAAGAATCCCTTGATGGACCAATCCATTATTCTAGGTGGAGATCTTAATTTCTCCATCGGACATGAAGAATTCTGGGGACACCACTTGTAGTTGGATCCACTCTCGGATCAGTTCGACATCCTCTTGGAGCAAACTGGTCTTATTAATGTCCCTATGAACAAGAAGCTTCCAACCTATCACAACATAAGGACTGGATATGCAGCTCTAGGGAGGAGACTAGATAGATATCTCATTCATGAAGATCTGCTTACCTCCTTCACAAATTATAGACAGTGGGTGGGCACTAGAGGAATATCAGATCATTCCCCTATTTATCTAGGAGTGGCACGCTCCTTCAAAAAACCTAGCACTCTTTTTAGGTTTAATTTGACCTAGTTAAAGGACCCTGAATATCTCAGGTTGGTTTCAGAATTTTGGAAGGCCCATCCCTTACCAAATGTCTAAAGGAAGGCTGAGGGTTTCTATAGTAACCTCATCAAACTCAAGCGATTATCCATAGATTGGGCCAGAGGTAAAATGGCCAAGGAGGAACATACCCTTGGTGACATTGAAAATCAGCTAGCCACTCTGATGGATGAACAAGGAATAGGGCACACCTATATAACAGCAAAACTACACCTTGTGGACTTGGAAACCCAGAGATCAAAGATTCTGCTGGATCAGGAAGAAACTTGGAGACTCAGAAGCAGGGAAATTTGGTTACAAGAGGTGAATGGAAATACCAAATTCTTCCATAAATTTGCAAATGGAAAGAAATCCAGCAATACTATCTATAAAATGCCTACGGAATAGGGTCTAATTGCTAAAATTTATAATCATCTGGCATGACTGGGTAACACTCACCTCAAGCAGTTGTTCAAAACCCCACCAGGCACACCTCTAGATAATATCATTCGCATTGTAGGGCATTTTCCCAGATTTGTGGAACCTGACTTGGTGGAGGATCTCATAAAACCTGTTACTATGGGGGAACTGGAGGGCACCCTAAAGTAGTTTAAGAAAAGAAAAGGTCTGGGGCTGGATGGTTGGTCCGTGGAATTCTATCTTATATTCTTTGACATTATTGGACTGGATCTACTCGATGCAAATGAAGAATGTTGTTCATCGAGCAGAATGTATGAACCTATAAATTCCACCTATATAGCCCTCATTCCCAAGATGGACTCCTCGCCATCCTTCAATGAATTTAGGCCCATATCCCTATGTAACTACCTATAAAAAATTATTGTAAAGATCATTGCTAACCACATCAAGCTGATTCTGTCGGGCAACATCTCCTCGAAACAGTTTTCCTTCCTACACAATTGACAAATCCTTGAGGCCATCGGCACAGCATAAGAGGCCTTACACTCCATCAAACAAAAGAAGCTTAAACGGGTGATGCTCAAGATTGACCTCTCAAAGACCTTTGACAGGGTCAGCTGGATATTCTTAAGGATGATCCTTACTCACCTGGGCTTTCCACTAGATTTTATCAGATGGATAATGTGCCACATTACATCTATATCCTTTAGAACTATTATCACTCCATGAAACTCTCCTAGGTTGCAGCTTAGAGATGCCTGGTAACATATAATCTTCAATATTGTTCTTTGAACTATGGGAATAAATAATGGTTTGGATCAAGCCAGATAACCACTTTGACTCTGTTATTACTCAAGACATGCATGAACACCCTCAGCCTACAAGGCTTTAGACCACCAATGCTCAATAGTTTGTAGATTAGGTGAATGAATGGAGAATACTAACCATACTAGTAGATGCATACACAAACATATGATGGCTAGCTACAGAAAGTAAAGAAACTTGCAGATCTAATACATCAACACAAAGATAAGATGACAGTTATCTGGCATTAGACACAAAAGAAACCTGAATGGCCTGTTCAAGTGCAAGCTTAGAAGAGAAGAGAAATTGGGATATTGAACATATGACAGCAAAAGAAGCTTATATTACTGATGAATGAAGATGAGAAGCTTGAGTAGCAGAGTCTTTATAGTCTCCAGAAGTTGAACACTGATTACATCTTACTTTCAGCTATTTATAGCTCTTTACAATGCTCACGAGATTTTTAGAGCTTCTGGTGTCTTAATCTATTCCTACTGCCTTTAACTTCCTGATTACGTACAAGGACACAATTCTCCTCCATCATGAAAATGACAATTAATTCTGGTAAAACGCTGCCCTGTTAGGTGGCTGGCTTGATTGTGCCAGTGAGGCTCCATGACTATTTAATTCTATTTGCTCGCATCGTGCTGTGTCCTTCCTCTTTTGGCCATACTTTCACTTAATTCAGTTCAACGGTCTGCCTGTCACGATACTAACAGCGTCATCCACCTTCCTCCTTGGGTAACTGATAGGAAGTAGAGTATGAGGTGCATGGGTGGCTGGATGTGCCAATTAGGAAGAACAGAGTAATGGCAGGATGGCGGAGGACAAGCCGGTAGCTGTTGGATGAATTAAATCGAACAGATAGATTAATCAGAGGATGGCGGAGGAAAAGCAGGAGTGATCATGAACGAGGGTCGTCGGATCAGAAGAAGTGGATAGAGGAGATCGATTGCATGAGCCTTGCGGTCTTTGGCGAGAGCAGAGAAGGTTTGAGCCATTGGATCTCGGGTGGACAGATCGGACGGCTATCGGGCGGAAGAGGTGCTCAGACGATAGCGCTCAGGGGTGGTTTGGTTTGGGTGGTTATGGTTCTTATCGGGTGCTTATCAGGCGGTAAGTGGTAAGGGGTGGAGTCTTCTTGATGCCACTCATTGCATGCCATGTAGCAGAGGAGGAGAGAGAGAACCACCTTTATCGGGCTGTTACTCCTCTTGCTAGTTGCCCATGCGATAAGAGCGAAAGCCGTTAGATCTAGTGGGAGTGATCTAATGGTGGAGATCGATCAAGCATGTTTCAATGATCGGGTGAAACTTGGGCCATCAGATCAGTGAGAGAGATCAACAGTGGAAGGACACGAAGGTATGGGATGTCCTTGAGAATGTGCAGAGGGTGCGTAAGGGAAGAAAGGTAAGTTTTTTCAAGGGCTTTTGGGTTAATTTATTTAAGGCTAACGCGGAAGAGGGTTTTGTTAAGGAGTGAGGGTCAGGTTAGGATATGAGCGGAATAACATGTAAGTGGGAGAGTGGAGTGATGGCCTATGTGGGGCCCTTTTCAAGACAGCAAAGCAAACCATGCTTTTCCTTTAGTCTTCAAACTAGCAGCGCTAGACCTCAGAGCTAACAGGAACCTTAATCAATGGGTCAGTCTCCCATTCCTTTCAGGCATAGTGATGAATCACGCAGGGGTGTCCTTTCTCCCCATTGCTTTTTCTTATTGTGATGGAAGGCTTAAGCAGGCTGATTGCATCGGAAAAAAGAGTCGGGAGGCTCAAGGGTCTCAAGGTCATGGAGCAATGCACTCTAACACATCTTCTCTTTGTGGAGGACATGCTCATCTTCTTAGATGGAGGCATTCAGGACAACAACACTGTCTCTGAAGTGTTGAATGTTTTTTGTGCCGCAACAACGATGGAAATAAATGGGGCCAAATCCACTATATCTCTCCTAGCTTGTACTCAATAGGAGACCTATCATGCACTCCAAAACATCCCCTTCCAAAACCTAACAATGGAGGATGGATTGCAGTACATGCGTTTTAGGATAAAATAACATCGATACAAAATTGCATATTGGACCTGGTTGATTGCCAAGGTGGAAAGAAGATTAAATCTTTCGAGTCTTCATCTACTATCCAGAGCGGGTAGGCTGGTGCTCATTAAATCGGTTCTAGAAGCACCACCAGTCTTCTGGAAGTCTCTGGCCTAGATCGCCCAAGTATATTACAAAGGATTCAGCGCGCTTGCCACCACTTCTTATGGAAGGGTCACAAGGAGGGAAAACCCTATGTGTGGGTCAAATGGAGTAGAATTGCAACTCCCAAAAAATGGGGAGGTTGGGGCATCAAGAACCTCTTTGCCTTTGCTCAAGCACTTGTAGCCAAATTAGGATGGCTTCTCCTGAAGCACAAGAGCCTTTTGTCAAAGGTGGTTACCTATAAATACATATGGTCACGCACAGTCATGGACTAGTTAATATTACCTACTTGGAACAGGAAAGGAATATCAGTGATTTGGAGGGTTGTTATAAATACCTTTTCCATCATAAGAAGGGATCTTACTTGGTGAATTGGCAATGGCATGTCTGTCCACATTGGGACTGATCCATGGATTGGTTGCGGAAACTCACACCATCTCCCTCTTGGCTTGATTTCCTTCCTAAGTCATATTGGAGTGGCAAACATCACACAGATCAGGGACCTATACAACACCACTACATATACCAGTGGAGGCCCTAGATATACCAGATGAGTGGCATATGGAGTGGAGGAGATATTCGGTGGCTTTAATTGAATCCCATGTGAGACTAAGGGATGAGGATGACAAACTACTTTGGGGTTTTGCACAAAAGGGGATCTATACTCCAAAGGATGGATATCCTATTATCCATGCTAGCCATAAACCTGATTCTTTGGATAACTGGTGGAGCAGCATATGGAAGCTAAAATTCCCGGCAGCTTTGGATGTGGAACATCATTATGGAAAAAACCTCGACCGGAACTAATCTCAAAAAATGATCTTTCAGGGACCTACATGGTGTGTATTATGTCATGAGGAGGAGGAATCAAATCACCATCTCTTTCACACCTTACGCTAATGAAATTTTGCTCCATGGTGCAGCCACTCGAGGCACATTTTTTTAAGCATTACCCCAAAATGCTTTCCTAGATAGGTTTAGATGTGAATCCATGCTTGTCCAAGAGGAATATGGACACTGCACTTGACCTAGGAATCTGTTTCTCACAAATTACCCACATGAAAACATTCTGAAATATACTTTTGTATCAAGCTTAAGAGCCCGTCTAAAGCCTTCAGGCAGGCTCACTTACCTATTGCATTTGGGATAACCAATTTTACACAATAAACTTTATTTTGTTAAAATTTCAAATTAATACCACTAATTTTTGTTACCCTAAAGTTGCCATTCAGCCTTCAATTTTTCTTTAAACCCGGTTGGCTCTTATAAATCCAAACTGATTTTTATTAAATCCATGAAGTCTATAAACATGGGGCATGAATATTTCAACAACATGCGAGAATTTTTCAGTATCACCCTAGAAATAACAATGATGGAGATTCTCCCTCTGGCCCGAGGCAAACTTCTAAAGACAATGTTAATGGATTATCATCTTTGATTCAGAATGGGCAAGGCATACATTAGCCCCGGACTTCTCACAGTCTCTATTTTATTCCTCTAATAAGTCTCACATGAAGCAACAAAATTTTTTCACCTCTTATTAGAGTCCATTCTAAAAGAAATTACTCTTATTGTTATATGTCTTAAAGAAGCCAGTGTGACCAACAACATGTGAGAAATGGCAGTCTGCTAAGACCTTTGCTTTGATTTGGAACAAGGTATATAGGGTATGTCAATAAGTGTAACTCATGTAGGAACTTCTTACACATGTTAGGTGTGAATGTGTGAGAAGTGGTTCAAGACTACTTTTGGTGACCACCTAGTAAAACTGTGAAATAATACCATCTCGTAATTTCTCTTAGTAAATAAAAGTGAAAGATCAATTTCACTAGATCTCCTAACTCTTAAAAATCTAAATGAAGTATTCTAGACATTTTCAGAATATTAGTGATTTGTATGTGATCTAATCTTAGTTATACACATAATTGTTGAGAAAAGGTGGTTGCTCAGATTAAGGAGATTAGTTGCTAAGATAAGGGAGATTAATTTTCTCAATTAGAGTCTGAGAGCATAAATAGAACAAGATGAGAGAAGTTGTATGCAAACATTTTTAGACATCAAAAAGACAAGAGATCAGAGAAAGATCAGTTGAGCAAATTCAAAGCACAGGAGAGGAGGCAAGGTCAGATCGGAATCCATATTGAACAGTGTTGTATAGAAATTCAGTAAACTGTGGGTTTGAGTATCCAACAAGGAGATAGAGTAGATCTAAGTGTCCAGGAAGCTAAAAACCTCAGTTTTGACGTGTCCTTGTAAGTTTCGATCATTAATAATAAGATGATTTGAAGGACAAAATTATGTGCGTACTTGAAAATCTATTCTGAGTCCACTATTTAGGTTTTCCAGTTATAAGTGTGACTATTGCATGTTCAGAATTTTATTCAGTTATTAAAGTAATTCAAGATCTAAGTTATTTGAGAAAGAAACACAAGACACTTGTCCTCTTGAATTAGAAAAAATTTACATGGTATAAGAGGATCATCTCTAATTGAGATCCTCAAGGGTTTACAACAATAGATCAACTACCAGGAATCAAAGACCAACAGTTAGAGGGTTTCATTATTGTTGCTTAAAGGACTAACCACTCTTGTGGGTATATTTTTGTTGTTTTATTTTCCTATATGAAAAGTTTGTAAAATAGATCTCAGAGATGGCAGCATCAAGTCTCAAATTTGAGGACAAATTAGATGGTGCCTCTAGATAGGTGTCATCAAAAGCCAAGGTAACATTTTTTTTGAAAGAAAACAATCTCTAAAATATTGTCAAGGATGTCATAATTCAGTCTATAGATCTCCATGAATTGGCATCACATAAAAATAAGGAAGTGAAGGCCCAAATTACTTCAAGAAAGGGTCCAAACCCTGCCTCAGGAAAAAATGAGCAACTCTGCCTCAGGAAGGTCAAACTGCATATACGATTGAAGATGTTTTCATGTACAATTGTTGCAAATACTGGTGTGGAAGGTGCAATGGTTGTTGGGAAATTACTGAGCAATATAATCTTGACCTTGGCTACGATGTTGACTAAGGTGAATACATTAATAAAGTGAAGGCATGGATTATTGATCCCTTGAAAGTGATCGGAGCTATTTTGGTTGATGCTACAAGTGTGTCTTCATTGTTAACCACAACAGAGTGCATCATTTTTGTGATCCTAAAGGATAAGAAGGAAGTCCCAAGTATGAGAGATGGTATGGGTGGCATGGACTACTAAAGAGCATATCTAGACCGGTGTGCCTTCTGCATGGTGTCCTGTTCCAAAAGTAGGGTTCAAGTTCAGGTTGTCTGGTGTCCTAGTTTTGAAGGTTACACTTTGGGTCAATTAGTTTGACCCCTGTTATTGTCTCATGCATTACATATCCCATTACTGGGAGCAATTGCTTGTGTATTCAATCTAACTTAAAGGAAAATTTGTCAATTGAAGTGCCCTGCAGTTCTACCGCCTATGTTTTATGCAGGGAAAAAGTGTAATCCTTATCAAGGAGAGACTGGAGAAATGTTTTCCATTTTCACCTATTGGAGATGATAATTTATTCAAAGAGCTAATTTTTAAGAAGAAGAAAAAAATACCTATTTTAAGCAAAAACCATGGAAGATCGGGCCTCACAGAAGGAATGGTTGTAACTGCATAGCTTCTAAACATGTCTTATGGTGTGGAAGGGTTATTGCCAGAAGCACCTCACCTATTAATGGTCCACGATATTCGCTGAAGATAGCGGAGTTAATCATCTATCTATAAATGTGTACACTAGCTAATGCTCCTTGAACAGTTTATCTATTCACTGAAAAGTGTCCCAAAATGCTTCAACACCAAATTGTTCCAGAAGAGCTTGAAATTTGAAAATTTCCCACCAAATTGTTTGAAAAGTGCCCAATCAATTTTGATTTATGTAATAATTACATAATTTTAATGTGTTAATTAGGATCTATTGATTTAATATTTATTAATTATTTTATTTTGTTTAATTTAATGTGTTAATCAAAATTTATTGATTCAATATATATTAATTATATATATTTAAAAAAAATATCTCGATAATATAAATATATTTTTAGTAAAATATATAAATTAAAAAATTGAGATGTATTTTCAAAATTGTTAGATTTTTGGAGGGAATGAAAGCACTAGTCCAACTTTAAGTGCTTTTATGGGAGTCTCTTGGAGGGAATCATTTATGCTAATATTTATCATTGGATTCAGCATAAGTTGGAAGATGAATCAAGTGGTTTGAGAATAGAAATGCACCAATCTAGACATGTTTTAAACCCTTAAACATCGACCATAATTGAGGCAATGTTGAGAGGATTACGAGCTGAGTTGAACATAGAAAGAGCATTTTCAAGGCTTGAGGTGTAAGTTGGAACAACCATTATAAGTATAATCTAATGATCTTATCATGACCTCATTATAAATAGATATGAATTTATTAAATGAGAGCTACCATCTTGGCACATGTTTCTATTTTGAAGAGTTTGTTAGATTGGTTGAAGGAATGTCCCACCTCGAGAGTATGTGGAAAGCACAATTGGTACGTTGCACTATGAGGTCAAAAAATCTATTTGGAGAACACTCCCTTATTCTCAACCTCCTAATTATTTGAAGGTGACCTTAGAGAGCAGATGAGCTTGTTGATATAGGCTATATAATGAGGGTTTGAAATTATGAATGATAAATAGTTTGAAAAATCAATGCAAAATATCTCCATTACCTAATGACAGATTTGAATATCAACTTAGAAAAATATATGTTGAAACATATTGCAAGTAGTTTGCACATGTAGTTTTGCTGCCATTTCTAACCATTATAGAATTACAGTGCCAAAGAGAGGGTCTCAGCAGACACAAAGGTGGAAAATACTTATCTAGCACATAAACAACATAATCATGGGCTTTGGTATATCCAAATATGTGTCAACCCTTGTTGGAAATACTGGGGGGGTGAATTGATACTTCTTACAATTGTTATATTATGTTAGTTAAAAGGTTAAGCTAGAACATAAGAAGTAGAAAAAAAATAATAATTTTATTAAATATAGTGAGAACTTTGATTCTCATTTATAAATATGGGCTCCAACTTGTAATATAAGTTCTTTAATTCTTCGAGGCACCAACCTTGAATGAGGACAAAAAGCCTCTTAGGCCAATCTAGGCACCAACTTGGTCAATATGAGGACATCAATCCTCTTAGGTTGAAGCCTTTAACTATACTTACAAAAAAAAAAAAAAAACATTATCAAAATACTTCAAAATCATTTCTTCAAGATGTCTACCATATAAACGTCTTGTAAAAGCAGGGAAGATTTTACACTCAAGATGCTCATGTATATTGAACATAGGCTATTTAACGATGATATATGTTTTATGTAATTTGACAAAGACTTTATACAAATAGTGACATCCCCCAACCCATGTTTGGACAATGTCATCGAACCATCATCAGATAATGTGTTCACTACCTCGATTGTCATCTTCTATTCAAAGAATGTAGATGACTCGTGTAAGGTACAAAGTGTTTCAAGGACACTTGAAGCCTCTAAGTCATGTGATCAACCATGATGGCTAATGCTCCTCTGCCTTCACTAGGTCGGATCAAATACCCACTAGACAAGAGTTCACCATACACATCTTTAAGATTGTGATACCATATGCATACAATCAACACATAGACATACATATGTTTATTATTAATTGATCTACGCACATGTTTACACTATTCATACTCTATTGAATTTTTACTATTCAATTGCTTCCTCTCATTATGAGAGCCTCGATGCTTTTTCTTAGTACATTGTGTGATCTTGAATTATTTTAGGCAAGGGATAATAGTTAACTTCAGGGGATAGTGAATTCCTTGATGGCAGTATCTTAAGAAGGCTTGAACATTTCTCAATAAGACTCATGAGACATGCAACATATTAAGGGTTACCTCCAATTTAGAAATGACCCTTTTTTTGGCATCAATGGCAAACCTCTCAAAAATCCACATATTCAAGCATCTCCTTGAATATCATAATCTAGAGCCTCTTTTTCTCCCTTGTGTCATGCACGGAAGAGTGCTCCTGATCTTCAACTTCAATCGAGTTTACTAGACACTATCAAACAAGCTCCTCCAACCTCATAGTAGGGCTATCCCTCCCCAAGCAACAACCTCCTTTTTCTAGTTCCTTGCCTAACTCTTATTGTGTTTTTGTGCTTTAGTGTCCTTCCATGAATCACTTCCTCCCCCTTGGATTTTAGGGACAACCTAATTTTTCTCCCAAGACTCTCCTTTTCTCTTTCCTCCTTGATGTTCTCCTTCATTCCTTCCCTCCCCTCTATTCCCCCTTCTCTCCCTATTACTTTTGTTTCTCTGCTACCCTCCTCCTCTTTAGCCTCCCCCCTTGTTACAATTTATGATGCTCTACTCACCTTTTTGTTTCCCCCTTCTTTGAGTTGTCGAACATCCCTTTTTTAGACTCTGGTAGACGGGTGGGGCCTCATAGCAATGATCATCTAAATGTCCCCAAGGGAGGGGGAAATAATTTTTTTCAATGGAACATAACTAGCATTTGCACCAAATGTTGCAAAGGAAACGTCGTAAGGCATAAATTGAATTAGTCAAGTGACATAAGTATAAATGGTTCCATATATTAAAATCCATAGGTCTAATAGATCTTGTGTAGTGCTAATGAGATCATCATAAAACACACTTTACAACTTTTAATAGGGCTAAGACATATCACATACAAGAGTCTTGAAGATGCAATGGAACCCAAACAATAAACATTGTTTCAAAGAATCAAACATAATGTAGATACTAGACTAAAAACTGAGCACAGGTCTAACGGATCTTCAGCTATGGTCAAAGGACTGCCCTTGTCCTCAGAATCATTACCAACAATGGAGATTATGGTAGTTAAGTAGCGGTTTTAAAGGTTGTACTCTTTGAGGATCAAATAGTTCTAATGGTCATTCATTGAGAAATGAAAACAAATTTATCACATAAAAGGATAGTTATTAAAACCCAACCCATTATTCGTTACCTCACCTAATTTTACATCTAATTATTTTAAACTATAACCTCGAAGGATTGCAATGTCTAACATTCTCCCCTTTAATTTGAAGGATTTTTTGTTAGCCCAAGCATCATTTTGAACTTTTCGAATTTTTCTCTTCCTAGAGATTTGGTGAATATGTCTACAATTTGCTTAGTCGTAGAACAATGTATTGGATGAATAGTTTTGGCCTCTACATGATATCGAATCAAATGATATTTCATAATGATGTGCTTGGTTCGATCAAAATCTTGGGTTCTTGGCCAACTTGATTGTAGAAGTATTACCTAAATGTAAAGGAGTTGAGTTCACTTGTTTCTCTTGCAAGCCTTCAATTATTTTCTTGAGCCACACAATTTCCTTTGTCGCTTCTGCGAATGCCACATATTCTACTTTTGTTATTGAATCTATCGAAATTGATTGTTTGCATGACCTCTAGGAGTCCACGAGGGCTTCATTTGGGGAGTAATACCATACCACGTTCATTCATAAAGGGGTTATATAATGTGATTTATAGAGGTGTTTTTCAATATGTAATCAAATTAGGGGTATCATTTAGTATGCCATGAACGCATGTGATATGTGAGAGGTTCATTGAGTGAAGCTCTGTGTAGGAGACCATTGTTGATCCAAGACTCATGAGATATCCTGAAGTTGAAGTATGAATTAGAATGTGCAATAACACAGAATTCATCCACCCTGGTGTACTTAAGCCCATAATCTTGAGTCCCCTTTAAGTATCTCATGACTCTTTTTGTAGCAAACCAATTTCCCTCACGTGGTTTATGCATAAATTTGAAAATTATGCTCACAAATTTGTAGATGACTCATATAAGGTACAAATTATCAGAGCCTTGAAGCTTTTGCTTAGCACACTGTGTGATCCTAAATTATTTTAGGCAAGGGATTATAGTCAACCTTAGGGGATAGTGAATTCCTTGGTGGCAGTCTTTTAAGAAGGCTTGAACATTTCTCAAGAAGACTCATGATACATGCAACATATTGAGGGTTACTTTTAATTCATCAATGGCCCTTTCTTTGACATCAATGACAAACCTCTCAACACTCCAGACATTCAAGCGACTCCTTGAATATCATAATCTCGATCCTCTTTTTCTCCCTTGTGTCATGCATGGAATAGTGCTCCTGATCTCCAACTTCAATCGATTTTGCTATACACTATTAGACAAGGTCCTATAATGTCATAGTAGGGCCCTCCCTCCCCAAGCAAAAACCTACTTTTTCTAGTTCCTTGTCTATCTCTTATTGTGTTTTTGTGCTTTAGTGTCCTTCCATGAATCACTTCCCCCTTAGATCTTAGGGACAACCTAATTTTTCTCCCAAGACTCTCCTTTGCTATTTCCTCCTTGATGTTCTCCTTCATCCCTTCCCTCCCATATATTCCCCCTTCTCCCCCTATTACTTTTGTTTCCTTCCTACCCTCCTCCTCTTTAGCCTCCCCCCTTGTTACAGTCTATGATGCTCTGCTCTCCTTTTTGTTTACCCCTTTTTTGACTAATCAAACATTCCTTTTTTAGACTCTAGTAGAAGGTTGGGGCCTCATAGTGATTATCATCTAAATGTTCCCAAGAGAATCCTTTTTTTCAATGGAACATAAATATGCAAACTTTGAAATTTGCTCCATATATATATATATATATATATATATATATATATATATATATATATATATCTATATATATATATATATATATATATATATATATATATATATATATATATATATATATATATATATGTATATATATATATATATATCATTTTTCCCCTTAGAGCTTCAAGGGTTGAATCTCTTTCAAACTGAAAATCTTATCCTTGAATTGCAAGGCATTAGCCAACCCTATAAAAAACTTAGCTATAAACAGTTTAATCAAGTTCACTACCCTCATATTGTCATTATACAAGAATCAATGGAAAATGGGGAAAAGGGTATCCAATTACTATAGAATTCTCTCCCTCATTGGGAGTTTTTATCTAATGATGTTATTGGCCATTTAGGGGGCCTTGTCACAAGATGAAATGTTGTCATTAGCCTAAAAAATGATTAGTCTATTCACTCAGGAATCTTTGTTGATATTTAATCTAAGGTCCTGGACATGTCTTTATGTTGATTAAACCTTTACAATCATTACTTGAATAGATAATATTTCTAGCTCTCTTTTGTAAAGCTTCCCTCCATTCACTTGGGCCACACTACTATTGAGGGAGATTAAAATTTCTCTTTGGGGGGTTTTGAAGTTTGGGATCAATAAGCTTAACAAGACCCTCTTTTGAAGTTCTTTATAGACCTTTTTGACAACATTATCCTATGTGATATCCTGCCTACAATTATTATGCCAACCTAGCCTAATTATAGATGAATAAATGCTCACATTGCAAAGAAACTATATCATTTTCTTCTATATGAAGATCTCTTGGACACAAATCTCTAAAATTTTCAATTCATGTAGAATTTAATATCTCTAAACATGTGCAATAGAAAATGGTAGAGCTCTTATATTTTCCCTATGACTTGAAGATTAAATTCCAATGACTAAAGATACTTCTCAACATATTAACCACTCAATCTTGCATGGTTAATATCCACTATTAGAGTTGCAAGTGAAAGTCCTTCACCAACCTCCCAATTGACACCTTCATCCATTTCAATTATATGTGCATGTAGTCCAAAGATCCTCTTTGCAATTTTAGGAGAAATAAATATGTATAGGAGAGAAGTTACAATATAAAATTAAACAATACCAAAGTTCAAATAAAACACCACTACTTAGACTATCCAAAATGAGAATTTCTAAAGAAGAAACTAGAATCTCATCTTATTTTTTATATCATTGGTAAATGAACATGGGTTGATTATTGAATATCTCTTGTAATTCAAACAAACTAATGTATGAGGTGAATAATTATAGGTAATAATTCCCATAAATGGTCATGATTACTATGGCACATATTGATATCTTTTATTTCATAAATAGTTTCATCATATCTAATAGATATAATAACCACGATATTAGGTAGCACTTTTGATGGATTTTACTCATTTTTAACTAGATATTTATTTCTTTGTGAATGAAGTTGAAAAGTGGAAATACAAAATATCTAATAAATGAGAGTAAAGATTATTTGAAGGGTGTTACCAAGCCTATGGCTTGAGGTTTTATATGAGAAAACTATATATTTCTAGAAGAATAAAGGTTGCAAGATAACAAGTGTAGCAATAGGCATCAACAAATAACATGAACATCTTTGAACACTTTCTCATGCTAGATATTCCAAAATCTATAGTAGCAGTCAATATGAATTAGTCACTAAAGGAAAATATTAAACATTTTCCATACAACATATCTAGGAAAATTATTTTCTTTTTAGTGGTTGTATTGAAGTGGCTTGGAAACTTATACATGGACCATGAACATTATGTTACACCTCTTTTGGCCCTCATGAACCAGTTTTCATCCTTCAACAATGTTTAAGGCCCTAAAAATCATCCCTTAAATGGTCTTCACGCGCGTCACTAAGCCAACTAGCATCACTAAGCCAACTATTCACCTTAAAAGAACTTGCTGCTGGTTTTGTACATTTTCATAGTCTATATTATTACTGAGCCTTAAAAACCACTTATAAACCCTAAGATGGAAATGGTCTTTCCCCTTAGATAATGTGAAATGTCTAATGCCCCACAAAAAACATCCAACTAAACAAATTATTCTACTTAAATAAGAAAATTTGTAAAATATTCCAAATTATTTGAAAATTCATTTGATTAAAAAATAAAAATCTATGGTCATTGATGACATGATCGGACAGTAAACATCCTATCCTGCCCTTAGATTCAAAGCCTCTTGGTAGTTTTCCTCCATTGCATGTATCCCTCGACCTCACAAGCCCGCATCTGAATAATATTGGTTTGCAATCTGTTAGTCCCCTATACTACTAGTGCAACCCCTTATTGTTATTAGTACAACCCACTTATTATATTGATGTACCCATGTAGTGCCCATATTGTTACTAATGTGCCCCATAGAAGCCCACTATTGTTATTATTGTGCCCTTACATTATTATTGTTATGTTGGCTCTGGTTATGTTATGACCCCTTAGACTCCTATATATAGAAAGGAGTTATTTTCATTTGTATCATCCAAGAATTGTTCATTTATGTAATGTAAAGGAAGTTTCCCCCTCGAAGAGGCTGAATTCTAAGGTGTTTATCTATCTTTTCTATCTTTTCTTGAGCTGGTTTCATAACATTTGGTATCAGAGCTTTGGATTCTAGGGTTTCGCAGCTCCAAACAGGTCATCGTGGAATTTTCGGTATAACTTTGTTTCTGTGAAATTTCAGAAGTCACAAAAAAAACCCATTTGAGAAGAAATCACGCTGAACTTTGGGTCCGCATTTCAGAGCTTTTAGTGCAATATTTGTAGAGATATGATCTGAGGAAGTTGGTCTTTTTGCAGACTCCTGAATTACATTCAAAACATGTGACCTGGGGAAAATAGTCATAACTTTCTCTCTGGGGATTGGATTGAAATTTCGTAAGAAGGTATAGAAAGAGGACGGACTGTAGCTTCTTGTGTGTGAGTTTCAGATCCAAAGGTTGAAACAGTGACTCGTGGAACGTCGTACAATTTCGCTCTACTGAACTAGTCTAAAAGCAAGTCAGTGTGAGAGATTTCACATAAATCTTCCTTGGATAATCCAATTTGGGTAAAACTTGTGGCATTGGAAAGAGGACGCAGAAGGCTACTACAAGTTGCAACTTTAGAATTGGATGATCCGAAATTACAGAGATACATCAGATTCAATATCAGGATTCTATAAAGTGAAAAAAGGTGTGTAGTTTTTTTTAAATTTTTGTGTAAGCTTTGTTTAACGGAATTCAAAGGGCATAGTAAAGAATTATTATCGGTAATTGATGCCCCAAGGAAAGAAAATGAAAAAACCTAGTAAGGAACCTGAAAGCTCTAGCATGACTCATGAAGAAGAGGAAGAAATGCTACATGATATATCAAAATTACAAGAACAAGTGCAACAAATGTCACGCTCACAAAAGGTAATAGAAGCTAACATAAATGACGTGGAATCTAAGATAAAGGGCATGGAAGCTAAGATGGATGATTTGAAGACAGATTTGAAGACAAACATGGTAGATTTGAAGACAGATTTGAAGAGAGACATGGCAGATTTGAAGACAGATTTGACAAATTTTCTACAAGAAATACTTACTTATGGTGAAAAGGTTGTAAAGGAAACTCATGATGTGAACAAAAGTAATGTTAATCATGATTCCATAGATTCTAATGTTGGATCGAAGACCCACCATATTCCAAAAATCGATATGAGGAAGTATGATGGCAAGGATCCCGCCACATGGATATTACAGATGGAGCAATTCTTCGATCTCAATAATGTGCAAAACACACAAAAGGTACGTATGGCAACTGTATATTTGGAACCAAATCAATTTGTATGGTATCAATGGCTTTTCTCTCATAAAAAATTTATCACTTGGGAGATTTTTACGGAAGAATTGATAGCACATTATGAAGATACAAAAAGCAACACTTTTTTTAGCCAATTGATAAGTCTCAAACAAAAGGGTTCAATAATGGAGCACATTGTGGAGTTCCAAAAATTCAACATAAGGGTAAAAGATATTCCAGATGAGCATAGGATTGATGTGCTCATAGGGTCATTAAAGGACAATATCCAACATGATGTTCGCCTTTGGGAACCTAATTCATTAGAGAAGGCATTCAGGTTAGCAAGAAAAATGGAAAGCAAAATTATGGCAACTAGGAAGCATACCACTCACAACTATAAAGATGGAAGTGTGGTTGCCCCTTGTCTTCCACAACCTATACGGTTGACAACACAACAATTGGAAGAAAAAAGAGCAAAAGGGCTTTGTTACAGTTGTGATAGCAAATACACTGAAGGTCATAAGTGTGCTGAGAAGAAATTATTCTACATAGATTTTGAAGAGGAAGAAGAAAAGGAGCAAGAAAGGTCAAAAGAAGAAGATATACTCCAGGAACAAAGCCTAGATGAAGAATAAATAAATCCGACCATATCTTGTAATGCATTGGCGGGAATTACCACTCCTCAAACCATCAAGATAGAAGGACAAATCAAGAAGAAAAAGGTAATAGTGTTGATTGATTCAGGAAGCACCCACAATTTTACTCATTGTAGGGTAGCAAAAGAATTGAATTGCTTCCTATATCCAACACCAGAGTGTCAAGTGATGATTGCAAATGGAGGAACAATAAATTGCTCTGGAAGGTGCCATAATATCAAGCTATCCATGGGAGAATATGTATTGACTAGCCCAATGCTTTCCATTCCAATGGGAGGTGCTGATGTTGTACTAGGAGTCCAATGGCTACCATCCTTGGGTACAATAGCTTTTAATTTTCAAGAACCTTTCATCAAATTTTCTACAGAAGGAAAGGAAGTTGAATTAAGGGGTATTGTAGGGAAACCAGGAAAGATAATCAGCTCTGATACCAAATGTTATGAAACCAGCTCAAGAAAAGATAGAAAAGATAGATAAACGCCTTAGAATTCAGCCTCTTCGAAGGGGCAACCTCCTTTACATTACATAAATGAAAAAATTTTGGATGATACAAATGAAAAGGCCTCATTTCTATATATAGGAGTCTAAGGGGTCATAACATAACCAGATCCGACATAACAATAATAATGTAAGGGCACAATAATAACAATAGTGGGCTTCTATGGGGCACATTAGTAACAATATGGGCACTCTTTCGAAAGCTACAACAAGCTTCCAGTATGTATGATACATTTAGCTGGCAAAATGATTCATTATGGTACAAAGATCACTTATACCTCTTTAAGAATTCTCAGCTAAAACAAAAGATTCTTATGGAATTGCACACTTCTCCCTTAGGAGGGCACTCAGGATTTTTAAAAACTTACCACAGGGTTAAGAAGGAATTTTTTTGGGATGGCCTTAAATCAGATATTCAAAAGTTTGTGGCGGACTATTTGGTTTGCCAACAAAATAAAGTTGAAACAATTAAGACATCGGGTCTATTATAACCTTTATCCATTCCAAGCCAACGTTGGGAGGAGATTTCAATGGATTTTATCACAGGTTTACCCAAGTCTGAGGGAAAGAGTGTCATCATGGTGGTAGTTGGCAGACTTACCAAGTATGCACACTTCTGTGCATTATCACAACCATTTAAAGCCAGTACAGTTTCTACTGCATTTATGGAAACAATTCAAAAGCTACATGGAAACCCAAAGATTATTGTATGTGACAGAGATCCCATTTTCACTGGAAATTTTTGGACAGAATTATTTTCTTGTCTTGGTACTCAGTTAGCTCATAGCTCATCTTATCATCCTCAATCTGATGGGCAAACTGAGATAGTAAACAAATTTTTGGAAGGATATCTTCGTTGCTTTGTATCCGATAAACAGACACAATGGGTCAAATGGTTGCCTCTGGCTGAATGGTGGTATAACACTTCCTTCCATACAACAACAAAAATGACCCCATTTATGGCACTTTATGGGTATCAACCACCATCCATCACATAATATTTAAGGATAAAAATATTCAAGAAGTGAAAGATCACATCGAGCATCAACAACAAGTTCTCCAAGTTTTAAAGGATAGTGCCACTTCGATGCAAAATCAAATGAAACAACAGGTAGATCAACGTCATAGTGAAAAATGTTTTGATGTAGGCAATTGGGTATTTTTACTGCTACATCTAAAGCAAGCTATTTATGAGAAGGAAACGTTGGCAATACTACATGCACTTAAAAAATGGCGACCTTACCGAATGGGAAGACTCTTCAAGGATGAGGATGTGGAAGCATTGTTTTGTGCTATTTCTATTATCCAACCAGATTGTATAAACGAAGTAAGGGATGAATGGAAGAAGGACAAAGAAGTATGGCCACTTATTCAAAACTTGAAAAATATCCCAATTCAAACAATATTGCCAGATATTGAAAAGAAAGGAAAAATCATATTGGAACCTGGAGTAGTCACAGAAACAAGAACCTGACAGCTACGAAATCAATCAATTTCAGAGTATCTCATCAAGTGGAAGAACTTACCCGCTGAACACTCCACATGGGAGGACAAGAATTTTATACAGAAGCATCAAGAACTACTCAAGCGTTGAGGACAACGCTTTTTGAAGTGGAGGGGCATGTTAGGCCCCTATACTACTAGTGTAACCCCTTATTGTTATTAGCACAACCCACTTATTATATTGATGTACCCATGTAGTGCCCATATTGTTACTAATGTGCCCCATAGAAGCCCACTATTGTTATTATTGTGCCCTTACATTATTTTTGTTATGTCGGCTCTGGCTATGTTATGACCCCTTAGACTCCTATATATAGAAAGGAGGTCTTTTCATTTGTATCATCCAAGAATTTTTCATTTATGTAATGTAAAGGAGGTTGCCCCCTCGAAGAGGCTGAATTCTAAGGCGTTTATCTATCTTTTCTATCTTTTCTTGAGCTGGTTTCATAACACAATCGCATAAGCATGGCCCAGAATCGATCCCTGAGCGACTAGATCTCTTCGTGCATGGCTTCCAACAATTCATTTGTGTTTCTTCACTATCAAAACGAGTTCAAAAAAGGTAATTTTCTGCAGAAAGGGTGCTAAAATTGCAAAGCGCCATTATTTTTCATGTCATTGTCATGAATTGTATAAGCTTTCTCATGATGCATTTATTTTGAGTTCTTGATTGGAAAAATTGGCTATATTTTGGATTTCTGGAAATATTTCATTAAATAATCCAATGTATTCTCTGAACTAAATTTGTAAAAAGAGGCCATGCTCAAAACAATGTTTTAAGCGGAAGAATCAGAGATAAAAAAATATCATTAGGATATATTCAAGAGTTCTTTCCAGTTTAGTTATTCTGAGCTTTCGATGGAAATGTTTGACTCTATTTTGGCTTACACGAAAGATTTCATAAACTAAGGCTGTCTATAAACAGACTAGACAAGGCTGTGCTCAATTTTGTTTAAAAAAAACCGTAGAGTTTGGGAAGAAGTGAATTGAGTTAAGGATCATGATTTTGTAATTTGATTGAATGATTTATGTCTCAGTTCTCCACATTTCAAAGTTATTTGAGAATGGACATTGATTATTCTAGTATTTTATCGTGTCATGTTCAAATTACACAGAAGAAGAGAAGAAAACTAGGGTTTTTAGAGGCTAAGCATACACAATGGCGTAAACTTTATAGGTTTTTGTGAGATTTTTATGACTGAAAAATAGGATAGAACATTAGGGCTTTCACTAAGCTAAGAAATCTAATGCCACATTCTTTACAGATTTACTTCAAAATTCTGAGACTTAAAATTTGTAATGTTCAGTTGGTTCGTAGATATCTTTTGGCAGTTTCTATTTGTATGGAACAAAGAATTTGAGACCTCAACATGAAATAATATGTTCTGGTAGATTTTCGCTTTCAACGCATCTTTGCGCAATGGAATACAATCTCTAATGCTCTTTAGTGTTTGGAGAAGCCAAAACCAATGGAACAAGAAGTAGGGGCTATTGGAACCGTCAGTAATGGAGGGAAACACTATCCTTCACAAGATAGCAACGTAGAAGAATAAGTTGTCCAAGCATGTCGTTAGAGATTTCAAACATAAGCTCTTTGTTTTCTTTAACGTCGACTGAAGTTGAGAAATTTTTCCACATTCTGGGATCACTTGTGTCTATTATATAAGTAGGTCTTGTAACCTTCTTCGAACTTCCAGTTTCTCTCTTTGAAAGTTTGTATGGAAAACCAGTGCTGGATAAAAGGTTTACTCATATGAAGGATTTAGAAAATGAGACTCCTTTAGTGAGTCCAAGAAAAATGTCTGGTGAAGAATTGATGCAAAATGATACCTGCAACAGAGCCAACAAAGTTTCAAAATTAGAGCAAACCGCGCCAATTAAAAATTGCAAACAACCTGGAATCATATCTTCCGAACAACATTGTTCGAATTACCCCAAAAGTTCAAGTATGTTGCCACTGTGCTACCTTTCTATAAACTAAAATTATTTATCTTATTGCTGTAATATCAGTGATATAGTCTTGGTTCAAACATTTGAAATATAGACTTGATTTTTCATCTAGTTGATTATGAGACTCTATACTCAAGATCATGAGAAAAATAATCCAACAATTTTGAACTTGTCAAGCATAAGTTCCTGAAAGTTAAATAGTAATCATCTCTATCTTGTTTCCCACTGTGCAGACAGGCATATCGCTGATTTTAGCAAGCCTTACAATTTTCCTCTCTACCTTCGTAAGGAAGCAAATTTCTGAACTCTTCCGTGACACACATGAAAGTCATATGCAGTTTCGGCAATGGTATTGACAAATTGTAGGAAATTATTGTATAAGAACCTTCTTATAGTCCTTGCTTCTCAATTCCAAGCAGATGTCCAACCATCCAAAATACATAATTCCTTCTTCCTTAGTCTTTTAGCTATTGCAGTATGATTGATGAAGCAAAGATTTAATTGTGTCCTTAACATTAGCACTAAGAGGATACACACTAAAGCCTGCCATAGTCATTCTAGCACCCCATTTTCATGTGGCTTCATACCTCTCAATACTTTCTTCCCTGTCACAAGAAATTATTTTGACTATGTCTCGAGCAAGGCATTATTTTTCAATATTCATACGATCTATGATATTCCTTTTAAGTGTAGCATCTAGAGACTCAAACACTGATGAGTAACAGTTTAATGCTTCCATGAACCAGAACAGGAAAGGTGTAGTATTAGTGTTAATCTTTTGTTCTACTACTATGATGAAGAAAGGTGTAGTATTAGTGTTAATCTCTTGTTCTTTATGGTTGAGAGACTTTTCCATCCTAAGAAGTCAGTCACGTGGGTTCTTTGTAGACACACTTTCATCGGACATGTGATGTAGTTGGAATGAAAGGTTGAGTGCTAAAACCTCATATAGATTTATGTCAAGCATCCTTCATGCTCTAGTTTGAACTCGAGCATACTTGTCACCATCTGTCTCACATCGGGTAGAGCCTTATAATGAAGATGGGTAAACCTTTGGTGCCATATTTCAGATTGTAGAGATGTGTCACAAGACATGGCTCCCAATGGACATCCTCCATCTTGATACGAAGTGTCAACCTGGAAACCAAGAGTAAAAGAATCTTTAAAATTCATTTTCCAAACGTGTACCTTTCCATCGATGAATGCCACCTTCTATCCTTTGTCTTCCATTGTCTAAATGGACACAAGGTTCTTCTTGAGATTAGGTACATATAGAACTTCTTGTAAATGAATCATGTTACCTTGATTCAATTGAAGGGTAACATTTCCTACTCCCTTCATGGGATAGGTGGCATTGTCTCCAAGAATAATTTCCAAGTTTGTCTCCTTCTCTATCAGATTAGAGAGAGCTTCCTTGTATCTGGTGAAGTGCCTTGAGGCACCACTATCAATTAGCAAATTACCCAAAGATTCCAGAGGACAGGTAGTGGATAGGGCCGATATAAGATAGTATTCCTTTTCCTCATTGTTAACAACATTTGATTCTTCATACCTGGAGTTCCTTGCTTTCTTGGAGGGTTGACTATTTCCTTGATGTTTTGCATTTCTTTTTCCATTGAACTTGACATTCCTTTGATTGTTGTTGTTGAAGATTCCCTTGGATTGGTTACAATCATCATCATGTGATGTGTCCCTTCTATTTCGACACTCCCTTTCATAGTGGCCAAACTTATTACAAATAAAGCACCTGCCCTTCCTTCCACCATTAGATCTACGCTTTCCATTGAAATGACCTTTGGACCCTACATTATTTCTCCTTTTGGCATGAGAAGAGAAAGCAGTGAGGTTGCCTCTATTAGAAGGAATTTCTTGCTCCACAATTCTTGTTTCTTATTGAATGCATCTCGACATTAATTCTTCAAACCCTGGAATTTGATCATTATTGAGAATAGTGGTTCTAATTATATACCACTTGGGTGGGAGTCCTCCAAGGATTGTGATAGTAAGTTCCCTACCAGGAATGACCTCTCCAATCAACAGAAGATCATTCTTGATCTCAGTGATCCTTAAGAAGTAGGATTGAATATCCTCGTCATTGACCTTCTTAATATCCTTCAACTTATTATTAAGAAATAAATTTTGATTTGCATCACTAACCTTGAACATGTTGACCAACCTGTCGTAGATCTCCTTGGGGGTGTTCAAATCAGATTTGTAGGCAACCAAATGCTTATCAATGGAATCTCTGATAATCTTCTTCGCTTTGACTTCAGCCTTACTGTAATTGTTCTTCACAGCAAACGATGCATTTGAAGAAGGCTTAGGAATTTTCCCCTTCACATAATCCAACACTTCCTTGTTCTTCTAATGTCAAATCAAGAGACATCTTCCATCCATGATAGTCAGACTTTTCATGGAGCTTGTCTTCAGCCGGGAAGTGGGATGAGGAACCCATTGAGACTTTGGTCCTTGTCCAATTGTCTTTTGTGATTGCTCTTTCACTCTTGCTTTGGGCTTTGTCTTCACCTCAACTTTGGTATCATGTTAATTTTTGGTATGTTCTATGCTTAAGAGAAATTTACTACAATTTCTTTATTAGCCCAATATCAATATCCAGTTTAGCAATCATATCACCATGATAGTGAATTGTAGATAGAACATAAACATAAGGAGTAGAAGACAAGCCAAGACAAGAGGACACGAGATGTGGCACCAACCAGGGACAAACCCTAATGTGGGGAAACTCTTGATCAATTCTTCTTATATCTTCAATAGTTCAGCAGAGAGAGATAGTACAAATTTATAAATTTGATATTTTATGACAGCTGCAGAAAAGTCGTAACCAGAAAATTCACTGCTGGTTAAACAATGTAGAATTCTTCCTCTAAGTAGTTCAGTCAAAACCAGTCAACTTCGGCCTCCAACAACAAACCCAAACATTCCAAAACAATCTAAAAAAATCAGTCAAATTTTGGTCAACTGAAGTCAAACTACAGCCAACAACTAGGGCAGTCAACGTAGGTCAAACCAGAGGTCAGATCACCTCGGTTTTTGTGCCCAAATTTGTGGCCTGCCAAGGAGTAGATGCCTCACCAAAAGAGCAGTCAAAGGGAGGTCAACATTGTTCAACACAGCCCAAAAAACAACCTTCTAAGATGTCAATGCAGTCAAACAAAAAGTGTCCTTCCTTTGCACGTGTGAGAGATCGTTGCCTAGATTAGGGTACCTAGTCAAGTGAGGAGAGAGAGATGTGATGAGATGAGATGATGAAATAATTCCTTGAGGTCTCCTCCTTTTATATGCAATGTTGAGGATGAAATGGGGGTAAAAATGCTTATTTTGTTTGCTGGCTGACCTTGGCAACTTGTTAATAATACAAATAAATTCATATCTTCATTTTTACATGTCGAAATCGAATGATATTTAAATCAATCCTACACCTATCATAGAGAGGTATCCAAGAAAAATATCAGCGATCATAAATAAGGTGACCCATATGGAGTTTGGCCCTAGTTTCCAATTTTAACACTCACCAATGATTTCTAACGCCATCTAAAAAAATTATCTCATTCTAGAGGAGAAACCTATGATCACAATTGTAGTGACCTACATCAACATGATTTATTATAGTAAAAAAGATAGACATTATGTATATTAAGAAAAAATATGCATTTAAAACAAGGAAACATACAAGTATCACAATCTAAAAATGTGAAAGTATGTGAAAGTATATAGCAAGATACATTTAAGACGACAATGGAATTAAAGGGATCATAAATAGTTTTGGTTTTCTCATCTTCCTCTAGATGATCTAGTGAATATTCTACTAACTCATCAATGGTTTCTAATGCCATCTGAAAAAATTATCTCCTTCTAGAGGAGAAATCTATGCTCACAATGGTAGTGACCTACACCAACATGATTTATTATGGTTAAAAACATTGATATTGTGTCTATTAAGAAAAAAATGTGCATTGAACATAAGGAAACATATAAGTATCACAATCTGAAAATGTTAAAGTATGTGAAAAAGTATAAAAAGATATGTTTAAGTAGAAATATACTAAATCTCAACGTCATAAGCAAAATTGACAAGAGAAAAGGAGGAAATGAGGTCAGGTATTTACATGGCCAAGGAGTCCTATTATATTTTTTCCTACAACATGATTGAAAATTCAGTTGTACTTAACTAGATGTTATACAACTATTTATGAATTTTTATCAAAATCTATTGACTTATATTTCAGTATCGTACTTGATATCAATGCTTTTTTAGATCATTTTATCTTACTAGCAATTTGTTTTGGGTAACAATGTTTGTTTTTGTTTCACAGGCACGAGGATCTTTGCATCCCATTTGAAAGGTTTGGACCAGTAAAATATGTTTATCTTCCCAAAAATTATTATACGTGGTATGGCCTTCTTGTTTATTTTAGATATTGTTAATTATGCTTGTTTATAACTTTTGAGGTTTTAGCTTTATGAAATATTGACACAATGTTCATATCATGCATTAATTGGAAATTTATATGAACATCTAATGATATTCGGTATCAGTTTTGATTTTATATGAGACCATGTTTTTCCATAATTATATCTTGTTTTTTAGTCTATTATCATGGTTTTACTTGTCTTTGTAATAAAAAGCATGTGTGGTTGATAAACTAATAATTCTATTGAGTGGTGTAATTACTTTATCTGAAGGGGCCACCACTAGGAGATATTTCTTGGCAAGGTGTAATAACCTTGGTTGCATTTCCTTGTTTATTTTAAGCATTAAAATTTAAGTAAATTAAATGGGCCGAGTTGGGGTACACAGATTCCAGAGATGAGGTGGAAGGGGAAAACTGCTTGGAATGTGGACTTGTGTGGCATATTCTAGTAGGTAGACACAAAATAAACTAAGAATGAAAAAACAAAAACTAACAAAAAAAAAACAGAGAGACAAGGGGCAACTCGCATGATTCCACAGTCTAAAAAGAGCTTAGCCAGGCAAGGAAAAATGAGGGAGGAAACAAAATGTGGAAGGCAGGTAAATGCTTCCATGTTTATCATCTCAGGGCTATCTACGAGATGAGGGTTTGTTAAAATTGGCAACTAGGGCCAAACCCCATGTGGGTAACCTTATTTATGGTAGTTGATATTTTTCTTGGATTCCTCTCTCCGAGAGGTGTAGGATTTGATCTAAAGATCATCCAATTCTGTAAAAATTGGCAACTAGGCCAAACTCCATACAACTCACCTTATTAATGATAGATGATATTTTTATCTGATTCCTCTGTTCAAGAGGTGTAGGATTGATCTAAATATCATCCAATTTTGACATGTATTCATGGAGATATGAATTTATTTGTGTTATACGTCAATTCGTCAAGGTCGACCAACAACCAAATTGCCCCCACTTGTGCTCAACGTTTTAGTATGAAAAGAGGTATCTTGTTAGTCATTTGGACACACACTCTTCTTATGATCTCTTCCTTTCCACTTGTCTTTGGGTTTTGGTGGGAGGAGAGATCCTAAGAGACTACGCATCCCTAAGAAGAAGATGCCCTAACTCTACACTGTCATGGGGAAGGCATGTCCTAGATCTAGACACAGCTAAGGGAGAGAAGGCTCTAAGTTGTCCTAATATGGTAGAAGCATAACATGAAGGAAAACTCTTATGGTGGATCTACACAAGGTTCTACGTTGTCCTAAATGGGACCTTTCTACACAACAATAAGAAGCTTAAGTATGCTACCATAAATGATGTCATACCCTAATCACAGAGATACTAAGATGCTACCTAAATTCCCTATGGAGATGACCTTAAGGCCTAATGCAATAATGAAGGAGGACAACCCTAACATAGCTAAAGATAAGTCTATGCGCTGGTCTAAAAGAGACCTCACAGAAGTTTCACAGTCTGAATGCACTCTAAATGTTGGTCGTATTCCACAGCAAAAGAAGGGATACATTCTATCCTAACCAAGGAGATATAATCCACCGCAAGAAGAGGATTCCTATAAGCTCGAAAGAGGAGAGCCATATGATGCCTAATCTGAACATTGTTTTGTATAGGGATAGCGTCCAGCTTGAAGCATATGACATGAAGTAGAGTACTGAAAGATGTGTGTTCAGCAAGATTGGACAACATATGATTAGGAATGTGTTGACATAAATGCAAGTGCACAAATTGTTGTATTTTGTAGACTTTCATTTAGATGGATAGAGAAAGGGTTAAAGGCAATAAACAATGAAATTAATCAATGCATTGAAGACCAGTTTAAGCAATCTTCAATTATAGCCTAGCTACTCTGCAAGCCATAGCAAGTAGATAAGGCTGGTGAGTGTAAATGGTGCAACATAGTGCACAATGATGGGTGCAACAATGATGGAGTGGTGCAACATAGTGCACAGTGATGGAATGGTGCAAAATAGTGCACACTTATGGGTACAACAGTGATGGAGTGGTGCAACATAGTGTACAGTGATGGAATGGTGCAACATAGTGCACATTGATGGGTACAACAGTGATGGAGTGGTGTAGCATAGTGCACAGTGATGGAATGGTGCATCATAGTGCACAATGATGGGTACAACAATATTGGAGTGGTGCATCATAGTGCACAGTGATGGAATGGTGCAACATAGTGCACAGTGATGGGTACAACAATGATGGAGTGGTGCAACATAGTGCACAGTGATGGGTACAATAATGATGGAGTGGTGTAGTATAGTGCACAGTGATGGGTACAACCGTGATTCGGTGCAGCTCAGTGATAAGAGAAACTTAGTGAATGGGTACAACATAGTGACGGGTGTAGCATGATGATGAGGTGCATCATAGTGAGGTGCAACACGGTGATGGAGTCACCTTGGATGATCAGTTGAAGCAGTATGCCTTCACCTAAGTCCAGATCAGCTACCTCATGTGACATCTTCTTTGAGAAGATATCTACTCTTATTTTGATAAGTCAAAATGTTGACTTCTGATGTATATGTACTATCTCTCTCTCTGGTGAACTATTGAAGAACATATAAGAAGAATTGATCAAGGGTTTCCCAACATTGGGGTTTGTACCTGGCTGGCGCCACATCTTGTGTCCTCTTGTCTTGGCTTATCTTTTGCAATTTATGTTTATGTTCTACTTGCATTTTAATATCATGCTACGTGTGATTGCTAATCTGGAATTGATATTGAACTAATATGGAAAATTGAAGTAAATTTTCTGTCAGCATAGAACATACCTAAAATTAACAAATTCTGACATGTATTTATGGAGATATGAATTTATTTGTATTATTGACAATTTGTTAAGGCCAGCCAGCAAGAAAATTACCCCCAGCTCAACCTCAACATTGCATTTAAATAGAGGATACCTCAAGTCATTTCAGGCACACATGATCTCGTGATCTCTCTCCATTTGTTTGGGTTTATCTTCTATCAAGGAGGACGTATTGGAGGTAGTCATCGAAGAGAGTCCTAACCTCAGTCATGAAGGAGATCTAGTCATAGTTGAAGATAAGCCCTAGCTATAGATCTAAGGATCCCTAATGTGTATCTAGAGGAGGAGCCCTAAGCCACATCAAAAGGAGCCCTAGCCACAACAAGAGAAGGAGCCCTAGCCGCGACTAAAGGAGAGACCCAAGTTGCAACCAACAGAGCCCTAACACAGTAAGAAGAAGCCTGAAATAAGCATGAGAATTTTAGGTTACAATGCAGTGATAGAGGTTGTTCCTAGGAATGGATTAAGGACTGTTTGAAAGGTGGGGGAGCCGCAACAATAAGGTGAGGTAGTACGTTGAAGAGATCTGTCCTATAGGCTCAGAACAGAGCAATGTAGGGCTAGATACATATGCAGATTGGGTGCTAGAAAGTGTTGACATAAAGGCAAGTTCTTGTAGGCTAGATATTACTCCATTGATGGTGTTTGTAAGCTGTTTGAAGGAGGACCGTAGGCCTAACTTGCTGCTTGGCTAGGTTGCAAGCCATAGCTAGCAACAAAGGTTGTTCTAAGGGTTGCATTAAGGGTAATCAAACCAAACTTGGACAGTGTGGCAGTGGTGGAGTCTCACCTTGGTACACCACTGATGAGCCTCATCATTGGGTAATGATGTGGGCCTTAATACATGTCCAAGCTTATTAAAATCAACTCTTCTCATAATTCCTTACATTTTTTAATTATATTTTTCTTAATGAGAAGGCTGGTTTGAGAAACCATAGTGGTTTATCGCCAGCTCAACAATGACAAAGAGTGGACCCATCGCATCTACTTGTGTATACAACACTGTCACCTCCAATTTTGTACAAACCCTGGGTTGATAATGTAAAGTTGGTAGCCCCAGGAGTTGCAACATTGTTGCCGCAATACTGGTGTTCATCAACCGCAACCTAACAAGATGTGCATTATTGACTCTGTGGAGAATGAGGGCTGAAGGTTGATGCCCTAACTCTTGAAGCAACGACAACAAGTGCAACAAGAAGAAAACAACGTTCTAGGAGATTTATTGTGTCAAGGTTTGACCATGTTTGGCTCAATTTAATGAGTATCCTGTTGGTGCCATATGAATGATTTTCAAAGAAAGATTTTGTCCTGTTTGACCAACATTGACTTCTTTGGTCAAGGCTTTACTATTGTTTTCATAAAATATTAGATTTGAATATTAGTGGTTCATCCTTCTGTTGTTGAGACACAATCATACGATGAGTCATCCAACTTTCCCCTAGTGATTTGTTGTGTATAGGGTGAGTGGTTTAGCCTTCCTCTATGATACCCCATGGCAATATGTAGGCAGGATGAGTGGTTCATCCTTCTCATGTTGAGACATCCTACCCATGTAGTCTGGGACTGATGGGAAGTACCTCTCATCTGGCCAATGAGTAGGGAAATGAGGATAGGGACCACAGTACTATCGATGGGCGCATTGTGTACTACCATACTCCCTATGCTAGGATGACCTATATTTATCTGTGATCAATTGGAAATGACTTCGGGTCAGTAATAGTGGTATGAGACACTCTCTTTACATGGGACTAACTTTGGGTTAGTAGAGAATGGAATGATACATTATAAATCGTTGCTTCTTCTTCATAGTTCAACAGAGCAGAGAATAGCAGAGCAATGCAGAGGAGTGCATTGATGGGAAAGATAGTACCGATTGAGAGATGGATTAGCAAATGGAGTTCTCCCTAGTTGAGAGGGAGTGTTAAAATTGGAAACTAGGGCCAAACTCCATGTGCGTCACCTTATTTATGGAAGCTGATATTTTTTCTTGGATTTGTCTCTTCGAGAGGTGTATGATTGATCTAAAGATCATCCAATTCTGACATGTATTTATGGAGATATGAATTTATTTGTATTATTGACAATTTGTCAAGGTCAACGAGCAAGCAAATTACCCCCAGCTCAACCTCAATGTTGCATTTAAATAGAGGAGACCTTGAGTCATCTGAGGCACACATCATCTCATGATCTCTCTCCACTTGTTTGGGTTTGTCTTCTATCAAGGAGAACGTAGTGGAAAGAGTCATTTAAGAGAGCCCTAACCTCAATCATGAAGGAGATCTAGCCGCAGTTGAAAAGAAGCCCTAGCCACAAATCTAAGGAGCCCTAATATGAAGCTAGAGGAGGAGCCCTAGTTGCAGCAAGAGAAGGAGCCCTAGCCGCAACAAAAGGAGAGACCCTAGTCGCAGCAAGAAGAAGCCTGAAAGAAGCATGAGAATTTCGGGTTACAGCACAGTGATATAGGTTGTTCCTAGGCATGGTTTCAGGATTGTTTGCAAGGTAGGGGAGCTGCAGGAATAAGGCAAGGTAGTTTGTTGAAGAGATCTTCCCTATAGGTTTAGAAAAGATCAGCGTAGGGCTAGATACATATGTGGATTAGGTGCTAGAATGTGTTGACAGCAAGTCGAGTTCTTGTAGGCTAGATACTACTGCATTGATGGTGTTTGTAAGTTGTTTGATGGAGAACCGTAGGCCTAACTTGCTGTTGGGCTAGGTCGTAGGCCATAGCCAACAACAAATCTTGTTCTAAGGGTTGCATTAAGGGTAATCAAACCATACTTGGACAGTGTGGCAGTGGTGGAGTTTCACCTTGATACACTGCAGCCTAAGAAGGCCTGCATTATTTATTGTGTGGAGAATGCGGGCTAAAGGTTGATTCCATAACTCTTGAAGTGACAGCAAGTGCATCACGAAGACAACAACATTCTAGGAGATGTATTGGGTCAAGGTTTGACCATTTTTGGCTCAGTTTAATGAGAATCCTATTGGTGCCATATGAATGATCTTCAGAGGAAGATTCTATCCTGTTTGACCAAAATTGACTTCTTTGGTCAAGGCTATACTGCTGTTGTCATAAAATATCAGATTTGTATATTAGTACTATCTCTCTCTGTACTGAACTATTGAAGAATATAAGAAAAATTGATCAAGGGTTTCCCCACATTGGGGTTTGTCCCTGGCTAGTCCCACATCTTGTGTCCTCTCGTCTTGGCTTGTATTCTAATGTTTGTGTTTTTGTTCTATCTGCATTTTACTATCATGCTGATGTGATTGCTAAACTGGATATTGATATTGGGCTAACAAGAAAATTGAAGTAAATTGCTCTTAAGCATAGAACATACCAAACATTTAACATTGGACCTGCGGGGTTTACTCTCTACCTGGTTCACTATCCCCTTCCATGCTATTAGGTTTATTAGCATTCAGAACATGAATGCTCCTAACTTGTAGATTTGTAGAAATCCATCTAAATACCAAGCCACTCATAGGCACCAACATTGTGGAGATTAGATCTAGTATACGTATCAGTCAATTCAGTAGGGAGAATTCTTTCTGTAGCTTTTGGAAGTATATTTATTTTTGTAGTTTTCTGAAGTATACATATCTAATTATATCTCGTATACATATCAGTCAACTCAAGAATTCTCAAAGGTTTGAAGTGCAGAAAGAATTATCCCTGCTATTAAAGGCACTCCTGTAAGCATACATGTATCAAAAGTTGAAACAAAGACAAATGTGGGTGTAACAGAGAAAAGAAATGTTGTGATAATTGATGCGTAAACATATTTTTATAGCCAACTATATTATGTCTGCCTCAAAATTTCTAGATTCCAAAGAAATCTTGTCTCCCAAGCCTGCAATTTTAAGATCGTCCTAATTTTTAATGTCTCTAATGTGGCCTTTGTACTTTTGTCTTTTTATTCCATGATTTTGTTTTGAAATTTTTGTTGCAATTTTGTAACTGGGAAATTTGGCAACATAACTACCAAAGAGGCTGCCAACCTTAAAAATGTTGTCAAGCCCAAGTTCTGATGTAGACAAATACCATGCATATGCCAACAAAAAGCTCCAACATTTTGAACATTTGTAATCTTGTAGTTGATAATTTGTCCACATGTATGATTTTGTCTTAACTAACTGGAGAGCAACAATCCCTTCTTGTATATAATAATTGTTAAGGTTGCTTTAGTCTATGAAGCTAACTGGTGTTGTTTGTAAGGCCCTTGTCACTGTGACACGGATCCTAATACCTTTGCTACAAAAAATGCACAAACTAGCACATAGCCTTTACTTTCAAATTGTTTCTTTCCATCAAGAAAAAGTACATAGTCACTTATAAAATATGGACCTGCATATGATGCAAAAGTTTCCAGTATTGGTAAGGATGCAATCAAAAGTACTTTCTTCTAGAGAGATAGCCATAAGGCTTTTGCTAATGACTTAATATGACCTTATATCGAGCTTTATCGCCAATGTACTCCTTTATGGATAGTAACTAAACTCTGCAAATGGACCTCATTTGTCAAAAGTGATCCTAAATGTGAATATGTTTTCTACTATGCCTGCAATTGTGAACTCTTTTTGTGCCTTTGTCTAAGAAAGGTTGAATTTTTATTTTGTATGAGCACAATGACGACTCAGAACTTTGTCTTGTGTGTCAGTGTCTAATCTATGGAAAAAGATAAATATAGATTTTCATCACTCTTGAATAGACTGTAAAAAATTATTGGCATTGCGTGATGTTGAAAATAGTTAGGTGGATTAGTTCAGAGCTTAAGAAGATATTTATTTTAATGGCACAACTGACACCATGAAAGAATCTTTGGAACAAGTGGTGGAGTAGATTGTGCCTGAGAAAAGGGTTGCAACAATGTATATGAATTTGGGAAAAATCCCCATGTAATGGTGGGTAAGCACATCGAATCAAGTTTCACTCATGCCATGATATGATAGAGATACTTAACGATAAAGGCCTACCAAAAATTGGGGCTCCACTAGGTAATGACATTTTGGAATCCAGTTCTGTCAACTAGCCCTACAATTCGATGGTACTTCCAATCCAGTGGGATACATGTATTACTGCAAAGACATTAAGAGATATAGGAGGTTCCTATTTAACTATGGGTTTAGAATTTTATGCAAACCTTAGAGCCATTTCCAAAGAAGTGATATCTTGAGGTAAAAATGCAGTGGCAGCCAACTAGCTAGGTTGAATTATGAGAAATGTTCTATAACACTTTATATAACTCTACAAGGAGAAGGCACAGATTGCAAGTTTGATAGGGTTCATTTGGTGTTTCCAATAAATGGACCACCCACAAAGTCCAATAATAGGATCCCCAAAAGTGTACCCCTTAAAGGAACTTTTCCATCTATGGTATAAAGAAACTAATTCCCTTTTGAAACTGTTGATAATGTGGTTGGTGTTATTTCTCTGGAAATGAAAAGTATTGATCTCCTTGTTGTTTTGTGAGTTGTTGATAGTGTATGGGAAGATGGTGAAAATAGTGGGGAATAAGATAGATCTGCATTCTACTTAAAGGATCATTTTTCAGCAAGGAATGTGTTGTAGTGTAATTAAATCTGTATGTTGTTCCAAAGATTTTTGAATCAAATAGATCTGTAATCTACTTAAAGTTTATTTCCTTCCAAACTTAGTGAATATCCAGTGTTGGGTTGTGAAAGTGTGCTTGATATATAACTTGGATGGATCCTAGCTGGTGTAGAGTATCCAGTGTTGGGTTGTGAAAGTGTGCTTGATATCTAACTTGGAAAGATCCTAGTTGGTGTAGAGTCCCCCTGAGGGTACACTCAAGCTCACTACTATGTTATTGCTAATTCACTATTTTCTTTTTGAAGCAGCACTAACAATTCTAGTTCCAATAGTATATCTAGTAGTATACCTAAGAGCATATATATATGCATACCTAGTAGCAAAACAAACAGAGTAATTATATGAACCTTGAACCAAGATAGCATCATGATCAGCCTCTGTTAAGGAAATATGTCCACGTGTTGTGGGAGTCTCACCACACCAAACGCATCTTAGAGACCCTTGTGATGACCAGGTTAGCCCTGTAACTTCACTACCTTCTAACGTGTTTAGAGGTTGTTGTTACCAAAAGATATTGGTTTCATTCATTGTTCACAGGTAGCAAACTTTCACTGCCGTATTTTGTTGAGAAATATCAGGAGCCTTGAAGGAGGAGGGTAGGGTCAGGCCTTGCCTCCATGTACTCGAATATGTAAAATAAATGCAGCCTTACAGCCATTTTCCTAGTTCGGGTTAAAATTGCAGTCAACCCACATTACTTTCACTGGAAAGTATTTGAATGTAGAGCTAATGTAACAAAAATTAATAGAAAATATAGTGACAAGCCCATTCATCTTGACATGACAGTATATCCAAGCCTACTTTGGATGACACTTAGACATATAGCTCTTGGGAGTGTAGAAGCTTTTATAAGGTCTCAAAAATGGATGTGAGATCTAATAAATTAAGTATCGTGATGTAATTGGAGGGTGGAGGGGGTCAGCCCTATCTAGACCTGGTTCTAGCCAAGAAAACCATTAAAAGGTTCCTCACAATGCTCTAGAATCTGGATTGGGGGTTATTGGACTGCAAGGAGGACCACTATGCAGTCCAATCTCAGGTTGGGAGGAGAGTTGCAGTCTCTAGCTCAGTTGCCCAGAGATATGTGTCTATCACTCTAGCTGACCTTATGTTATAATTCCTAAAATTGTTACTGTGTCCAATGACTGCATGAGACACATCTTCTTAGGGTGCAAGGATGATCACGTCTTGATGACACTTAGATTTGTAAAAAAAATGTACACAAATGTGTGATATACCATATATGAATACATCTATGAGTGTTTTTGTATTGATGCGTATGTTGGTGACAATATATCTCTGAGTGTGTACTTTACTCTATCTTACTGTTCTGAATTCTCAAAACTCTGCTTCATATTAGCAAGAAGTATGACCTTTGTTCTTATGGTAGTGATAAATTGGTGTAATATTACTCATGGAAAGCTTGATAACATATAACCCATACTAGATGGTTTTAACCTATAAGATAGTTGAGGTTACAAAGATATACTTTTGTGACAAATGTTTTCGGTCACTACTATGAAATGATTGGTTATTTTCCTGTAAGGTCTAGAACTCATGATTCTATGGAGAATCATGTTCTACATATTAGTAACTACTTAAAGGGCTTGTTAGGTCCCATATATGTATATATATAAGCTGGAGAATGTCAATAAACCTTAGCAGTTTCTTAGTACTGGTAAAGATGATGTGAGTTCCTGTCCAACTCCTGTTGACCTAGGCACCATATTGTGTTCAATGCTTTCTATTTATTTTATATTGTGACAAGAATTGACATGCTATTGGATGTGATATAAACATATATTTTTTGAAATCGCATACATTGTTCACCAATATCTCTTAATAGACATTACATAGGATGAATTGTATTTGATCAGTCTCTCTGTCTAGTTTGCTTAAAAGTTGTCTAATTGGAATCCTTGAACTCCTGAAGTCAAGATGGTGAATCTTGGGCATTAATCAAACTGTCCATGATATGTGCTATACACGGGTACTATTTTGGCAGGTTTATTTAGAGTCAATCTAAATCTATGTGTTTTATATGTGGTTATCCAAATTGCTAGGACAGGGCAACCCCTTTTGTACATTGGGTGCCATCATATGTGTAATAAAATGATGGACACTGATGCTTTAGTTTCTTGAAAACTGTTATCAGAGGATCACACCTATTTTCTGCGGTAGGGTGCCTCTTTACATTCCCAAGGCAAGCAGCATGCAACCCATCTCTTTTGGAAGTGGTGCCTCCCACTGTTTATGTAATCATTATTTATCTCACATGTTCTTTCACGAATAATGCCATTTTATTTTTATTTCATAAATATATGTGTTATGTGTGGTTTATTATGTTGTTCTATCAATGCGTGCTCCATTTTTTATAATTTGTGGCAGGGGTTTCTTGTTTTGACACCTTCAATCAATAAGTGAAAATTTTGTAGGGACCACCTCCAGTTTTAGGTGTTGCTTAGAATTTTGGATAGAAGATACTGGTGACAATCTTTGGTTAAACTTTCTTCAAAGTTGGCATAAGAACAATGGAGGTGCAATCAATACAAGTTAGTGTTACTACCTAGTGTTAAAACTATTAGGGGATGCCAAGATAAAATTTAAGTGAACCTAGTCCATAGCAAATTAGACCTTTGTGAAGATTATGGGTTCAATTTTCATTTCAGTTGATGCAAAATTCATAGAGATTCAGCCAATGCAAATTCCCTCTATTGGGAGAGACTAAAAGCAATAGGGCTTGGCAAATTGAGCATACCTCCACTAGCAGATCCAAATAAGGGGATACTTGTTGCATTCAGGAAGGGGAAAGTTAGATTGTTATAGGTTGAAAGTATAGAGAAGTCAGAGTAGAAATCTTAGATATAGAAAGTACATTGTTGTTATATATGTGCAAGGTCTACATAAGAATGCCATAACTTTTGATGGGAATATGTATGTGTGAAAAGTATAGGAAAATTTGGATAATCATTGTAAATGTATGGGATTGGGAACTTGGGTTTTGGGAAAGCCCTATTTTTGCTAAGATGTGCTTCACATGAACCCTGATATTTCTAGTTGCTTTAAGAGCTGCTCTCTAGACCAGTGTGGTAGATATGTTTTAACGTCTTGTCTTATCTTGTCCTCAAAACATTTTGACTCAGTCAAACTACATAAAAAAACAGGGGTGGGGGTGAGGGTTGTGTTACACAACAGGGGGACATCGGGGTCAAATGTGATTCACATGTTTACACCATTACCTTGTATATGCAAACAATTTTCCCTTGTGCAGGTGTAAAGCCCTTAGTAGACATCGTTATACTTATTGCAGCCCCAATCCCCACTATCTCCTCATGCAATTGATCCTAAACTTGTAACATGCTTTTAAATATGATATTCACCATTAGTATGAACATTCTCATAGGGTTTTGCGGTTGTTTCTATGGACATATCATATATGTGAAGATGCGATTGAATGCAAAAAGTAAGAAGTTGAGAATATGCAGAAGATTTGCAAGAAACCCTTCTCGAAGAGTTGAAACAAATCACACATTTTCCACTTGCAAACCATCATCTTGTACCTTCAAAAATTTACTCTCCAAACCTACAGTAACACCCTACAAGACTATCTTTTTTTCAAAAGTTGATTTATACAACTTGCAAACTGACCCCCAAGGTCACAATGTCTTGTACTGTAACTTCCTTTGTAATGCAAATCTTTGAACTTGATCTTAGATATTTAAACCTCCCCCTTTGAATTTTATGGTCACCATCAATTTCCAAGTAATGGAATTTATCTTCGGTTAGTGTACCACTGGTTGGATCAACGATGCTATCATTTCTTTCTAACTTGGAACGATTCTATCTCTCCTCATATGATAGAATCTGGATTGGGTATTTGCACTTACTTTTGATGCAGCAATTCTTGTTGATTAGGCTTTGCATTTAATTAGGGTGATGTGAATAACTACCCAAGCTTAAACTGAATATGCACCCATGTGCAATATGATGTCATTTTTCCCATGTAACAAAGTTTGAAAGTACCCCACCCTCCGATCCTGTAAGCAAGGGTAAGATATTTTGTTTATCTGTTTTTGACTAAGTGGAGTGTTCACTATAAATATTGATGTTTCCTTTTTCTTATATATTTTGTTTTGAGAAAGTATGAGTAAAAATATGAATAATTGTGAAAACTTACATTGTGACTTCGTTGGAACATCCAAAAATATTTCAAAAAATTGAAGTAAGAACATGAATAACTATGAAAACATATACTCAAGGAATTATAAATTCATTCGAATATCCAAAGATAATAATTTATGTATCCAAAATTGAGTTGTTGTAAATTGATTTGTATACCTCATGCCTGTACTAGATTATGTATGTATGCAAATTTATAAAGCATAGGTTCATTCATATATCAAATTTTCTGATGCACTTTGAGTTGTAGTAGACTATGAGAAACCTCCTCTTCTAGCACCAAAAAAGTATGAAGCCTGATCATAGTACTCTTTCCATGCTTTATTGTGTGGTAAATAGGTTTTTATTAGATATATCCTCTCCTAGGTGCTCGCTTTCCAAAACCCATGAATCATGATAGTGGATGGAGGAAACACTTTTTTTTTGCAAAGCATGTGGAATTCCAAAGGGATTAGTGGGTGTAGGTGTGTCTCTGGGATCTTCCAGATGGCTTGAGACTGGTTTGATTTAACTACAACGAAGCGTATGTGAAGAGATAAGGATGACACACTATGAGTTAATCCCTGAAGTTTGAAGTTAGACATTTGGACAAATTGGATTACCTCTTTATTGATTTAACTCGATGAAATAGAGACATCTATTTCTATTGCTGCATTATGAGACTCACGAAATTGCCTAAATTAGGTGTTTGTTTCTTGAGAAGAGAGAGACATTTGTTGCTGCATTATGAGACTGAAGAAATCACCTAAATTGAGTGTTACCTGAGAAGTGGATGAGGTGGAAGATATGACTAGGTTGCCTGATAAGATGAGGCAACTTCAATTTTTAAAATCCATAAGCAAATTCAGTCCATAAATATATTTTATCTCATGGAAGCTATGGGATATTTATAACTTCAGCATAGAAATCTAATGGCTTTGGAATAATTGCTAAGAAACAAACAAAAAGGGTGAGTTCTAAATGTTCAAATCCAGAATTGAGATTTCTATGGTCTTGTATTCCATTTGTATTTGTTCAATCTCCAAATAAAATTGGGAAGTGATAATTAATGAGAAACAATCATGTTATGATCAACAAAGTAAAATTAGTTGATGGGAGTAGGCTGTTTGAGCAATATTTTAGACTTTCAACAAAATAAATCACAAGGTTTATCATTATGAACATTAATGTAGGAAAGATGGTCCTTTTTGGTTGTGTAGAAAAAATAGATTTATAATTCAAAACCGTTGAAATGTTATCACGTATATCAAGAATGTTTATGTTTAGATTTAATAACAAGGTTCCAAGTCATTATGACAAAAAATTCCCAATTATTCAAGACAAACTCAATTAATTATCAATTTAATAATAATAATATAATTTCCAATTTTTCCTTATTACTTTACAAAAGGGATATTGTGTCCTTATACTATTTTATTTCTTTGGAATTTTTGGCTAGAAACATTTATTTTTGGGTGAAATCTTGCTTTTTGTTTTTGAATTCAGCTCTTAAAAAACCGCCACTATTATAGAAAGTTCACAAATCAAATTTTTGATTCCAATGAATTGAGAACAAATAGCGTAGGCAAATTTGACCAAACAAATATAGCCAAAAACTATCGAAAACATACACTACGACCTATAAAAATGCACATCGGACTGTAAACGCACTTGGCCTCTTCACATGCAATTATTTTTTCATTTGGTTCTTTGTTTGCTTACCTAAAATTCTTACAATGTGAGTCTTCTATAGTTGTGTTGTTTGTGTCTTAACATATCATTTTCTTATGTTCTTGTCACTGATAGCATCCATCCATTAACCAACCAACAATATATGTGTTTGGTGACTTGCAAAAATTTGACATGTGACATTGCCATGAAAACGTCCATGTAGTTGGAGAGAGGATAGAAAATTTTTCAGTGCATTACCTATGGTTGTGGGTATTTTTCCTATTCTATATGTTGTGATCCTTGATAGGTAGGTTTAATTTTTAATTTTTGGAGGTTGTGGTGCTGCTTGCAAGTAATTTTTTTTATTTTTTATTTTGTAATCTTGGTAGGACTCTCTGATTTTCATGTCCATTATACACCCCATTACGGGGGAAGGGTAGCCAAGATTTGAACCCAAGACTTCCAGTTCAATGAGACTTCATTTCCATGGCCACTGCCACTTGAGCTACCCCATGCGGACCCTTGCAAGTAATTTATTATCTTTTTGGAAATTTAGAATTCAATTATATTATTAAAGTTATTATAATTTTAAATATTTTATTTTAAAAAAATTAGTTTTTTTTTTAATAAATAATTTTAGTAAGCTTGGCAGATCCTTTCTATTCCATTTTAAAAAAGAGGAAGGAAATACATAAACATCATCCATAATAAGATGGCCTCAACTTGCTCATTGGGAAACTATGTATGTTGGCCATCTGACAACATTATATGCCATCCAAAATCTAAAAAGCCTGAGAATGTTAAGCAAGGTTATATAAACTTTAGTGTCTATGCATCTCGTATTTACTTTATGTCTATAACAGAAAGATAAAAAATGCATACTATTCATTTATACATAGAAAAATTAAGAGTCAAAACTATGCTAAGAAAAATGATAATCATCAAAAGATTCAATTGGCGTCAAGTCTTTGGCACTAGAGCCCGATAGTTCAGTTTGTGGAACGTAGGGAATATGATTCTCAATACGACTTAAATGAGCATTTTGTTGTTGAATTTGGAATTGAATGAGTCGGAATTCCTTGTCCATTTCCTGTATTTTTGTTGCTAACTATGAAATTCCTTCAAAGCTGGATATTAAAGCTTTTGCCAAGAGATTTTTCATCATCCAGAAAAGGTAAAGGGTCTACGGAATTAGGTGTATCAGACTTTGGTATGGCCTAGGTTAGGGATGAGATCCTGCCATTCATTTAGCTCTAATTCATTATATGTTTCCTGCTTCAATTCATTCTCCCAACCGAAATTAATCTAACGAGCATGTGGGTGTGCATTATTTTGCTAAGACATAGTTTCTTCCAAGTTTAAATCATTGTTATTTCTGCGACCTTGATTTCGTGTAGTTCAAGGTTGAGCTTGAGTTATTCCATGACCACAACCCTGGCCCTGGCTACGACCTTGACCACCCCTTGCATTTCTCCCTCAGGACAAAAGAGTGAGGAGAAAAAACATTAGGGAAAATATTGGACTTGAGGGTTGCGCTTGGACGGAAAGTAAATATGATAGATGGACTAACAACCCAATAGACTACAAACTCAAAGAGTTATATACAAAACCAACGACGGGATGCTAAATGGAAATTCCTTATATGGAAATATACTTGAATGTCTTTGTGTTAAGGAGAGAAAGCTCCTTGAGAATTCAACAAACTCTACTATCAGTGATACCCTACCAAAGGCTGTCGAAATAAAGCATAGGGGTGTTTTGGCAAGGAAACATAACAAATAGAGGTAAAGGGATGAGGCTAGGAGGGATTGGTCCTTCAACTTGCTTAGTTGTTATTGGGAAATATGCAAATATTTTTGCCCTTCGTGCTTTGATAATTCCATGCCCTTTAGTGCAAATAGAAAAACAAAAAGAACATTCCCAAACACCTCCTAAAATTCCCATAGAATACATTAGGATCAACACTATATTCAATGACATCATCCATTTTCTTTAGTTCTTTCATTATGGAGTGAATGCAAAGAGATGATTGTATGATCGAATGAAGGTTTGTGCAAAGCTGATTCAACGCGATTTGCAATCTCTCCTTGATTTGATGAATTCGGTGGCACATCGCGTAAGCCAACCTCAATTGGATACAACTACAAAACTTTTTGATCCTCTTCACTCGTGCCCAACATAACAATTTGAAAGTATCATAATCTAAAAATGTGAAGGTATGTAAAGTCTACTATAAGGGGGCCTATCTAAAAATGTGAAAGTATGTAAAGTCTACTATAAAGGGGCCCCCAAAAGTTAGTACGAGAGGGGTGCCCAACGTCCCCAAGCTTTGTAACAATGTGGTTTTAAACCACCCTCATAAGTTGCTACAAGGGGGGTTGTAAGCCACCCTTGTACGTTGCTATGAGGGGGATTTTAAATTGCCCACATAGGTCAATTTTCAAGGGGGTTTCAAATCACCCCCAAAAGTGACTTTTTTTAAGCGATTTACAACCAACCTTAAAAGATGACTTTTGAGGGCTATTTCAATCACCCCTAAAAGTCACTTTTGTTACTGGTTCATATCTCTTAAAAAACCTTTTTATTTTTCCTCACAAACAAAGCCCACGTGAAGGGCCCTCGTGCCTAATCGACCCAACTTTTGGGGCATGTCCCTGACGAAGCCAAGGATAATTGAACCAACGCTTCATAACAGAGGGCCAATGACTTGGGAGATAGGCTTCAACCAACCATTTGGGCTACCCATCAATGATATCTCTTCAAAAACCTTACCTAAAAGGCTTTACATTTAGAGGTGATGCTTTGAAGGGAGTGGGGTTCTAAAAAATTCCACCCAAAAGTCACTTTTCAAGTTTGGAAGCCCCCTTTAAAAGTGACACATTTGGGGGCAGTTCACATCTCTTAAAAAACTTCTCCTAAAACGCTTGAATTTTAGGGGTGATGCTTTTAGGGGCAAGGGGGGGAGGTTTGATGGAGGTTTTAAAAAAATGCAGCTAATGTTAATATTGCATCTAATTCCCACTTTTGGAGGCACATTACAACCCCCCCAGAAGTAGTTTTTTTTTAGTAGTGGTAGTTATAATTTTTGTCTCCAGAAGTCATTTTTTTTTAATGATTAACTATGCTTTGCTTCTTTCTAGGATATCCTCTCAAGAACATGTTTCAACCAATTCTCAAGTTCATTCTTCAAATTACTCTTATATTTATTTTTGAGATTTATACTTCTCTAATCTTTTGTAAGAAAAGGTATTTCATTTTATACAGGGTAGGTGATTCCTTGAGTTAGAGGAAAGGAATATCTTTCCCTCACTAGAAAATGGATTTCCGTATAGAAAAGGAAAATGATTTCCTTTCTTGATAGAGATACAAGACTTTCCTTATCAACATCGATTACATTACCAGCATATGCATCGTCAACATTACAAATAGCTGGTGAAGTCTCTTTTTTAATCGTTGCCCCTCGAGTAATCTTCTTGTTATTCCAAAGAAATCCTCGGCCTCTCCCCTTCGCATTAGTATTATGAGATACAACCTTAATTGCTTTTGGTTTTTTCAAGAAATCAATCATGGGTGCTTCCTTACATATATTAGACACATATGATAACACTGCAAATTGTATAAGTGGTTCAACAACAACAATGGATCCATAAATATTTGACTCCATTCCTACATGCTTTCCTCTTAGTTTAATTTGGGCTGGTGGAAGAGGTCGAAGGGGATTGTTTAATGTGTACTTTGCAACCCTTGCTCCGTGTAATGTGAACATTGGATGTCTGGGTTCCAGTCATTGATCTTTTGTAAAGTTGTGAACAACACGACTTTACAGCTTTGAATTTGTGTAAACCTAGTAGCAAAATTTAGAGATCTAGTCGCGGAAGTTTACCAGTTATTGCAGCCCACCGAAAGTTCAACTAGAATTCTCGAATGTTAAAGTGCATAGTGAATTAAAGTGTGTGCTTCTCAAACTTTTTTATAATCCAAAATAGTGGTTCAGTCATATGCTTTATTACTAAGCGACAGTTAGTTTGAAAAAATAAATGGATATTTTTTTGATAGAATGGTCACATCTTTGGCTTCCATATAATGACAATACTAATCAAATTAAAATAACAAGCAAGAGGCATATGAAGCACACTATCACTGATTTGAATGATTCAAATGTGTTCATTGTGTTCTTTAATTCTACACTTTTTAACTACTATTTTGACTCTCTTTTTTGGCAATTTATTGTTGAATGTTCACCTTTTGTAGATGCTGTAATCAATCTAATATCTTTCACTCAAATTAGCTTCTTGTAAATAATATATATATTATGCAAGAACATATACAAAATTATTTTCAAAATTAGTAAATTTAGATATAAATTAGAATGTATGGTTTTTATTTTTTAATGGCTCTAAGTCGAGTTCATGTGAGAGGTCTAGATGCACTCTTAGAGATCTTAAAGGATACAAATATTTGATGTCTTGTTACTTGGATTTCCCATGCACAAATAATGTCACTAATTATGAGGCTTTGATACAAGGTCCTAAAAAAGTGATAGATTTGGAAGTTAAATAGCTCCAACTAATAGGGATTTACAAATAGTTATCAAACATTTAGGAAATTCAATTCACTGTATTTTAATCACCTTAAGAATTATATAGATGAGGCATGGATTATTATTTCTAATTTGGATACATTCAATATTAATTATGTACATTGAAGTGAAAATGCAAATGCAAATTTACTTTCAAACACAACTCCTATATTTATACCACTGGGAAAATTTTCTATGGGCATGTTTTCTAATAAACAATTTTTTAGGGCTTCTATACCAAACAATATTACAAACTAGATATTTTTTGATGATGATGCCCCTATTTTAGAATTCCTCACATAGGGAGATACTTTTAGGGGATCACCATTGATGAAAATTGACATTGTGATCAAATTAATACATTGTCTCTAGATACAAAACTAAAGAGTGAGAACTTATTTCTTAAATATGTGGTTCGAATGGAGAAGTATCATGACTCGGAAGATAAGTTCAATGGGGAAACAAACTATAAATCCAATACCTACACAATGCAATATCATGTAATGAATATCTGTAACAAATAATACGCGCAAAACATTAATCTAGGTATTAGATACATGCCTACTGAGACGGCTACATTTTTTCATTTCCTCAAGGAATATACAAATTTTTTTTCTCCTAGAATTACACTGATTCAAAGATCCATGACACTAAAATCATTCAGGATGTGATATAATTCAATAATTATATCATCCTATTCAGCAAACATTCTTAGATAGGTATTCAACAATATAATAAAAAATGAAAATGAAACTCAATAAGTTTTTGGAGGAAAAAATAATACTTGTCATTCATCATGTGCTAGAATTATTTTAGCATGCAATGTTGTTATGCTCTTGTATTTGTGCTAGAAGGAAATCTAGCACACGTTAGATTTATTGTACCTTGCAATGTTGTTATTGCTAAGATAATTATATTTTCGATAGAAGAAAATCTATTGTGTATTAAATTTATTTTACCTTGAAATTTTGTTGTTGGCAATATAATTGTGGTTGTACTAAAAGTAAATCTAACATGCATTGAATTTATTTAATCCTACAATTTTATTATGTGCTTGTGGTTGTGGTAGAAGAAAATACAACACATTCTAGATTTGTTTTGCCCTGCAGTGTTGTTGGAACCATGCTCATGTTTATGTTAGAAGTAAGTCTAACAAGCACTAGATATGTTTGAAGCTATAATGTTGTTATGTTAATATCTGTGCTAAAGGAAACCTAACACTTGTTAGATTTGTTTCATCTTACAATGTTGTTATTAGGAATACACTTGAGTTTGTTATAGAATGAAATCTAGCATGTGTTAGATTTCCTTTCCTTGATAATGTTGTTGTTGGAAATATGCTTGTATTTTTGCTAAAAGTAAATATAACACATGTTAGATTTTTTTCACCTTACATTGTTTTTATGTGCTTGTGTTTGAGCTAGAAGGAAATTTAGCATGCACTATATTTCTTTCCAAATGCAATGTTGTGGTTTGAAATTTGGTTGTTTGTGCTAGAAGGAAACATGATAGAATTCTTTGACCTTGCAATGTTACTGGAATTTTACATGTGATTGCGTTAGAAGGAAATTTAGCACATGCTAGATTTCTTTATTGCAATGTTGTTATTGACACAATACTTCATTTTTTGCTAGAACTAAATTTAGTGTGTGTTATATTTGTTTAACCCTACAATGTTGTTATGTTCCTGTGTTAGTGCTAGAAGAAAATCTAGCACAGGAGATTTGTTTCATCTTGTAATGTGCTTGTGTGTGTTAGAAAGAAATGTAGCATGTGCTAGATTTTCTTGCCCTGTAATGTTTTTGTCAACATGGTTGTGTTTGTGTTAGAAGTAAATCTATCATGTGCTATAATTCATTCCCATTACAATGTTTTTGTCTCCTTGAGTTTATACAAGAAGGAAATCTAAAACACATTAGGTTTTTTTCACCTTGAAATGTTGTTATTGGTAATGTGCTTATCTTTGTGCTAGAAGGAAATCTTGCATGCACTAGACTTATTTTACAATGAAATGTTATTGTTGGAAATATGGTTGCTTGTGCTAGAAGGAATTTAGCATGTGTTTTTTTTCCTTTAGCTTGCAATCTACTTGTGTTTGTGATAGAATTAATCCAACATGCACTAGACTTCTTTAGTCCTACAATGTTGTTATGTGCTTGTGTTTGTGCTAGAAGAAAATATAGCATGTGTTAGATTTCTTTCAAATTGAAATGTGCTTGTGTTTGTGTTGGAAGAAAATTTAGCATAGGATAGATTTTTTATACTCTACAATGTTGTTGTTAGCAACATGCTTGTATTTGTTGTAGACATAAATCTAACACATGCTAGATTTATCACTCTACAATGTTGTTATGTGCTTGTGTTTGCGCTAAAAGGAAATATAACACATGTTAGATTTTTTTTTACCTTGCAATGTTGTTATTGCTAACATGTTTTTGTTTCGGCTAAAATGAAATCTAGCTTGTGTTAGATATGTTTTGTCCTGTAATTTTGTCATTGGAAATATTTATATGTTTGTTTTAGAAGTAAATATATTGTAATTTTTTCTCACCCTACAATGTTGTTATGTGATTATGTTTGCATTAGAAGGAAATATACTATGCATTATATTTCTTTCACCTTGTAATGTTTTTTTTTTGTAAGTAAAGACTAATCTATTAATAATAAAAGGAAAAATATTTACAAAGAGGTTTTAGCCTCTGAGGGGGCCATAGCCAGCCCTCTGTCAAAAAGACTGTTGTAGCTATCACCTGACCTACTGGTTACAGATATGAGAAACATAGACCCAAAAACCATTAGAGCCAGAGAGCATCGATACTTTGTTGTGAGCCGCTCTATTACAAAATGCAGTACTATGCGGCTAATACAGAAAGCTAGAAAGCCAAAATCGTGACTTGGAAGATGATAAAAGACCATACATATGATATCATAAGCATACCCAGCTGAGAGGAGCATCCAAAAACTAACAATCCTGAGAAGACTTGCTGAGGCGTAGGGAATTAATCCTGAGAAGGCAAGTCTGTGTCTTTTTCGTTTCCCTTGCTGGGAGAGCTGACCCAATGAACCATCACATTTTCTTTTGCTTCCATCATACTGCACCCTGGAGGAGTCACAAGGTGCGAAATGCTGCCAGAGAATTGCGTCAGCGCACAGGCAATGATTTCCTCATTAGAGGATTCTTGCTGATGGCGGGAATCTTCTTGCTGCACTTCTTCCTGCAACACTGTGGGGTTGTTGAGGACAACACCCACTTTGCTGCCTTGAGAGTCACTGGAGTTAGTAGAGAGAGACCTTTCCTTAGAAGTTTCAACAGAATCTGAGAGCTCATCTTCTTCCTCTGAGAAGATGACAGTGATGAGAGCAGAGATAGTTGGCTTGTTGAGCCTGCTTTTAAATTTGAAGCGGGCTGAGTGAAGGGAACTGTTAAGGGACGGACCAGAGTGATCTGAAGGCGGTGAGGCTGGCGGGACAGAGGTTAACGGAGAGATACGCCGTGGACCAGAGCCACCACGACCCCGAGAGCATCCACGAGCTGCTGAAAGACTGCCCCGGCGTGAAATGCCACGAGGCCGAACCATTGTGGAGACGAAAGACCAATTAAAGGTGCTAAAGGAATGAGGGAGAAAAAGAGACGACCCGCTGCTATCTGACGGAAACTGGAGTAAACAGACCCCTGAAATGGAGACCCCAATGGAAAACCCAACACAGAGAATGTAACCAACCACGAGATATAGCCCCGCCCTGATTGACTGAATCGAACACCCTTCCCAGACTCCCTCGACAGAGACCGAAATGAGACCACTTACAGCGATGAACCAGAGGAAAATCAACTGACTATACCAAATATTCGCTGAAGAAAGCAGAGCTAAGTACCTGAAGCTGGCTGGGTGCATGCAGTTGTAAAACCATGGAGGCTTCCAATTGCGTTGCCCTGCTCCTAAGTCCTGAATACATAACCAGCAGAGAATGTCCCTGCCAAAATACACCCGAGCTATACTGCAATTGTCTGAAGCGGCCAAAGCATATGAACTGCAAATAAATCTCACCATCCTAAAATTCCTTCCCTGCTTGCCTTGAACCCGATGCATCATAAATGCGAGGTGATGTCCTGCTACGAACCGCCTTACTTACCCACTGTGATGCCGGTAAATATCTTGCCACAAATCGCCCAACAAACCCACGGACTTGCCAAGTGCCGGCGTCATTTGCTTGAACATTAACTTCTCATTAAGGCACCCGCATCCGGGTGTGATCCTTCCTTCGATTGCATATCACTGGTTACTATGGTTGTGAAGGTAGAGAGTTGATTCCCTGATGCTATACTGGAGATTGAGCCTTCAAAGAATTCCCTTCCACTGTCCACTCCTAGATTGGCAAGAAAGTCAGCCAGTTTATTCCCTTCCCTTCTGATATGTTTAAAGGAGATAGCTTGGTGATTTGTGAGCCATTGTTTGAGCATCTCTAGACGAGTGGCCATTCTCCAACTGCTGCTTACCTTATACACCGGGGAGCCCTGCATAAGCTTTGAGGCTATGTTGATTATAATCTGAGAGTCCCCTTCCACTATAAGAGGGAAGAGTCCTTTTTCCTGTGCCAAATTTAGTCCTCTCCATAGACCTTCCAGTTCTGCCGCATTATTGGTGTTCCAACCAATTGTACCGACAAAGGTGATTAGGGGATTTCCCTGGTAGTTTCTGATGCATCCACCAAAACCCGTTTTCCAAGGATTTCCTTTCGAAGCTCCATCGAAGTTGAGTTGAAATACGTTGATTGGAGGCGGAGTCCAACTTTGAGGAGAATCTAGATGCCTTGAGGGGTTATCATTTGAGAAGCCCGGATGCTTTAGTTGAATCTGCCAATTGTCCCATATGGCTTGTTCCTGCGGGAGAGTTGGGAAGTCCTCTTTAGACCAGCCTTTAATAGACATAGTTTCTTTAATATTATGGTGCAGTCCTATCCATATCTGCTCGATCGACTGTGCTTGATCTTTGAATATCCTTCTATTTCTCTCCTTCCAAATGTTCCACATTAGAAGTCCTGGTATGAGTTGCCAAAGTTTATTTAAGAGTTTACTTTGATATGGCGCTTGGCTCCAGGTGCGAAGAGTCCCTTTGATGTCCCCAATCATTCTTCCATCCTTCTGACAGCGGAATGTAGCTTTTTCCCATAATTTCCTTCCTAGCGAGCAGGTTTGCATAAGATGCAGTGCTGTTTCCTCTTCCTGTTTGCAGTTGGGGCACATAGATGGCCCGGAGAAATTCCTTTTCCTGAGATTGTCCCATGTGAGGATCCTATTGTGAGAGAGCAGCCACAGAAAGGTTGAGACCTTCGGCCAAATGGAGGGGTTCCATATCTTATCCCATATGTTATCCTTGATTATCTTTTCTTTGATAATTATTTTATAAGCTTCCCTGGTTGTGAAGGTACCCCTTTCCTCATAACCCCATCTGAGAGTATCCGTGCCTGCCGAGGTGAGAATTTTTCTTTTTTGAAGTTCTAAGGAAAGAGAGATTTGAGTTTGCTCCGGACTGAGGGGTATTATCTGCTTGGCCTCTTTCCACGTTCTATGTTCTTGGATATTGTTTGAGTTCCAAAATTGGCTTACCTTATCATGTTGATTTATGTTTTGATCAGCAATTCCTGGAATGGTGTTTCTAAGATTTGGAAGCTGTTGCCATGAGTCTCCCCAGAACCTAGCTGTGTTGCCATCCTTCACCTCCCAAAAACTGTGCTTTTGAATAATATCTCTGTGTTGAATGGCTGAGTTCCAAATAACCGATCCTTTACTGACTTCTGACATTCTAATTCTCTCCTCCATGGGCGTATTTCTTGCATATTTCGCTGTCCAAAGGGAGGCCCAAGGAGTACTAGGATTGGAGAGCCATTTCCACCAGATCTTGGCTCCCATTACCATGTTACTATGTTCTAGGTCTCTTAGCCCAATTCCTCCTGCTTTTTTGGGAAGACACGCTTTTTCCCATTTGACTAAAGCCCATTTTCTATTTGGTCCCGTTCTTCCCCACAGGAAATTCTGCTGAAGCTGTCTGATGGCCTTAAGAACCCACTTGGGTGCTGCTAAGATGGAGAAAAGGTAAAGAGGCATGGATTGGAGAACTGCTTTGATTAGAACCAGCCAGATTAAGCGCTCTATGAGTCCAGAGAGACAATCTTGCTTCCAGTTTTTCTAAAAGACTGTTCCACGAGGAATGCTTGAGAGCCATGGAAAATAATGGAGCCCCCAAATATTTAGATGGAAGGGTAGCTATGGAGAAGCCAAGGATACGAGCAATAGCTCTCTAGGTGGTGGGAGGAGTGTTGAAGAAGAAAATCTGGGATTTAACTTTGTTTATGAGAGCTCCAGAAGCCTCCGAGAAGTCTGCAAGAATAGATTTAAGAGATCGAGCTTCTTGAACAGACGGATGACCAAAAACCATGTTATCATCAACGAATTGCTGGTGCGAAAAGGCAGGGGCCTGGTGGAAAGCTAACCCTTTGAGCTGATGCGAAAGGAGGGCTTCTTTAATGCTTCGTCCTAACCCTTCAGCTAGGATAACAAACAGAAAGGGCGAGATAGGGTCCCCTTGGCGGATTCCCCGAGAGGGACGGAAGGTGGGCGACGGGATACCGTTGATGAGAATAGAAAAGAACGAGGAGGAAATAAGACTACTGATCCATCTGATCCAGGAGGGGGCGAAACCAAAGGCTTGGAGGATCTTATGCATATATTCCCAACTAATGCTATCAAACGCCTTAGATAAATCAATTTTGAGCAACATACCTGGTTTTTTTAATTGCTTGAGAGAGTGGATTATTTCATGGGTTAAGATTATCCCATCCGTAATCTACCTTCCTTCAACATAACCAGATTGCTCTGGAGAGATGATAAGGGGGAGCAGAGGCTTCAATCTGGAAGCTATCACCTTGGAAACAATCTTGTATATAATATTGCATAGAGCAATCGGTCGATATTTATCCGGAGTGCTGGACTCCTCTTCTTTAGGGATTAATGCTATGAATGTTGTGTTCAGGCCTGGGTACATCCACCTTAGAGTACGCGATTCTTCCGCCACCTGCCAAACTTCCCATTTGACCAGATCCCAGAAATGGTGAAAAAAATTTGAGGTAAATCCGTCGGGTCCTGGCGCTTTCCCTGCTTTGAGTTGATGTGCCGCCGCTTCCACTTCCTGAAGGCTTATAGGCTTGAGAAGGAGAGTATTATGATCTTCAGTGATTAATTTGGGTATATTTCTGATGATTTTATCAATAGCCTCTGTTCTGTTTATGTCAGGTTCCTGATTCATCTTCTTGAAGTAATCAAGGAACACCTGTTCTATTCCTTCATGTGTTTCAATTTTGCTGCCCTGTTCATTGTTGACGTGAGAAATTTGATTGATCATTCTTCTTTGCACTGTGGATTTGTGAAAGAATTTCGTGTTCTTTTCACCCTCCTTCAGCCATCTAATTCTCGATTTTTGCCTCCAAAGAGTTTCCTCCTGTAATTCTCTCTCAAGTATTTGAGTTTCCAGGGACTGCTCTTTCTTGGTGAGATCTTCCGAACGTCCCTCATTTATCATTCTTTGCTGCACAACTTTCATCTCTTGATTGAGAGCTTCCTTCACTTTGAAAATGTTACCAAAGACAGAGTGATTCCAGCGTTTTATTTCCCCCTTGAGGTATTTCAGCTTCCTTTGAAAAATGGACATTTTTGTACCTTCCGTTGGATTGCATTTTTGCCAAGATGTTCTGACAAATTCATGGAAGTCCGGGTGAGCTAACCAAAAAGTCTCAAACCGGAAGGGACGCCTTGTATTGCTGCCAGGACAGTTCCACTGTAGGGCTATTGGCCAGTGATCAGAACCGGAAAAAGGAAGAATAGAAGCTGTGAATGCTCCTCCTAGATGGACTGCATTATCAGAGATTAGAAAACGGTCAAGACGCGATGCTATCTGCAATGGTGCTTCCCTTTTGTTGTTCCAGGTGAAGAGGCCATTATTGGTAGGAATATCTATCAACCAATTATCCCGAATGAAATCTTTTAATATAGATCCTTCCCTGTTTATTCTACAACGCCCTCCTTTTTTTTCCTCCAGTGATGCGATCATGTTGTAATCTCCTCCAGAAATCCATAGCGGGTGTTTCCTCTCTGTGTTAAGTTGCGTTAAAGCATCCAAAATTTCAACCTTGTGCTGGGTGTCTTGAGGAAAGTATACATTTGTTATGTGACCATATATATTGGTTCCAATTATATGGAATATAGCTTGTATGAAATGTTTATTTGCATGAATATTTGCTAGTTGAATCATTCTTGCATCCCAGAGCACTGCAAGACCTCCAGATGCTCCCTGAGCATCCACAGCTGTTACTAGCCCCCCTGGCCAAGCTTTAGCTGCTACTTTTTCCAAAACTGTCGTATTACATTTTGTTTCCTGCAAAAAGAGAATTGCTGGTTTTTCCTCCATTAGCATGCGTTTTAAAAGTCTTCCTTTCTTTGGGCTATTAAGCCCTCTAATATTCCATGAAATCAGCTTCATTGGGAAGGCTTGGGGTGGGTATTGAAATACTTGGTTAGCTTGGCATATCTGCCTGATTCTACTAAAACCTCTCCAATCTTGATGGTTCTCTCTAGAGTAGATTTCCGTCCCCTTTTTTTGCTGTCTTTGGTGATAAATTTCCCATCCCATTGACTGCCGATTTGGACCCCTAGTGAATATTTCTTCTGGGCTCTATTGAGGACCGCCACTAGGTTATCCACTTGTCTTTCAGGTATTTTGTCGAAGTTCCCTGTTTTACACGCTTGTTCTAAGCCCAGGATATCTAGCTCGCCAATATCTATTGATTCTGTATCCTCCTCCATAATTTGAGGCTCGTGATCGCCTTCCTTCTCCTTTTCTATACTAGGGTTTGTGCCATCTGTATCCATATCAGAGATGCTCCAGGATTTTGAAGCTGTCTTGAGCTTGTTGCTTTCTGGTTCTACACTCTTTTCCCCCTTTTTTGATTGGGATCCTTGAATTTTTTCCTGAGTACCTTCTTTTTCATTGGGGGTTAAATTATCTGGATCTTGCTGATCCTCATTGGCTAGAGCTTCAAAACTATTACTTGTAGAAGGTTTTGATTGAGCTCCTGAAGGTGTCTTTGTGGGTGCTACTGATTTCTTATTTCCCCTTCTTCGATTTGTCACCTTTGTGAAGCCATCTGACGATGTGTTTTCCTGGTCATTTTGAACTGAGGGTTTGCTGTTCAATGGACAATCTCTGAACAGGTGACCTAGGTCATGACATTTCCTGCACCTAAATGGAACATGCTCGTAATCAATTAACTGGATACATTCCACATCTTCATGAAAAAGACTCACCGTATCAGGAAGAGGTTGTTTCAGGTCCATGTAAACGCAGATCCGCGCATATGAGGTATATCTCTGCGTCTTTGTGTCTTCTGCTACCTTGACGAAGTCTCCCAGCACCTTGCCTATTGCTTTGAGAGAGTCCTCTTCCCAATATTCCAATGGCAGAGAGTACAACCTGATCCACACCGGCGCCCAGCTCGGGTCTTCCTTATCAGGGTTGAATCGTTCAATCCATTCTCTGAGAAATAGTCCGGCCGAGTTGAAGAAATAAGGGCCTCCTTCGAATACTCTGTTTCTATCCTCCAAGCAGTTGAAGACTGCAGTGAAAAATCCCTTTGGCCCTAGGTGCAAGGTTATGTGTCCTTTTGGATGCCATTTGACATTTATCCAGGCTCTCAACGCTTTCTCGTTTGGCCATATTCCAATGAATTTGCCTATGAGAGCATGATCTCTCATATATTGGATTCTAGCATTGATGCGATGACTCGGTAGCTCCACCTTGGGTCTATATGTGGCTACTGGCTTGCAAGTGGACGAGCTTACTTTCGGCTTGTCTTGCTGTGCTTTTCCTGTCTGGTTCTGCTGATCTTTGTTATTGCTTCCATCATCGTGCTCCTGTCCCTGCTCTGAACCCGCGATATTCCTTTGCTGGTTGTCGTTTGTTGGAGGAGGCGCCCCTCCTTCCCCCTGAAGGGGGTTCATTGAACCCACCTGCCAAAACCTGCGATCTGTAGAATACTACTCTGCCGCGATCTGACTCTGGTGGTCGCTGTCCTGAGGACCTGCCGTTGCAGGTGAGTACAAAAACCCTAAAATCGCAGAAAACCTAGTTGCAGAGCCGCTCCCGTTATTTCAAACTCACCTTGTAATGTTTTTATTCGCAAGGTGCTTGTGTTTTTGATAGGAAGAAATCGAACATGTGTTTGATTTGTTGTGTCTAGTAATGTTGTTGTTGGAAATATGTCTGTGAATTTTCACTAGAAGGAAATCTAGTACGTGTTATATTTTTTTCACAATGCAATATTATTTTTGACAATATAGTTATTTGTGCTAGAAGGAAATCAAATGTTGTCTTGCATATTTTTATTTTGCAATGTTCTTTTGTCTATGCTAGAAGGAAATTTAGCTTGCACTAGATCTCTTTTTTCTTGTAGTGTTGTTGTTGACAATATGCTTGTGTTTGTGATAGAAGTAAATCTAGCACAAAGTAGATTTATGAGACCTTGCAATGTTGTTACGTTCTTGTGTTTATGATAGAATGAAATATAGCACGCATTAGATTTCTTTCATCTTACAATGTTATTATTCGCAATGTGTTTTTGTTTTTGTTGGAAGAAAATCTTGTGGGTACTAGATTCTTTTTGCCTTACAATTATGTTATTGGTAATATGTCTGTGTTTGTGCTACAAGTAAATCCAACATGTATTAGGTTTATTTAGCCATATAATAATGTTATTTACTTAGGTTTGTGCTAAAAGGAAACATAATGTGTGTTAGATTTTCCTTTACCCTACAGTAATGATGTTGTTCACAACATATTTGTGTTTGTGCTAGAATAAAATCTAGCACATGTTAGATTTCTTTCACCTACCAATGCTAATATGAGTTTTTTCTTTTTGTCCTCGAAAAGGAAGTGTGCAATGCTTAAATTTATGTCCCTTTCCAATGTTTTTATTGGCAATGTGCTTGTGTTTGTACTAGAAATAAATCTAGCATGTCCTACATTTAATTTTCTTTGCAATATTGTCATTGGAAACATGTTTGTATTTTTGCTAAAAGTAATTCTAGCACATGCTAGATTTATTTCACCCTACAATGTTGTTATGTTCTTGCTTTTATGCTAAAATGAAATTTAACTTACAATATATTTATTTCACCTTGCAATGTTTTTATTGGCAACGTGCTTGTGTTTGTCATAGAGGGTAATATAGAATGTTTTTTTTCACAATGCAATGTTTTTGTTGGAAACATGCTTATGTTTGTACCATATCCCATTCTTAGGCCACATATTCCATATGAAGGGCCTTCTAATCATTTGTGGGTTTAACATTCTCTATATTGTAACAAGAGTTTATGTAGGCATGGACTAAAACCTCGTTGTCTCGAAAAGGCAATGTCAAATTACATTAGCATGGAGATGTCTCAAGAAAGATTATTATTGCAATGTCTTTATTGACAATGTTTTTGTGTTTGTGATAGAAGGAAATTTAGCATGCATTACATTTACTTTACAATGCAATGTTGTTGTTGGCATCTTCTTTTATGCGATAGAAGGGAGTCTAGCATGTGTTACATTTCCATTGCCTTGCAATATTTTTAATGACAATGTGCTTGTGTTTGTGCTACAAGGAAAACTAGATTGTGCTAGATTTCTTTTGGTTTGTAATGTTTTTCTTGGAAATATGCATGTGTTTGTGCTCAAAATAATTCTACCATGTGCTAGATTTATTTCACCAGACAATGTTTTAATTGGCAATATCCATGTGTTTGTGATAAAAAGAAATCTAGGATACAAATATTTCTTTTTCTTTGCAACATTCTTGTTGGCAATATGCTTGTGTTTCTTCTAGAAGTAATTCTATCACATTCTTTATTTCTTTCACCTTGCAATGTTGTTATGTGTTTTCCTTTGTGCTAGACGAAGATCTAGAAGAAAATGTAATAATCACCATAGTTAATGTTCTTTCATTGTGTTTTGATTTTATGGTTTCTAAAGCAAGCTAAGAATATACATGACTATAAAAGATAAATTTTCTGTAAATATGATGTTGTTGTAGTCTCTACAGTTTTATTTATTTATTCACAATGTAATGTTTTTTGGAAATGTGTTTATGCTCGTGCTAGAAGGAAAGCTAGTAGGTGATAACTTGCCTATACTGACAATTAAAAAAACATAATAAATTATTTGGGGGTTCCCTTTTTCTAATCAACACCATGATTAGCTATTATTGTGAGTTGTACACTTGTTATTGTTCTTATTCATTTTTGTTACACATATAATGATGCGATTAGTTATAGTATTTATAAATTCATACTTTCTTCAATAATTCGAAACTATGTTAATAATTTTTTTCTTTTTTATTTATTTATTATTATCAGAAACCATAGACTATGAAGCTAATGAGAATTCAAAGGAAGCATCCATGGAAAAAGGATGTTCAAGACACATGACACCAAAATATTTAAATGGTATGAAAATTTTATAATTAGTTTATAATTTGTTACAACGGTTAGACATTATGCTAATAAATGGTTGTTGATTAGCTTATATTTATTATTTTATCAAGACGATGATGAAATGTTGTGCACCTTCTTCGAGTCTCCAATTAGAATTTTTTCTAATAAAAAAATTCTCTTATATCTTGATCAACCTATTTGGGATAAATGGTACACTATTTTTAACTCTTACCAACTACGAACATTAAAGTGTTCTCCAAGTCAACCTGATTTTGAGAACTACAAGAGAAATAGTTTACACAATTTGACAACATGTACTCTTCGCCCCGTCAGGGATTAACCATGGAAGAAATTTCTTTAGTAACAGATAAGCTATTGGATGAAACCATTTGGTTTTTTATTCCACTTAATCATTCAACAAATGCCACAAAATTAAAAGATTATTGTTCTAAATTGAAAAGCAACAGAACATTATTGGAGGCAATGGTTACATATTGTCAAAGTCATGATGAGAAATTGAATGAGAATACTTTTACCACATTCAACATTCTTGAGAATTATGAAATTAACGATATTATATTTTCCAACTTTTGCAACATGGTGGAGGGGTCTACTTATGTAAAAAGAACACATAATACAAAGATAGAGTCCCTTTCTCAGCAAGAATGTCGAGTCCATGACAGAATGATAAATGGATCAACAATTGTTCAACGGTTTGACAACAATTTTGAATTTGGTTGTCATTTTGGGGGCTTTGATATTTTGTCAACACTTTTGCACTCTTTTCCAATGTCAGTTGCAAGCAGTTTTACATACTAACCTTATTGTTATAGATACACTTGCTTTGAAAAAAGAATCATTCCACAAGGGATATAATATTGATTTTTTTCGATTTTTTATGGAAAAAATGAGTTGAATGACTTTACTACAGTTCTCTTAGTAGAAATTTGGTTTTGTAATGATGTACGCTAGTTTTTGGAAATTGCCATAAAGAACTTCAAGTTCAACTATAAAATGACTAGTGGCATTTATGAATATAAGTCTCAAAACAGGTATAGTTATGATATAGTTTTTTCTATACATTTCTATACTTAATAATTAAAAACTTTGGAAGCTTCAAAATACTCTCACACATTTGAAGACACATTTGATGAAAATGGGAGATTATGATTTTTGAATGGATTTATTGGAAAAACACCAACAATGTAGTGATGCAAAAGTGGTTATTACTCTTTATCCAGGGACAAATTTAATCAAGGCTTGTTGTACATATGGAAGAAGAATTGCGTGTGTTGTGAAAACATAGTCACAAAGGATAATCATGTTGAATAATTACAAATATTTTCAACTATCAAATCCAAGATCTATTAACTTCTTAGAAAATTCAGGTACTCCAATTTCTTTGTTGTTTCTCTTATAATACTTTGGATAATATTTTGTTTATATTTTTAATTGTCAAAGTGTTTACTAAAATGACTAATGATGGAGATTCTAAAACAAATAATGATGAATGTGGGAAGCAAAAAAATAACCAATATAGTGCTTATGATGTTGAAAAAAGTTTAGAAATGGAAACAGGAGGAGAAGAAGTTATTATACTAGGTACATAATTTTTTTGGTTGTTGCTCTTATTACATTTTGAATTTATTTAATTTCCATATTCATAACATTTTTGGATGTATATTATAGGGAATTATGAGAAGAATGAAATTAATCAAGACAATGACCATGGAATGATGGGGATAGAAATGGGTATCAATCATTGTAACTCTTTTTCTTTTTAATCTAAATTATTATTTTAATTATCGTGAATCATAACATTTAATTTGTTGATTATAGTTGGAAATAAAAAGAATGAATATAGTGACCAAGGGAATGTCCCACAAAACTACAACCAAGACCAAAATATTATATGGCCAATTAAAGATGATTCCTTTCTTGTATAGTTGTTTAATGAATATTGTTCATTGTCACAATTTATAACATTTTTTTTTATATTTATTATAGAGACAAGCAAGGAGAACAAAGACATTGATCAAATGAATGTGAAACAAAGCTTTAATCAAGGAGAAAATAGAATATTAGGTACTTATAATTTGTCCACTTGTTTTCCTTATTATTTAATGATTTTATTCATTTTCACAATTCAAAATATTTTATATGTTCAATTTAGAGAAGAATAAAGGTAACAAAGATGATGATAAGGTGAAAAGTTACAAATATGAATATAATATCATATCAAATACTTATAACTTGTCTTCTTACTTATTTTATTATTCTTTGAACTCGAATGCTTGTAACTACCATAACGTTGTACATTTTTACTATAGGAACTAATAGAAAGGACCAAAATTAACAATCAAAAATAATGTTAAAGGTGTGTGTGGGTGTGTTTCTTTTTCAAGGATTCATTACTAATGTTTTTCTTGGTATTGGTATTTGATTGAATGTTTAATAAGAAGTACTATTGGAAGTTGATTGAATGTTTAATATGTTTACTCCAAGTTCTATCAAGATGATAAAAGAACTTATTATTTCATCTATAAATAGTGAAAAACCCACTGAAATAAGTGTATTGTTTCAAAAATTTATTTAATAATTTTTGTAACATGAATAAAATGGTTTTACTAGATTATTTGTCATTGTGTTGCAGCCAAAAAAACTAAAAATAAATTAGTTATTTTTGAACTAAAGGAATTTTTTTATCATAGCATCGATGATGAAGCAACAAACAAAGGGAAAATTTAGAAAATGGGAACTATTGTTGATTACACAATAGAGAAAAAATTATTTTGGATTCATCCACGTGCAAAAACATTTTTTGAAATGTGTTTCAAAAACGAATATCTTGACATTTCAATTTGGACAATAGCTTTGAAAGAAAGCACAACAAGGGTTTTAAAAATGTTGGTTTCAGAAACATTCAAGATAAACTTGTGTTCATGTGGATTTCTTAAGATTGTAAACCACAAAAGGGACATAAGGTCATTGAAAATCCAAGCAAAGTTATACAAACTAAATCATTGAAAAAAGTGTGGGAAATGCATACCCAATATGATGCAACCAATACTATTACAGTGGATTGTTCACTTGAGAGCTTGAAAGATAATCCCAAAGAAAATGTGATTCTTGCCCCTCCATTCATTGGAACAAATCAAGAGGATAATTGGTTGATCGATGAGCTATGGAGAATGTTGCATAAACTCAAGAAGGCTACAGATGTGAGAGCTACTTTTAAAGATGTTCAATTACATTTAGAAGTACCTTAATATGACCGATGTCTATTTCATGTTATTATATGTATGACATCACAAATTATTAGTTTTATTGCACAACACTAATAAAATAGTTTTTGATTTGGTTTGTCATTACTAAAAGCAAAATACTTTTATTTTCCTTATTTTTGGTGAGATATTGTGTTGATAATAATTATTGATTTGAATGGCCATTCAATGTTTTCATATCAAAAATTCCCATGCTATAGAATTTTTTACAATGGATTACATTGAATGTAAAAATTAATAGATAACTGGTATATTTGTTTGAATTAGATCATTACAATTATTTGTTTCAATTTTGGTTTAAGTTATCATTATACCTCTTAGGAATTAGTAATGTGAAGGATGGCCCATTGTATTTTTTATAACATTTTTTAATCCATATAAGTTGAAAAACTATATTAGGTTGTACGTAGCACCAACAATAAACATACAATTTGTACTAAAAGAAGTACCAAAAGAAACTAAAGTATAGACTTTAGAAATTAACATATAAATAATTAGGTTAAAAATTTAAAAATTGTATTATATTGTATGTGGAAATTAATATATAATTTACTTGTTTACTTTCACTAGACCATTGTAATTATATTTTTCAATTGCAATTAAAGAAATCATTATAAGTATTAAAATCAATGATTTAAATGGTGGGCCAATGCATTCCTAGAATATTTTTATTCCATACAAATTAAATAAAGGTATTACGTTGTATGTATAAAGTAAACATATCATTAGTTTGTTCATTTTAATGCGGCCATTGTATTTGTATTTTGTCATTACTATTAACTCATTATAAAATTCCCTTTGCATACAAATGGAAATAATTCATAATAAATATTAACATCATTTTTAAATTGGTAGGTTTTTATGTCCTTAATCAATGAAGTGTTGAAGTGGAGATGTGTTAATATCATACATGTGGTTACAGTGTAGATGCAGATGAGCATTACTACAAGTCAAAAGATGGTGATATTTGAAATGGAAGGAGTATTCTTCCAATCATATGCCAAAGATGAACTAAATTTTCATATTCAAAGAGAACCAAATTGGCAGTTTCGTGATGGGTCCTATTTTTTTATGGCCTTTTCAGTCAAGTATGAAAATGTTGCTTAAAAAATTATGATGTCGCAATATGGACATTAAATGTCATTGACAAGTACATCCGAAAAGTACTAGAAAAATCAAATATTGATATAGAGGACATTAAATTTTCACAGGAAAGGACTCATTGTCATTTGCAAACAAAATTGGAAGCAGGGAGAACAAGACAATTTTATGAGAAAACATTGACTGATGTGTGGTCCCAATATGGAGATAATTATGAAGAATCAAATGTATTGCTAATAGATACAACAAAGCATACTTCTCAATTCATTGGATATCGATCAAACCACATGTTGATAAAATCCTATATAGGAAAAGAGAAAGATACTTGGCTTATGCAAGTCTAATTCCCCTTTCTTAAGACATTTCATCTTATCAATAAAAAACATTAGTACATTCGATTGTTCAATAGAACATGTACTTCATTGTATTGGATGGAGATAATTTCCTTTATAAATTTGTTGAAAAGTACATTCCAAACAACTAACTATCCCGACCTCGGCCAAACAATCAATCGGGGGTGAAGGCTATACATTAGGCTTCTCGGCCATGAAGTTTTCCTGGAAGCAAGAGGGAGGTAGGCTCCTCAACTAATTTGGAATTGTATACCTGGATAACTATAGTTAGTTAGGTCAACCGGTATCTCCTCAAACCGGTCACCTACCTTCTAGGTAGGACAGAAAGAAAGTTAGGTAGGACAGAAAATCAATCTCTTGCTCACCGCCAGCTGCTATCGGATGCTATTTCATTTGGACTCCATTACCCCGCACCAACGGTTGCCCAGAAAATAGGTGCGAGGAACACTCGGATCTAGGACGGGAAGTCGTACCGGAACAACTGGGGATGATGTAAGTCTGTCTGATAGGCAGGGTTTGGCCAATCATTCAATTGTTTACTCGCCCCGATCGAAGCGCTAGCCAGCATTCTTTCATTCATCCATCTATCTATCTCCCTCAATTCTAGGCATTGTACCCCTACCCCTACAAGGGTTGATTGGCCAACTCCTCTTATATATGGATTACCTTCCCTGGTCGTGTGTTCTTTCCCTGCACCCCCACCCAAGCGGATAGACAAATGAGGGCTGCTTTGGATACATTTTGGACATAGTTTTTGTTGAATCAATTTGTATGGTTTTATACTTTTTGAAATATATGGGAATTGCAAATTATATTAGTATGTATATTTCTTATTATTTATAATTTCTTTTGCAATGACTTTGTTGTATCGATTTTTTTTCTAAGATGTGTGCGTGTGTTCTTAAATGAATTGTTTGTCACTTAAATTATCTTGCATGAACCATCGAGGCATTTTATTTTTAATGATGGATCTTTACTTAATTGCATCAATAATCATATATAAATGTGAAATATAAGTTTTGAAATAGAAATCCTTGCAAACAAAGGTGTAATTATTTCTAAAGAAAGTATAATAATTTACTTGATAAATGTTATGTGCACTATTCACTATTCACAATGCATTATTCACTATTAAGGCCAATGGGAAATCTGTCATAGGTGAATGATTTGCACTTTTTGAAGCATAAGATAAGTGATTTCTTAATCCATAATTTTCATAAATTTATATGCCTAAATTAATTAATGGTTGTAACTGCAATCATATCATATTGAAAATCAATAAGGCACAAAGTCAGTTATTCATTGTTTACATAAAAAACACACTAATATGAGTGCATAAATGTGATTTGTCATTTTTGAAATAAAAATCTATTGTAAATAATTTTGCATTTCTTAAAAAAAAACATATAATTAATGATAATGATTGCTAAGTGGACTATCAAGGTTTGATTAGACACTATCATGGATGAATTATGCCTTTGAACTGTAAGGCATCTAATTTCATTACTTAAAGTTATTTTTTTGTAAATTTGTATTTTAAATAAACTGAAATCATATGATTTGAGCTAGAATTATATTATTGACTTGTACTTAGTTATGTCCATTAATATGATTGTATAAATGTGATATTTAATATTCGTATACTATGATGCATTTCTTCAAAAAATAAGTCTTATAATTTGTTGATAATAAGTATTAAGTGGACACTTTAGGCTAATGGGTGATGGCTCATAGGTGAATACTACTCGTTAAATTGTAGGGCATTCGATTTTTAATCCGTAACTTTTTTTATATATTCTTAAATCGACTATTTGTATATGCAATCATTTCATCTCACATAATTTAATAAGGAATCGATTTATTGACTTGTATTTTGTTATCACTTAATTCATTAAGAGTGTATTAATGTCATATTGTATTGCTTTGAAACAAAACTCTATGTAAAGAAAAATTATCTTCTTAATAAAACATGGAATAATTAATTAACAATGTGTTAAGTGGATGATCTATACTCTTTAAAGAGATGGGTCAAAAATAGTTGTATTTAAATTTTTTGCAGCATAAGACATTGATTTTCTCATTCATTTTAACATTTTGTCATTTTCAATTCTTAAATAGTTTATTTGTGACTTAAATAATTTCATATAAACAAATATGACTTGAATAATTCTATTTGATTATATGCATTGATAGAAGTTTATAAATGTGATGCATTTTTGAAATGTAGCTCTTAATGTAAGTATATATATATATATATATATATATATATATATATATATATATATATATTTTACAAAAAAAATTATAAGTAATTCGTAATGAGTTCTAAGTGGCCTATATAAATCCATTTATCGACTTTTATTTTCCTATCATGAGGTTTAATATAGGTGTATAAATGTGACATTTTTTAAAATAAAACTCCATGTAAAATTAAATGTTTTTCATAACAACACATGGAATAATTATTTGGTAATGAATGTTAAGTATATTGTTCAAGTTCATTCAGTATACGAGTTATAAATAAATGAATTTAAACTTTCTGCAACATACGACATTTGATTTTCCCACCCCTATTAACATTTGGTAAAATTCAATTCTTAAATAAATTATTTGTAATTGAAATAATCTCATAGAAGCCAACAACACAAGTATGTATTAAATTCTATTTAGTATGTATGTATGTATAAATGCAATTTATTTTTGAAATCAAGTTCCTAATGTAAGTAAAAATATATTTTTTAGAAAAGTAATAATTTAAAATCAATTGTTGATTAGTTCTAACTCGTTTATTTTATTTTGAATCAAGAACTTTTTCTAACTATGCATTCTTAAATCAATTATTTCTATATGAAATCATGCCATATAAGTCAATAAGTCAAGAAATCATTTATTGATTTTTATTTAACTATCATGTGGTTTAATATGAATGTATAAATGTGACATTGCTATTTATAGAATAAAAATCCATGTAAACAAAATGCATTTTCAAATAAAACATGGATTAATGAATTTACAACAATCATTAAGTACACCATTTAAGCTCATTCGAGAGATGGACCACAAATGGATGTCTTTAAAATTTTTGCACCTTATGACATGATTTTCCCATCAAGATTAACATTTTCTAAATTTCAATTCTAAAATAAATTATTTTTACTTAAAATAATCTCATAAAATCCAACAAGACTTAGAATCTATTTATTCAATTCCATTTAATTATATGAATTGATAAAAGTTTATAAATGCAATTTATTTTTGAAAAAAAGATATTAATGTAAGTAAAGATATATCTTTTACAAAACTAATTAGAATTAATTGATAATGAGCTTTAAGTGGTTTATTCAGACTACACAAAAAATCAAGTGTCATAGATGAATGCCTTTTAATACATACTTAATACACCAAATCAATATCTTAATGATAATTTATATGTATTAGATTAAGTATTTAATAATTCAAGAACATGGGGACTTATATAAATTTCAACTAAAATCCATGAGTTATGTTTCACAATTATTTCTTCCTCATTAAAAATTCTTATGATTTCTCCTCTTAGTGAAAGTAATGATTGATCATGGTTTTCCATACAATTGGTTGGTGCTATTACATCGAGACTATTATTGGTTTTGACAATGTTGATAAGGAGAGATAAATATCCACACTACCATCAATTATACTAATCATTGAAAACCCTTGCCTCCACTACTTACAAGAATACCGCTAATTTTTGTTTACCTCAATTTGTGATATTTTCCATCACAATGGAATGACTTGAATACCCATTTATGAACTCTCATTTGATGTACTTGGCTTTGAGTGGAGATAGAACAATGGTGCCTAACCTTCTTGAAATACCTAGATCAACAATGCATAATTTTTATAATGGATGCCTGGATGCTATGAAGATGAATGATCACCCCCTTAATAGTGCTTCATAAAGGCACAAAGGGACTGTAGGAAATTGAGCACAAAAACATTTTACTAAGTTTTTAGTAGACTAGTTTCAATGCAATGCAAGGGACGCACATCATTTCCATTTACACTAAGATCCTCGCATCAACATCATTCAATCATCAAATCCTCATTAGGTTGTGGGAAAGGGGTTTATAGTCGCCAGACACAAAATTCAAACATCAAGGAATCTAGTTCGTTATCCACAACTATAATATCTTTATTGGATGTTAGACATACTAATATGGTTTAGCTTGAATCAATTGCTTCTAAGAGTTTTATTTCACATTCGTATTGTGTGTTCATACTATTGTACATAACAACTAATGTTTGACCTATTCATGATCTCTACTTGGTTTGAAATTACTAAATTATTTTTATGTTGAATTAAGTTAATATGGCGATTTACAAAAGAATGAATGTTGTTGAAGACCTTGTAATAGAATAATTCCAAATTTAGTGAAATATGTGTTAATAGCATGCATGTCTCTCCAACAACTATTAGGTAGGTATAGGTATGCAATATTCCTAACCTCCTCTTGAGCATATTATAGTTAGAAATTTGTGGTCAACGCACGGGAGATAAGTTTTTATAAGCTAAGGATGGGTTAGTAGTCTCAATCACCTTTAACTAGTTAATTTCATCTCACTCCTTCACTCATGCAACGTGGAAAAGCCAAGTTAGGAAGGCTAATGGTTTTGAGGAATGGGGACAACAATTAAAAGAATATATTTATGCAAAGGCCAAGTCACCACAACACTCCAAGCCTTCCATCTACTTCATATGCACTATCTATCCATCATTTATCCATCTGATTTCATAAGAAAAAAAATAATATTTTTGAAGAACAAACACTACACTATGTCCCACCCTGAAAATTTCTTGAGAAAAACACAAACAGCACATCCTCTCCATTTTCACAAACCTACACTACTCTCTCTTAGCCCTAGCATCATCCTCCAAACCCTCTACATCCGTTCAAATAACTTCCATATAGTTAGAAGACCCTGAAAGAGGAGGAATGACTTCTACAGGAAGGACAGATGCTGCTACAAGAAGGATGAAAGGAAAAAATTGTGCTAAAAACAGAAATGGAAATGCCTAAAGAGACCTAATCAAAACAGATAAATCAAAGGCTATTAGGAAGTCATCCAGGCTACAAAATAGAAGAAGAAGGCAACAAAAATAAATAAGGCAAACACCATAAAAATAGAACTCAAACTGTGGTGGTGAAAAGAGGCTTTCCAAGAGGTCTCTAATCTCCTTCTAGCTTTTGTCCAAGGCCTAAAAGATGTTATAGAAATGGGAGAAAGGCATGGAAGTCAATTTGACGGCCTACCCTAGGCTTAGACTAAAATTTATGCTCAAAATACGTTTAAATAGGGTTTCTTGTAGTACTACAGGGATCGCTACATGGTTTCTTGTAGTTAGTATAAGAACTACTATATGATGTCCTAGTTCTCATGTAAAGGTGTTTTGAAGGTTTTAAAGGTGTGCAGATGGTGGAAGAAGGCATCAGAAGGGTGGAAAAGGATGTGGAAGACGTTTCAAAACTGAAAAAATATTCAAGGACCCATCTTGAATAAGGGGAAGAAGGGAGGCTAATGGTTTCAAAAAACACTATGATTTTTTTATGCACAAACAATTTTGGAAAAATGAATGAAAATGGAATGAAGTTTTCACGAGACAGGATATGAAATAAATGGATCTACAAGCCAATATAGTTCACTTGAAAAGAGGAAAGTTGTGCTTTTTTGCTTGAAATACTGTTAGACAATCATAAAATGAACAACTACATTTTTTTTCTTATCCTTGCAGAACTTACACCCAAGATTGTTAAGAGAAAGGAGTAAGTAATTTACAAGAGTGAGGCAACCAGATCCATGAGTGAGGCACAATGAGGTCTTTAAGTTGCTTAGAGGATGAGCAACATTTTCGGCAGAGAGGTATGATGGGCCTCTAAATTAGACATAAATTAAGGCTGATCTGACCATCCTTCAGCACATTAAACCTCTCTTTTTGCATTAGATAATGTATTTTTAAATTTAATATGTTCATTAGGAAGGTTTGTGTATAATTTCATATTTGTGCCTAATATTATTTATTTTTCTAGAATATTTTGAGAATATTGGGTAAATTATGGAGATTTGGAGGAGGAGATAATCTAGGGACATGCTCCTTACTATAGGAGGATCAATATTAAATCAAAAATCAAAAATATATTCCAGAATTATGGCACAAATTGTGGAGCTCCAATGATTGGGAGAATCTAGGAATGTGTTCCCTACCATTCAATGCAGATTCCTAGTATTGGGAACAATATCCACTAATTAAGGGCTTTTGTTGGGAAAAGCTTCCTACTTTCATGGGGGGTGATTCCTAATCATTTTTTATAAGTACCAAGTCGAATTTTCCTCTAGGGGTATATTTTTATTAGTGTTCTTGTGGAGAGAACTCATATTTCTGCATCTCCACTGTCATTTCTTGTAGGAATGTAATTGTATTAAAGGAAATTATAAAGAATGGTGTCATGTTTAGCTTCTAAATCTTGGTCACCTTCATAGGACTCTTATTTTCCTTGGGCTTGGCTATCCCAGGAGTCTCAAAGCCCTTTTGTATCATTTATTTTTCTTCTTTTCACTTCTTATTCACATGAATCTCTTGTTCTTGTTTTTTTCTATTTCTGCATTTAGTATTGATGAATTCTTATTTTAGGATTAGGTTAAATCATTGAAGTAAGTTATTTTGCAGGATCACAATCATAACTTCATCATTGGAAAAACTTTTGAAGGTCATATTAATAATTGAGCTACTTGGATTTGTTTTCTTATTCCCAAATCTAGATTTCTAGAAGTCCCTTTAAGCAAATAACAATAAAATTTTTCTATTTTTCAGAGCAGTCTAACGAGATTCAATCAAGTTTATACCACTTTCATTAGATCAAAAAATCAATCTAGCTAATAAAAAAAATTACCCCATTTCATTTCCACTTAATTAGGTTAGGCATTTGGTATATTTACTAGCTCACTAGTTCTAAAATTTCTAGATTTTAGACTAGTAATTTTCTACCATCTTTTAGCATGGGTTAACATAGGTATTTTTCAGTGATTCAACTTGGAATGGAGAACTAAGAAATATTAGTCAATAAAAAGAAATTTCCCACCCAATTTGGATTTCATTTGGTTGGTCATTCGGTGATGTATAACTCTCTAAGCAAATCTATTGTTTCTTGTAGTAAACTATAGGAAATCCTGTAGCAGCCCTCCAACATGTATATACTTGCTCAGATTCACTCAAGAATCTGTTGGAATTATGATACAGGTGTTTTCCTTGATGGAAACTCACTCAGATAAAATATCACAGTGCAGCATGTCAACAATAAAGAATTACATATCAGACTCCAAAGAATGAAGAAAGAGAGGTATACGTAGGTTCACCTTGTCCAAGCTGTGTATACACACAGGTTTACTTAACAAAAGCGGTGTATACATACACGCACATTTTCATAGAAGTAAAAGCACGTATATCTTAGAAAACCAAAAAAATTTGGTCCAAGGTATTTCTTGGTCCAAGGTATTTGATTGGTCCGAGGTATTTGGTCCAAGGTATTGGTCCTAAGTAGTTTTGGTCCACGGTATTGAGAAAGGCCTAAAACTATATAAGGAGGAGAAGATCATTAGGCCAATGGAGGTGTAAGGATTTGAATATCTTATGAAGTGTTCGATCATATAGGTTAATGAGCTTCTAATGGTTTGCTTGATCTAATCTAAGGATGCACCAATATGGTTGATGAAGGTTGAGGGACTGGAATCATAAAGGCTTAAGAGTATTATCATTATGTGGTTTGATCTTGAATAGTCTAGATTTGAATACTTATGTATGTTTTATTCTGTAAATGTGATGATTTGGGTATGACTGAAGCCTAGAATAATTGTGATATTTTAAGTTAGCATTTACAAACTTGTACGCAGGTTTGCTTTAGTAAAAGAGTGTATACACGCTGGTTCAGCATATCAAAGTAGCGTGTGGATCTTAAAATTGATTTTGCAGATTTGTACGTAGGTTCCCTTTGGAAAAAGTGCATATACACACTAGTTCAACACATTGAATTAGTGTATACCTTATGAAGTATGATGTTTAAAAGTTTTTGTTGTTTCTATTTATTGTTGCAGAGTACTGGGTTCTTCTTTGTGTTCTGGTGACTGTATTGTAGTGATAATGTGTTGAATGATCAGATTAATTGACTATGATTTGATTCAGTGATGATGGGTTTTCAAGTGATTGATTGATTAAGTCGTGGTTGATTCCGAAAGTGATGATTGAGTTTTAGTGATTGGTTGATGCAGAAGTATTTGATGGTTGTATTGCAATTATGATTTTCTGAGTTTCAATGTTATTGATGGGTCCATTATGAAAATTGGATGAAACGAGGGCTTTGTGTGTATTGTTGTGTACCAGGAGCATCCAGTCTAAAAATTTATGGTGTGTGGTCCTTGGTGGAAGAGTGGAGTTTTTTGTAGGATGGCACCTACGTACTAGTAAACATATTAGCTAGTACAAGAGCTAGGGGATTTTAGCTCCCTTCCAGTAGTAGCTAGAGAATGAGAGAAGGTTATAGCCTTCTGCAGGTGGGTGCCTGTGTACTGGTATGAGTCTGCACCAATACAAGATTGTAAACATATTTTCTTATTATTGAAAAGAAGGCAAAGATGACAGCAGCAGGTGGTTTTTACCGACATTGAGTTTGCACCTTATATCTTGGTGTTCATATGTGTTGCTAATGTGTGATGCTTTATTATGCTTTTACTGCACTATCTAATAAATCTCTGATATACTGGTTTAAGCTCAATACATGATAAATTGTTTAAATCAAAAGTTCTCTGCATATACGGTAGTTGTTTTAGGTACAGTCACGTGTACATGCTAGTTCACTTCACTAAAGTAGAGTATATAAATCTAATTGGGAAATAAAATTTTTAGATCTAATAATATTGATTCACCCCCCTCTTAGTATTATTTCCAACGAAATCTTGGTTATTGTACCCTAGGGTTGAATAAGGACCCCTAAGCTCTAAATAAATTATTAGGGAAGACTAAAGATCGGTTAGGATTTGCCTCTTTACCCATGCAAAACATTTCAATGATTTGGGTTAATGGATAGATTTATGAAATAGATAATACAATGATGATTTCCACATCCAATGAACTATCGTAATGGATATAAACTCTTAGAAATGTAATGGTTGAAATTTAGTTCATGATATTTAATTTATGCAATAAGATTTCCATTTCGAGCATTTCATTTTCTGCAATTAGTTTAGGATTTAATTTCATTACATGCAATCCATTATATCATGGAAGCAAAGGAAGGACACATTGTATGCTGCACATATGGTGTCGATACCTCTTAAGTTTGTATGAACCCCGGATTGATAATTAAAGTCGATAGCGTTGCGATTCACAACATTCTTGTTGCAATATGAGACTCATCACCCATCAGACCATGGCTATCCATAAATGGCAAGGAAAGGATAAAACGACTATTAAAATCCAAAAAATCCATTCCACCAACAACAAATAAACAAAAATGTACACATGAACATGTCATGCATGCCAAAACTAGCTACAAAACTGTACATGTAATATGTTACCTGCAAGTATTCCTGCTGAAGCTTCCCAATCCAACCTTTCCTTGCTTCATTCTTTCTTTCCTTTACTCTCCTTGTCCATCCTTTGCTTGCCTTATCCTTTCTCTCCTTTCTTGATTTTCCTTCTCCTCCTGGTGATCTTCTCCTTATGTCAGACTAACTCCAAAACATAACTGACAAAAAGATACCAATTGATGCTCTAATGTCTTTTTATTATTGATGCCTCTAATTACTTCATTTCTCCATTATTTTCCTTCAATTTCCTCCTCACATGCAACCTGTGACCTTTCACCTCCCTTTTCTCCAAATTCCTTTTATTTTCATAAAGAAAGTGCAAATTAATGCCTTTTTGTCTTTTCAAAGCTTTTGTCATTTGCTTTTCCAATTTACCCTTAGTCATAAACACAGTAAGTGATGCCCACTAGGATATTTTTCCCAATATTTAGCTTGGAATAAATGTCCCTTGACTTTGGTCTTATTTTTCCTTTATTAACTTTTATTACGTGATTTATTTTCGTTGCAATATGCACTAATTTTCCAACTGGAATTCTTCTTATGGTTCCACATGTGATAGAGACTAATCAATAACATGATCAACATCCTTTACATATATTTTAAATAATGAAAAAAGAAAATGTCATGGACTTTCACTATGAGAGGCAGTGCAAGTCTATAGGCCGTTCGTCCAATCCTCTTAAGGATTTTTAAAGGCCCACAATACTATGGTGCCAACTTGGTACATGATCTAACCCTCAAAAAGCTCTTCTCACGCTTGATGCACAAATACACATGCTTCCCAACCTAAAACTCCTTAGCTGTCTTGTGTTGGTCCGCATAACTCTTCTGCCTATCATGTGTTGCCTTTAGATTCTTCTTTATAACTTGAATTTACTGTTCCATGTCTTCCAACTTGTCTATTTCAATAAGTACCCTATTCACTTGATCACTCCAGCTAATGGGGGTATTAAAAGTCCGCCCATATAGTGCCTCAAATGGACTCATCCTCAATGATTCCCAGTAACCACTTTTGTAAGCAAACTCAACCAATGGAAGGTACTCCTCCCATCTCCTTTGCTGATGCATTACATACATCCTCAACATATCCTCCAGAATCATGTTTACCCTCTCTGTATGTCCATATTTCTATGGATGATAAGTTGTACTGAAAACAAACTCTATACCTAGACCTGTAAAAAACTACTTCCAAAATCTTGAAGTGAAATTAGCATCCCTGTTTGACACAATATTCTTTGGAACACCATGAAATCTCATGTTCTCCCTGTTGAATACTTATGCCATCTCACTAAATGAATAAGTAGTCTTCACTGAAATGAAGTGAGCTACCTTCCTCAACTTTTTTACCAAAACCATGATAGAATCATGCTCCCTCGATGTCCTCGAAAGACCCATAATGAAGTCCATGGAAATGACCTCCCATGTCCATCAAAATAAGCTAAAGTAATCTACATGGATGTTTACATTTTTCTTTCACTCGTTAACATTCCAATCATATAGCTATGAACTCTGCCACTTCCTTCTTCAGATTCAGCCAGTAGTAGAACTTCTTTAATGTTGTCAATGTATTTTGGTATCTTGGGTGTCCTATATAAGGCTTCACAAGAAACTCGCTCAACATAATCTTCTTATTCCCATTATCATATGACACATAAATTTTGTCCCTGATTCTCACGAAACCATTTTTTATGATGATATAGTCAACATCCTGATCACCTGCACCCTCCCACTATAACATGTGCCAAAGATCCCTGTACTTGTCAATATGCTATCTTTCCTATAAGATATGATCCTGTAAATATATCCCATACGAGCTCACTACTGCAACATGTTTCATCTACACTCTCTTGCTCAGAGAATTTGCAACCTTGTTCTCCTTACCCTTGATGTATATAATCTCAAAGTCAAACTCACCGAGGGTGTCCAACCATCTAAATTTCCTAGCATTCATATTCGGTTGGTCAAATATGTACCTCAATCCACTATGGTCACTCATCAATACAAAACTCATGCCAAGAAGATAATGTATCCACATGTTCAATTGATGGATAATAGCTTCCAACACAATATCATGAGTCAGATAGTTCTACTTGCGCTCATTCAATTTCCTAGACTTATAGCATACCAGATGTCCCCCCTGCATCAAGACTCCACCATGTCCCCTCTTGCAGGCATCTGTACACACCAAAAACTATTTATCTAGATCTGCAATATTAAGAACTGAGCATTCGTCAACCACTTCTTCAACTACTCAAAACTTTCTGCCAACTCCTTTGTCCATTCAAATTTCTTCCCTTTCCTTTGCAAATATTTAATGGGATAGGAAATCTAAGAGAAGTTCCTGATGAACCTCCTATAGTAACCTACTAATCTTGTGAATGATCTAACTTCATCCACATTATTAGGAGCTACCCATTCCATGATTTCCCTTATATTTTCTAGATCTACTACTATTCCTTCCTTGGAAGCAACATGTCCCAAGTAATGCATCTTTTCCTAAAATAAATTGCACTTGCTAAGCTTGTCATAAAACTGATGCTATCTTAGCAATCTCTACACTGCTGCTAAATGCTCGACATGCTCTTCCTCATTCTTAGAATATATCAATATTTCATCAATGAATACAACAACAAACTTGTCCAAATAAGGACACAACACATTATTCATTAAGCACATAAAAGTGGCTAGACCATTAATCAAGTTGAAAGGAACTACAATAAAATCATAATTCTCACACTCGGTCCTGAAAGCAGTCTTATAGATATCCTGTTCTTTCATGTGTACTTGATGATATCCCGATCTCAAATCAATCTTTGAGAACACTGCTTATCCCTTCAAGTGATCAAACAAGTCATCAATTCTTGATAATGGGTACCTGCTATTGATCATCATCTTCTTTAGCAACCTGTAGTCAATGCACAACCTAAGAGTACCATCCTTCTTCTTCTAGAACAATATGGGTGCACCCCAAGGTGATACGTTTGGCCTAATGGATCCCTCATCAAGAATTTCCTTCACTTGCAACTTCAACTCCACCAACTCTAGTAACAATGCAAACTTTGAAAAATTATCCCATAAACCATAAAAAAAATTGGAAAAAAAAAACAAAATTTAAAAAAAGTATAAAATTAAGTAAGAAAAAAGAGAATTTTTTTAAAAAAACATTAACATAAAACTAAAAAAATAAATAAAAATTAAAAACAAACTAGTTTGAAAACAATAAATAGAAAATTAACAAAAAAATATTAAAAAATGCTAAAATTAAGATTGAAAGCATTTAAAAAAAATTGAACTAAAAATATATATATATTTTTTCAAATAAAAAAGAAACAACGAAAAAACATATATATATATATATATATATATATATATATATATATATATATATATATATATATATATATATATATATATATATATATATATTTGATTTAAAAAATAAATAAAAACATTTCAAATTTTTCTAAAACTATATGTTTTTATTAAACATTTAATTCTTTTCTAAATATATTTTTTATTTGAAGAAAAAACAAAAATTGTGCACCACCCAGTTACACATTGGGCGCGGCCTTGGGCGGTGGAGGGTGCAGGAAGCTCTGCCACCTAGGGTCATGGAGGTTGCGAGCAACTTTGCCACCCAGGGCCTTGCCCCCACAGGTCGTAGGGCGACGGCAAGTCGATTCCCCAAATCAGCCTGTCGCTGCCCTGCCGCTTGTGGGGTGCGACCATGTGTGATAGAACTACCTATAGCCTCTGCTACCTAGGGCCGCATCCCCACGAGTGGCCGGGTAGCGGCAGGTCGATTTCTGGAATCGTCCTGCCGGGGCGGCGGGGCAATCCATAATTTTTTTTTCCAAATAAAAGATATATTTTAAAAACGTATATTTTTAGAAATGTTTTTAATGTTAACTTTAGTAGTTTTAAAACTTGTTTTTGGTTTTATTTTTTAAATTTTCTATTCTTTTTTACTTTTGGTTGTTTTTAATTTTTTTTTTCCAAACTTTTTTTTTTAATGGTTTACGAAATAATATTTTTTTTTTTTACATTTTTTTTTGTAAATTTGTTTTTCCTATTATTTATTTCTTTATATTTAAAAAAAAAATTAGTTTGTTAAATATTATCTTTTATAGGTTAATTCTTTCTTTTTACATTTTTATGATTGATTTTTTTTGTTAATTTTTTTTTATTATGTTTTGTTTTTAATATATATATATATATATATATATATATATATATATATATATATATATATATATATATATATATATATATATATATATATATCTATATAAACAGGTTTTGTTACTTTTTTTTAACTTTTTGTTTTGTTTTTTTTTCATTGTTTTAATTTTTTATTTTATGTTTTGATTATTCTTTTGAAATTTTAATGTTTTTTGGAGTCATGATAAAATCTTTTATGTCATTATTTCAAAATATTGAAAATTTACTCTAGCAAAAAAAAAATTGTTATTCCAGCATCAACACTCTTCGCTTTGAAGGTGTTTTTTGCACAATTTTTGCACAAAAAATTCGTTTTCAAAATGTCATTTTCAAAACATCTTGAAAATTTACCCTAGAAAAAAAAGTGTTATTCTAGCATCAACACTTTCTATTTTGACAGTGTTTTTTGCATAATTTTTAGACAAAAAATTAGTTTTCACTGACATTTTTAAAACATGTTGAAAGTTTACCCTGGAAAAATAAAGTGTTATTCCAACGTCAACGTTTTTTGTTTTTTGCATTGTTTTTCATGTTTTTTGGGGTTTCTTGCCTAACTCCCTTTTTGAGTTTATAGTTCCAGTTTCAAAGTTTACATTGTTTAGTGTGCTCATCTTGTAAGGTACCTTTGATGTTGGTGTTGCCCTTGGTACCAACTCAATAGAAAAGTTCACTTCCCTATGGGGAGGAAACTCTAGAATCTCTCTTAGAAGCACATCCTGAAACTGATGTAATATAGGGCACCTCTTGAATTTTCCTACATCATCAACACCCTTACCCTTGTCATTAGAGATATGGACCAGGGAAAATTTTAAGAACCACCCTAAATTTATATGTATAATAAATGGGCTAATTCCTATGATACATAGGAGAAATGGGAGGCAATTTTATCAATAATATAATATGTATATATAATTTTTTGGCAAATCTCTCACCAGATTATATTATCTTGTACAGTGATGGAGAATCTTTCACTAAGTTATAAAATCTTGTAAGATCTTGGCAAATCGTTTACTGAATAATAAAACATTGTGAAGTCTTGGCAAATGTTTTGTTAGAAGTATGAAACCATATATGATAATAAGAAAACATATTCATTAAACTGTAATATACTAACATATATGTTTGGAAAAAAGAAACATAATTTTCTCTTCCTACAAACGATGTTCCAAGTTTCAGTGGCCGTGTTTTTCAAGGTTCTTACAACACACTCTTTCATATCCTTCTATTAGTTTTGATAATATTCCACAACAAAGTTCTTGCAGGTATTGATATTGACAACGAGTTCTGTCAAGGTAGGAGAGATTAATCTTTTCTCTACAACTTTTGTCAAGCTACCACTTTTTTCAAGTTATCAATTTTTTTTCTTATTCCATAGACTCCAACTACGAAATAAAAAAAAAAAAAAAAACATCAAGTTTGTTTACCCCAACACGCCAACAAGTAGAAAGCCCTAACTATATTATATAAGAAAGTATTAGGTATCCGAAAGGCTTGAAGGGGATCTAATTGAAATAAGTTACCATTGTGAGAATCCTTCCAATCAATATATGAATATATAAATGTAGATTTATTATTATTTTAATTGGAAATCTTCAATTAAATAATAAAATTTAATTACGTCTCTCCCAATCTAAATTGCTTATTAGCATAATTCACTACCCTCATTAGTCTCACATTTTTTAACAGTGTTGTAACATTTAGATTAGTTTACTTTTTGGTGAACTATCTCCACCTTTTAGGAAAATATAGTGCAATGGCTCCAACCCCTACAGATCATTAGGACAAACTAAGAATAGCACAGAAGATGAAAGGTTGTACAAACCAACTTATTTTTCAAAAAACTAATCCAGCATCAATACCTAAAATTTTTCATGAAGATATCATATTGAGAATGTTTGAAAAATGGTGAGAAATCTTCTGTGAGGGTGATGAAGAAAGAATGATAAGGTTTCATTGTTTTGAATTTTTTTTGTTAAATCAGAAAAAGTTAAAACCCAATATTAATGGAGATATTGGTATTTTTTACTAAATTTTGTGAAGTAACTAAATGTATCTTTAACCATTCATCTTAAGATGTCTTTACAATATAATTTCCTAAGTCTATTTAAGATCTTCATTATCATAAAAACCAACCTATATCCATCTTAACTCCACATCTACCACTTTTAGAGGGATGAAATCTATTTATCCCTCTCAGCACTTGGTAGACCCAGAATTAATATGGATCTAAGATAGTAGAATTTCCCCTTTAAATAGTGCATGCTCACATGAATACCATGGTATTATCATGGGTCAATACCATGGGTTATCATAAACCTGGAGCTTAAAAATTACTATTAGTAATTTATAAAAGTTAATAAAATTAATAATTGATTTTTATTTTATTTTTTTATTTTAACCAAGTTAAAATGTTTAACATACATTAAATTACAACATCCATTTTTACTCTTGATCCACCAAGCCCCGAGAGAGATCAAATATTTTTTTACTCTATGCTAGTTTGCATATCACGATATTTGATCCCTCTAGGGGCTTAGTAGATCCAGAGTAAAGATGGATCTATGCTGGTTTAACTCCCCCATTTAAATAGGCTACATTCCACGTGAATACCATGGGTCAATACCATGTGCTATTTTTATTTTTATTAATACTAATATTAGGGTTAATAATGTCTTTTTGCATGGTATTAATAATAATCTAGCCCATGGTATTTGGCCCATAGTATTTGGCCCATAGGTTTCACCTAAATATAATGCATTTTTTGAGTGTTCGTAAATATAAGGTGACTTATGGAGTAAATATAAAAAAATGTTTTATCTTTTTACCATACCTCTCATTTATTTATATTTTAATTAATTTACCATACCTCTTTTACAAATATGGTATTTGGCCCGTACGATTCACTTAAATAAAACCTTTTTTTTGAACCTTCATAAAGAGAAAGAGGGTTATGGACTAAATATAAAAAGAGGTCTATTTATTTACCATACGTCTAGTTTATTTATATTTTTATTTATTTACAATACCTTTTGAGTAAGTATAAAAAGAGGTTTTATTTATTTACCATACCTCCACTTTATTTATATTTCTATTTTTTTACACCCTTGCATCTATATAAGGTGACTTATGGAGTAAATATAAAAATTGTTTTATTTATTTACCATACCTCTCATTTATTTATATTTTTATTAATTTACCATACCTCTTTTATAAATATGGTATTTGGCCCATAGGATTCACTTAAATAAAACCTATTCTCGAAAATTAGGGTGAATGGAAGGTTGTAACTCATAATTTCAAGGGCTAAATTTACCTTTTTTACCCTCTCCCTTAAAATAAGGTGGGCTATTTGAGGCGATTTGTAAAAATTTACTATGATACAAAACATTCCCCCACTAAAAATTTAAAACCCCTTAATTTCGCCAAAGGGCGAACATTCACCCATAAAATTTTCTAAGATATGGACTAGAAATACCACACATCCTTTCCTGCAACTGTGCATATCTTGCATAGCTATGAGCATCCTACCTGATGTGGGCTTCTCCGTTCTCTACAAGATTCTCTTTTCCCCATTATCATCCAGTAACTCAATAACCTTCTCATAAAAACTACTTCAGTACTGTTAAATTATAACCAATCCATACCCAAAATCATACTATATGATCCCAATGGTAGTACATTTAGATGTGTTGTTGTATGCATACCATTCAGCTCAAATGCATAAGCTCTTACCCAATGATGAATTATCTTCTTAGTACTTTTAGCCAACTGCACCAACCAAGACTCTACATGCACATCTTTTCTCAAGCCACACTTATCCACTAGGTCAAGATTAACATAAATATAATTAGATCATGGATCAATCAAAATAGAAACAACTCGCCCATAGAGCTTACTTTCCATCTCATTAATGGATTCCTGGTGATATTCCTTCTTGTTGTCCACAACTGCATAAATTCGAGGAATGTTATGACCAACATCCCCAACTTTATGTGCATCCTGAGAACTATATATCTGAGGCCTACCACCCTAGTACAATGGAAAATCCTTCTTGCGATGATATTTTCCACATATCGAACACTTCAATTGTCCCCTACCATCACCTTTGTTCTACTGCTCTCTAGGATGTGACCCATGTCCCTTCTCAACTACATTGAACTTCTTGTAAGGAAACACATTTTCTTTCTCACCTACATCTTTAGGTCTTCCCCGCTTCAGTGGCCACTTCCATTTAACTTTCTCATTTCCCTTCAAGTCACACATAGGCTCAAATTTGTACTTTTACTGCTCCTAACAATGCTTTGGCTTCCTAATGGCTTTCTTCAATGATCTAGGCTCATCAAACTCACTCCAATAAATATATGTTGCTGGCAACCCACTAATGAATCTATGGATCTTAGACTTCTCATCTTTGAGATAAGGTACATACCTCAATAGATCTAGGAACCTACCAGTGTACTCGTCATCTTTCATAGAACCCATCTGCAAATAATAAAATTCCTTAGCTATGTCATCATAATACCTCTTAGACTAGTACTTCTTCTTGAAGAGTCTCTCAAAGTAATCCCAAATCAACCCTTCTTCCTAAATTCCATTGAAATTCTTCATGTATTCCAACCAAATATCTTCTTTTCCTTTGAGACTGAAGGTGGATATCTTGGATTTCATGTTTGAATAACTATGCAATATGAAGAATGTCTTCATCCAAAGAAACCATGCCTTTGCATCTTCTGATTTCTTCATCTCTCCATCGAATGTAGGTAGCTTGAATTTCTTAAAATCCTCATGTAAGTACTCAACCCTCCTATTAGGATGACGACGGTGAGAACTATGATGATGTATCTTGGATGAGGAACTAGAATGATAGCCATACATATGATTCCTCCTATCAGGTGTATCTCATGATCTTCCATCTCTAAATGTATCCCCTCTATCCAACCTATATCTAAACTGAGACCTACTACCATAGGCTCCTTTTGTTTTCTATTCCCACCCTTTACTAATGCTTAACTATCCATCTCTTTGTATTTATGACAAGATCTAAAGAATCCTTGCATTGGTCTCTACCTACTTTTCCTAAGCCCTTGCAAGTCATTCTTGAGCCTCAACCAACCTGTCATTATCCACTTTGTAGCTTCTCATATCTACCCTCAAACACCTCAATGTATCTGCTATACTAGGAGAATCCTCTCCTACTTACTTCCGAATTGATCTATAGGGAGAGTCATGGGAACTGTAGTATGCCATTTTGATCGTCATCTTTGATTCACTTCTTCCTGCAAGTAGGCCATGTCATATAACCAAATAGATACCAAAATTAAAAACATATCTTATTGATGTTCAGGGGAGGCTTATCACATCTGCAAGATCATTCCACATTAGCATGATACATATATAATTATAACCATATAAATATAACAACATCATGCATGACCATACGAACTGTACACCGTGACCCCATGAATGACAACATCATAATTTACCAAAAGATATTATAACCCGCTTTGGTACCACCCTAAGGTATCAGATAACACCCAAATAGAACAAAACTCGCTTTGATACCGCCATGTGGTATTAGATAACACCCAAATAGAACTCATCGGTTTGCCTAGGGTAAAGATGAACTAAGGGTCACTATGATATAACTCAACCTCCTATATGACCTTAAGGAAATGGAGTCGACAGCTTAATACGTTACTTACTTTCCTTATGTGCTATAGGACCTCCAGGAGAAACCTAACCCATCGAGGTGTCCAACCCCTGAGATAACTCTCTTTTTCACTGGCATAGAGTCCCAATCACTCCCTTGAAAAGGCATGTAAGTTACTATAGTCCTCCAGTCACATTGATAAGCCTACCTCCATGTGACTATGGAATTTTCTAGTTAGTTCTATGCCAGTGAGTTTGAATTATGAGCCACGTTTTCAAGGCCTGGAATCAGGCCTCTGCCTAGAACTTAGTGAAACTTCTATAAAGGATAAATGACATAGAAAAAAATATTATAAGCCAAAACTTGAACCAAGACTTGACCTGAATCTTCCCAACCAAGACTGACATTTTTTCAAACACGTTGTAAACATGCAACCTACAAGTCATGAATTCATATTTGAACATAAGGATCTGAAAAGATATATGAAGTTAAACAAGAAGGGTGAATTCATTCTCACAATAGTTATGACAACACCAATTAGGTCATACATTCATTAAAGAGACATTCATTGAATAAAACGTGATAAGATCCATAATTAGATCTGTCAACTAACCATGCTTATAACCAACATATAACCAAATACATTAAAATGATAGAAAAACCTTTTAGGCCAGATAATTTTAAGTATATTTACTCATTAAAACAAGAGGAACTCATCTCTTATTAACCATATGAAAAATCCAACCAAGTCAAAGATTTCCACGTACCACCTGACCATAGATTGAGTTGAACCAAATATTTCTTTTAGCCAGTCACCCTAGTGCCATATTCCAATAATCAATGTGGGATCTCATGGGGTAAAACCATCCATAAAAAACAAAGGTAATCTATAGGTTAAACTGTCTCCACCCTCACGATATCATGATCTCAGCTAAACCAGTCCCAAGATCTCAAAACCAAATCGAGCTTGGACACCTTTGAATTCCTCAACTATCCCCTAAGGAATTTTCCTGTCTCCACCATGTTGAGGGCATCCTAAAGAAAACCATCTCCACCCCCAACCCTTGGGATTTTCCTGAGACCACTTTACCCAGATCCAAAATCTTATGGAAATCCAAATTTAAACCGAGAAATAATCCCATCACACCATGGCTATCAAGAAATTCCAAGGAAAGGATGAAACCAGTGTCAAAACCTACCAAAATCTATGCCACTGACAACAAAGAAACCAAAATACTCACATGCATATGTCATGCAGGAAAAAACAATCTAGGAAGCCATACATGCAATCTGTTACCTACAAGTATTCTTGTTGAGGTTTTCCAGTGCAACCTTTGCCTGTTCAGTCCTTACTTTCCTTTACTCTCCCTTTGCTTCATTTGCTTGCCTTGTGCTTCCTTTGCTTTCTTGATTCTCCTTCTCCTCTTGGTGCTCTTCTCCTTCTCTAAGACTTACTCCAAAAATGTACTCACGAAAATGTCCAAACTCATGCTCTTGATGTCATTTTATTGTTGATACCTCCAATTCCTTCATTTTTCCATTATTTTCCTTTAATTTCCTCGCATGCAACCTTTGAACTTTCACCTCCCTTTTCTCTAAATTCCTTTTATTTTCATAAATAAAATGTCAACTAATTTCTCTTTGCCTTTTCAAATCCTTTTCCATTGCATTTGCCAATTTCCCCTTAGACATAAAGACAAGAAGTGATTCCCACTTGGATATTTTTCCCAACATCTAGCTTGGAATAAGTGTCCCTTGACCTTGGTCTTATTTTTCCTTTATTAACATTCATTACATGAACTTATAAACGGGGTATGTTACATGATTAGAATGAGTTTCCCATGGAAAAAATGCAACAACAAGGGGAAAACAATGATGATGAGTGCCAACAAGGATTACATAGAGTGGTGGAAGAAACTCTAGGAAATTGGTATCCTAATGATTTAGTAGAGGATAACAACAGTTTTTAGCGAGGAACTAGTGACTTGTGCCAGCAATAGGACAGGTTGGATCAGGAAATAGAGGAAATGAGTAAGTTGATGTTGAAGAAGACTCAACATAAGAGTTAAATAGGGAAGAAAGGAATGAAGGATAACATCCTATAGATGGTGGAGTAAGTATATATCAACAAGGAAGGAGGAAAATTACAGTATAAAATATGGAAGACTAGAAGAATGAAGAAGATGACAACAAAGTAGCAACTACATGACAAAGACAAGGATTAATTGAAAAAGGAAGTATGGGATCTACGAAGACGTGCTTCATAAGCACATGGTCAACATACCATGATTCTCTTTCCCCTTAGGAGTTTTATGTAGGAGCATTAGACCTTCCAGGACATTTAGTCTTTGATGTGAAAAAAATTTAAAATGGGGTCTTCATTTTTGGGAAGAATTTATATTCTTCTATTTAAAGCTATGGATAGGTGATATTTTTTTCCTAAGAAAAAAACAAATCAACCTTGAAAAGCATGAGAGATTCTAGGGATAGATTGAGTGACTTCAGAATTTAGAAAAATATGATTTATGGAGTGATTTTATGATTTAGGAAATGTTTCTTTGTGGATTTATTTATGAGTGGTTTATGGAGTTGTTCTATGATTTATAAAAGTTATTTCTTAATTCTACTTATTGTAAGCCTATGAGTAGTGAAAACTAATGGCCAAATGAATGTGAAATTAGGAAAAGAGAGAGGAATGAGTGTTTCTAACAATTTTCATGTACAATTTTTATGAAAGAAATATAATTTCATGCCAATTTGTAATTTTTTGTATGAATGAATGAAGAATTCCAGCATCGTTGTATAATAGGAAAGTGGATGAGAGGAAAATGTTTTATGCATGTGCATTTACTTTACATGATATATAAGAGAAAGCTCTGTATAAGTAAAGTGGAAATGAATTCAATACATGGAATTTGAGGAAGGTTCCTACGAGAGAAAAAACTAATGTTTTCTTGTTATCACATGGAGTAAGTGAATTGACTTTAGGAGGAAGGAAAAATAGTAGCAAGTGGGAATGCTGAAAAAGGGAGTTCTCAATAGGAAGGAAATGATATTATTAAATAAAGAGAAGTTTTAGACAAAACATAAATTCTTTGAGATTACAAAGGAGATAGAATTGGAAACTCACCCATCCAAAACAATCAAATATATTTTGGGGCTTCAAACATCCATTTCCATGGATGGAACAAAGTATAAATAAGCACCGTACATCAACTCAATGAAAAATTGGGAGAGAAACTTCGAAAGGTATACCTTCCAAGCCATTTACACATAACAACTAGATGAATTTTGGGGTTTTATTAGAAAAAAAACCAAAATTGTTTTAGTGTTTCCACTCATCATACCTAATCACAGAAAGAAGTTTTGTTTTCCATGAAGTTTTAAAATTTGTAAAATTTGGTAATATATTCAACTATCTTGCTTTTCCATGAAGTTTTCAAATTGTCACTAATTATTATAATATTTTACATCCTTGATTACAACATGATAAGGTGGAAATTTTAGTATTTTAACTCTACTTGAATGATTGATCTCACATATTGATAAATAAAAGGTTACAAGAAAGACTTCAAACACGTAGTATATCATTGGAATAATAATTAACTCCTTTCATTATTCTGGATCCTACAACAATAAAATATTTCTCACTACCAACAAATATTTATTTGGTATTGTAATCATTAAGAAAAAATGGCTTAATCGTTAGCCAGATTAGAGGATGTTACATATTGAGTAAACCACTCATCTAAATAAGAAGTAGATATGGCATTGCAGGAGAATTCAAAAGCAAAAAGCACATGTCCACTAGAATTGTTAGAAGATGAAGACTCATTATTGATGTTGCATAACTTCATTCTAGCTTCTAAGTCCTCCATATATTTAAAATAGTTATTTTTCTAAATGAAAATATTTCCCACAAATATTTCAATGCCTGTATTTTTTTATACTTTATTATTTTGGTTAGTTCTCAAGATTATTAGCAGAGGTTCACTAGTAGGGTCTTGGGGCATTATTTTTCTTGTTGTTGTGAGCATACTTCCTATTTACATGTTTGAATTTAGGTTTCTATTGTTAAATTAAAGCTTCATTTGATGTACATGTGGTGTTAATCATTCGAAGATGTAAAACATTCACTTTTTCTCTTATCAAAGAGTCACCAAATGATTCAACATTGTGATCATGATATCAAGCCCCTAGAACTTCTCCATTGATATAAAACATATATACAAACATAAAATATCTAGTAAAAGGCTTAGAAAGAATAACATATATACATCAATCATCATTCATATCTATTTTTCAATCTTTAAGTAAATGTCTATGTGTTTTGAACATAGACAAATTTTATTTAATATAAGGGAAATCATTCAGACTTAGTGACATTATCTTATTTTCAAGCTACTTGATTCAAATCACATTTAATTCTCCAAATAATTTATCAATCGTTTATTATCCTTCATTTAGTTCTTTAATTTCATGAATATAAAACCTTCAAAATGTAGAAAAAACTATTTTGACTAATGACATTGTTCATCATTCTTATTATCCCATTTGAATTTATTTCTAGGATTTGTGGAGAATTTTTATTTTCCTAATGTAATCCAATATAATCCTTTACTTGAGTACATATTCCACATGAAATTTTTGTGAAAGGTAGTTAGTATTTTTAAACATAAAATCTCTTGGAGTATCCATATGAATATATCAAAGCAATATGGATTCAAAGGATAAAATTAATTGTATAAATTGAAAATAATTAAAAAATAGGATGTATAAAATAAATGTTACTAAGGAATGGACTTTGCATGTGAAAGCTATGCCCCCTAGAAAAAGGCATAGATACAAAAAAAGTGTCACGGAATAGGTAGAAGTTATCCCACATGGTGATGGATTGTTAAGGAGGTTGTGTAGCTAAAATAATATTTCTTTCCTTCTCTAGTTTTACTTATAAGCTTATAACATCCCTTTTTCTAATCCCCAAATTTTGTGATGTCATTAAATGATGATAATGTTGGACAACCAACATAGGTATATTGGCAAGACTCTTTGAAGTAAATATTTGATTTAATTATAAACTACGTAAGGTAAATAAGAAGGAAAATCCTATATGGATATTGATATCTTGAAGGATATCTTACTTAAGAAGCCACAAGGAAGATTGGGAAGTTTCCTATCTTCCTTAAATTTAAAGTTTGAACCCCTAATGTTATTGTTTAACTACCAATTTCCGAAGAAATTTTGGGGCGGGGGGCTAAGTATTGGAGTCACCAAAGCATGGGATATGTACCCCAAAAGAAATCCCTAATTGGGTTTTTTTCTCAAGAAGGGGGCCTTAGACCTCACATGCATGAACCTATGCTTGTGGAGAGAAAATATGTGAGATTTTAAGTAATTCATTCTAAGAAGATTTTGGAGGATTGTAGAAAATTGAGATAGAGACAAAAAGGAGACTATAACTGGGTGTGAACCCAAAAACCTTGTGAAATTTTGAACCTAAGATGTTTGGCTTGTTGGACATTGGATAAAAAAATTCTCCTTATGTGTTTTGTGACATGTGCTTAACTGCCTCTCATGGATCTATTAACCCCCACGATCTATCCATTTACTAACACCTGCAGGTTTGGATGTAACAATAATCATGATTCTAATAAGTGGTATGAAAGCCAAAGGTCTTGAGTTCAAATCAAACATGTTGGAATCTCGATTTCTGTTACACCAAAACCCAAAGTGTTAGTAAATGGACACATCGCCACAATTAATGGGTCCACGAGAGGTGATTAAGCACATGTCATGAAACACACAAGGAGCACGGGTTATCTAATTTCCAACATGGATTTGTGAATATGAAAAATTGTGATTGAATTTGGACCAAAAATTCCAGGTTTGAAGTGTGTTAGCTAAGAAAACCTAAGAGAGAGCCCTCCACCTAAGTCACATAGACAAAGAATAATTATACTAGTTCTGTTGTTCTTTTTCACATGAAATACTAGATAGAGGGAAAATTGTTGAAGGAACCATAAAACATGGTGAAGGTTTGACCCTTTATCATGTGCCATCCCTAAGTGTAAATATTTTTTGTGTATTTAATCCATATTGAGTACTTTTGAAGTCACATCTCTCTTTCCTATCTAACGAACAAGAATAGACTTCATCCTTTATCCCTTGAATTTACCGTTTGGTGTAATGCCCCCAATGAAGCATCTTTCAACATTATATTTGGCTTAAGGGTGGCCAACTATAAAAAATGTGTATTGTAGTTGTGACTACAATTTAGTGGAGAGTAGAAATCCCCTCAGTATCAAGGAATTTTAGGAGGAACATATAAGTATATTTTTTCCCTGTATATGAACTTTAACTGTTGCCCAATAATGCATACTTAATTATTATACTAGACTTGTTTCCTATGTGTGCATTGGTAGGTGGAAAGCTATTATATGGTCAAAATGAGTGGACATGATCAATGCACTAAAGAATTAGAATGGTATTCTTAACTACTGAAATGAAATACTTTATGAATATGAAATGTTTTATCAAATCTGATCCTTACATTTTTGTGTAAATTGTGGATTTCATAAGTTCTATGTCCAGAAATAGAGAGGTTTCCCTTGGTTAAAGAAAATGAATTTATTTACTACTTCTTGAATTCTAATATGTTAAATGATAATTTGTATGTTTGGTAGATCATAAGGCTCCACATATCGTTGGATGATAGCCCATAGGTGGCCCCTCTCTATGATATAGGTGCTAGAGATAAGGTTGGTCAAATGCAATGGGTTTTTTTGTTGAAGGCTATTGAAGATGATTGTGTTAATGGAGAAAAACCTAAGAAAAGTCCCTAACCTTCCTTAGAAATTTGGAATTTTGAAGGCCCATGCCTAGCCCCTGGTCACATGACCAATACAAGGATATGATGAAGATAAAAATAGAATGGGGGATTATCACAATTTTGGCTCTCGATAGAATGAAAAGAACTACTCTATATTCAAAAACCCCAATATACTATGTTCTTGAGGAGAAAAGCATTAGGTGATGGCCTTACTCATGTTTAGTAGGCCCATGAGCTATTACCTCAAAATAATGAAATATCAGAGTATCAGGCCCCTATAATGAAATGTCATGACGACATCACAAAGTGGTGTCATGGAAATGCCATGTGTATGACATGTGTCACCCATATTTGGCATTTTTAGAGAGGAAAATTGTTTGAATATAAGTGACATGTGGCACACATCAGTAGTGCCAATATGGTAGGGGACATTTCAACAAGCACCATATGTCATTTTGTGATTAGATGTCAATGATTGACAAAGAATGTTGAGTTGTCACATTACCATATTGAGAGTTTAGAAGGGAAGCATCTTGAAAATTGATGATATATTGATTAATTCATATACACATTAGCCATGTCCCATGTCAGACACATTATTTTTTTCATGTGGTGGGATATGATTGCATGTTAGGGTGATGAGGTGGCAAGAAAAGTTTGCCACCAACGCATGGACATATTAGTGTTTTGATAATTTTCAGTATAAGGAAATTTCTTAAATCCCAAACTCCTCTGTGAGTACATCAACATATCAATAGGCATGATGAATTTTTCCATATTAGTATATCAAAGATATGAAGAGATTGTAATAATGAAGGAATGGATTACACAAATGTTATGAAACTTTCTAATATAATAGGATATGAAATGACATGTGGGTTGGGGCATGGACCAATGCATGGAAATGCATGGAAAAGGGTTTCTATGTGTCAACTACATGGATATATAGAGGATGATGCATCCTTTGAATGGGTATATCTTCAAAGGGCCATAACTTTCTTCCTATAGCTCATAATTAATTACAATTTTTATTGTTTGAATATTCTCGATAAGCAGAAGATGATGGTGGTGTCAAAATTATAGTTTTAAGTGATGTTTTGAAGAAGTATTTCTATAACCCCATATTCATAATATACCTTCAATATTAGGTCCATATTGTTCCCCATGACCTTACTAGGGTATTAGGGGTATGGGTGTTTTACAACATGTTATCAAATCCAAGGTTCAACACTCAGACTCAATGCTCTCTAGGAGAAGTATAATTGTCCAAAAAGAGATAGGAGCCTAAGATTCAACTTTTTGACTACAAAGTATTCGAATAGATAGAGTTAAATTGAATTTTTGTTTTGATTACCATATTGAATTGAAAAGTTGTGAATTTATCTAACATATGTCTAAATGTGTTAATTTTGTTTTCGAAACCAACCTAATCTAATTCTAGCATACCTAAGTAAACATAGTATGCTTAAATTCTATATATGATTATATTACACTGACAATTGTGTGTGTTCTATTTCAACACATAAAAGGAAACAATTCTAGAAAAAATATGGAATTAATCATCCAATATAGTTTGGGAAAAACTTATCACAACAGAGAAGCACAATTACATGAGAGGAGGGAAATAATGATGCCTCCTAACTAGATAGAGATGTTGAGGGTTGAAATAAGGATTTGTAAGGATGATAATGAGAAGATTATTAGATACTAAAAGAAGATGGAAGATGTAATTGGTTTAATATTTAAAGGTTCATTAGTCCTGCAATGTCAAAAACAACATAAAATAGATGTGAGTGACTAGAATAAGTCCAAAAGAGTTCACAAATCCCTGGAATTGAAAAGTATGGACCAACAACTATTATGTATTAAGGAAGTAGTGAAAAAGAGAGGTACATTAGTATAAGAAAGGATATATGCAATGAACATATCATAATGGAAGCATGTGAATATGAGGATGACAATGTAAACATCCTAAAGAATTCATAAAAGAAAAACATCCTACCTTTGATGGAGAAGTTGAGAAGAATTAAGAAGTTAAAGCATGTATTTTTGGTCCAAATAAATATTTTAGAGTCCATAGTTGATATGAAAATATGAATGGATAAGTAACCATATTCAACCAACGAGGAATGCTTAACATATGTTGGGAGGACCTCAAGAATTTGAAGGGCATGGAAGAAAATAAGTTGACTTGAAATAAGTTTGAGACATACTTTATCTAGAGATATCTTTTTGAAAGGTATTATAATTGTAAGATCAAGAAATGCCATGAGCATAATATAAGACAACTTACCATCAAAGCATATAGTATTAGACTCATAGATCCATTGAGGTATGCAACTTACATAAAAGATGAAAAGATAAAGATCTAATTTTTCCTTGGGGGATTTCCATAGTCCCATCAAGGCCACATAGAAATGAAATATGGTGGGAAACTAGTAATTAGATTTTCCCAAGCATGGAATATGTAACCCAAAACAAATCCCTAGTTGAACTTAGGTCTCAAGAAAGGGGCCTTAGACCCCTCATCTGTGAACCTATTCTTATGGATAGAAAAGATCTGATATTTTCATAATTCATTCTAAGAATATTTTGGAGGATTATAGTAAATGGAGATAGAGACAAAAAGGACACTAGAACTTCAAGTGAACCCAAAACCCTTCTAAAGTCGTGAACCTAAGAAATTTTTCCCTACTGAAATGAAAGATTTTGATTGAATTTTGACCACAGAGCTCAAGTTTGAATTGTGTTAACTAAGGAAACCTAACAAAGAGCCCTCCACCTAAGTCACATAGACCAAGAAGAGCTATACAACTTTTTTTGTTTTTATGTACATGAAATATTGGAAAGAAGGAGAATTATCGAAGGAACCACATTAATTTGTGAAGGAATGACCCTTTATCATGTGCCAACCCTAAGTGTCCACCTTTTGTTGTGTATTCAATCCATATTGAGTATTTTTAAGGTGGCGTCCATCTTTCGAAGCGATGGGATATGATTACATGTTAGGGTGACAAGGTGGCAAGAAAACATGGCCACTAGCATATGGGCTTATTGTTGTTTCTTGATAATTTCTAGTTTAAGAAAATCGCTAAAAACTAGTAAATCAACATATCAGTAGGCTAGAGGACTTGTTCCATATCAACATATTTTGGATAGAAAGCTATTGGAATCTTGAAGGAATGGATTGCATGAATGTTATGGAAGTTTCCAATATAATAGGACTTGACATGACATGTGGGTTGGGGCATGGACCAGTGCATGAAAATTGATGGCCAAGGGCTTCTATGTGTCAACCACATGGCTATATAGATGATGATGTGGAATTTGAAGGGGTAAATCTTCAAAGGGTTGTAACTATATTCCTATAGTTGGGAATCAATTATAATTTATATTGTTGGAATATTTGCAACAAGCAAAAGATGATGGCGGTGTCAAAATTATGGTTTGAAGTGATGTGAGGAAGAATAATTTTGAAAACCCCATCATCATAATATACCTTCAATATTAGGTCCACATTATGTTTCATGACCTTAGTAGGGTATTTGGGTCTCGATGTGTTACAAAGTGGTATCAGATTCAAGGTTCAACACTTGTACTCAATGGTCTCCAAGATAAGTATAATTCTCAAAAAAGAGTTTGGAGCTTAAAGTTCTACTTTTTTTATTGAAAGGGCTTGGAATAGAGAGAGTTAAATTCATTTTTTTTTATGTCCCTATTGAATTTAAAACTTGCTAATTTATCCAACTTATGTATAAATGTGTTAATTTATTTTTGAAACTAGCCTAATCTAGTTCTAGTATACCGAAGGAAACTTATTATGAATAACTTTTATTTATTCTTATATTAGACTCGTAGTTGTGTGTGTTGTTTCAAGACATAAAAGGATACAATTCTAGCAAAATATAGAAAGGAATGTAAAAGATAATGGTCCGATATAGCTTAGAAAAGATTTCGAATAATAGAGAAGAGAAATTAGCTAAGAGGATGGACATAATGGCACCTCCTAACTAGAGACCGACTTTGAGATTTGAACTAAGGAGTTGTAAGGCCAATAATGAGAAAACTATTAGAGCCTAAGAGAATATGAAATACATAATTTGTTGTAATAGTAAAAGGCTTATTAGACTTGAAATGTCAAAAACAACATAAACAAGATGTCAGTGACTAGCCTAGGCCCAAAAGTGTTCATAGACCCCTGAAATTCAAAAGTGTGGACCAACAACTAGTAAGTATTAAGAAAGTTGAGCAACAAAGAGGTACATGCATAAAAGGAAGAATATATCTAGTGAACATACCACAATAGAAACATAATAATGTGAGGATGACAATATTAAAAATCTGTCCAAAATAACATCGAAGTCAAGGTTGCATAAGAAAGAGAACAAGAGGGGTGTGAGAAGAATACGTCCTAAAGAGTTCATAAAATAAAAGCATCCTACCATTGATGGATAA
>CM062811.1:424406505-424619607 GCA_031772625.1 Pinus tabuliformis
AATAGCCCTCTGAGTCCTGTTTCTAACTCCACAAGTTTGATAGCAATTGGATTCTACAATGAAGAGTTATGCCAATTCTCCCACGAGGACTTGAGTATAGACTTGTTTAGTAGAGTGAACTTGTACGATGTGTCGGGGGTCACTGTCTCAACCTTAGGTTCTAAAAATGGTACCCAAAAAAATACATTCCATCCTCTTTCTAAAACTTCTTATGAAAATTCAATCTGATGCTTAGATAGAAAGTTATGATTATTTTCCCAAGGTGACCTATTTGGAATGTAATTCGGGGATCTGCAAAAACTCTAACTTCCTCAGATTATATCTCTCCAAATATAGCAAGACAGGATCTAAAATTCAGACCTGAAGTTCAAAAAGATTTCAGATCAAATGGGTTTTTGTTGTAGCTTCGGAAACGTCGCAGAAAAAAAGTTATAGCGAACATTCCATGATGACCTTTTTGGAGCAACAAAACCCTAAAATCCAAAGCTCTGATACCAAATATTAGGAAACAAGCTCACCAAAAGATAGAAAAGATAGATTAACACCTTAGAATTCAGCCTCTTCGAGGGGAAACCTCCTTTACATTACACAAATGAACAATTATTGGATGATACAAATGACATGACCTCCTTTCTATATATAGGAGTCTAAGGGTTCATAATATAATCAGAGCAGACATAACAATAATAATGTAAGGGCATAATAATAACAATAGTGGGCTTCTATGGGGCACATTAATAACAATATGGGGACTACATGGGCACAAAAATATAATAATGGGGTTGTACTAATAACAATAATGGGTTACCCTAGTAGTATAGGAACCTAACAGTGCCACACTTTGTCCTCTATCACATGTAAAGAATTTTTGAATGATCAAGACTAGCTCTCCCCATGGTTCATTGAACCACTCCCTAGGTATGCCTTTAGCTCTATCAAAGGCTCCATTCCTGTTTTTTTCTAAGAAGAAATTCCATGCTTTCTCCTTGAAATGTAAACCTTTATGATAGTTTCCCCCTGTCAATGGAAGTTCAAATGCTTGGGAGATGTATTCTGGAGTCAATGGAATGCTTAAGTTTCCTACCATTGTTTTATCCTGGGTATAGTTATTCATAAACTCCCTGGTTATACCCTCACTATAACCATTAAACCTCTGTAGAAACCCTATAAGCCTTGTTTGATATAATTTTTCTACTATTTCCTTCTTCCATTGCTCAATTTGAAAGTTCGGTTGTATTCTGGTGGTCATGTTTTATAAAAACCAGTTAATATACCCTTCTACTATCATTAACTTCATTTTTGAAAATGAAATTAACAATCATTCATGCATAATTATCTTTTTGATTCAATTAGTTGTAGGGCTTACCTTTCTCCTGATACTCTTTAAAAACACTAAAATCGGGCTTGTTTAGTCTCTATTTCACTACAACAATGGATCATTGTTCTTTTCAAAACATTAACCTTTATGAATGAAAAAAAAACAAACATCCTGCATATCTTGATGTAAAAAACATTCTTGGTTCTATTCTTCTTTCACCAAAACTCTATTCTATCCATATAAATGAAGTGTTCTTCTTTATGCATATTACTTTTTATAAGAAAAAAATTGAAAATCGAACTCTGTTTTGATTTTGAAATTTCTTTATATATAAAAAGTCAAACCCTAACTCCCCTTTTCAATTTTCATTCATCTTATAACTTTCCTATGGTTATCAAACTCATTTTTATGTCAAACGGGAGTCATTATCTCATTCACTGTTTGTACAATTAAGGCCACTGTTTGTGCAATAAAACCCATTGTTTGTGAAATCAACCATAAATATTTCACTGTGTATTCAATGTAATCACAACAAACTATAAGTTTAACACTCTGTTTCATTGACCAATTTGGTGAAAACATGTGTTTATGCAACCAGACTTCAAATTAACACTCTGTCTCATTACCCAACCTTTGGGGAAAACATGTGTTTATGTAATCAAAACTACAACTAATCACTTTGTTTCAACTCAACGAAAACATGTGTTTATGTAATCAAAACTACAACTAAACACTTTGTTTCATCACTCAACTCGGCGAAAGAAATTAGTTATGTAATCAAAATTTAACTAAAATTTTGTTTCATCAATCAAGTTGGTGATTTCCTGAGTGAACATGGAGGATCTGAGTTGATTTACCTATCTGAAATGAATTGTCATGATTCTCTTTATGTTGTGGCTCATTCAACCTGCATTTCATAATGTTTTCCATTGTTAAACTTTGTTCCAAAAACCTTATTTCTTGACTGATGGCAGAGACAACATTTAACAAATAGTAAATGGTGGTTGGAGCGCTTCTTATATCCTGGAGTCAAACTTGTGTTTTATTTAAAAATCCTGAGATTTCCTCATAAAACATCTGCTGCATTTATTGAGGGAGATCGAGTTTTGGTCTTACCTTGTTGCTCACGAGATCTTCCTTAATTAACTCCACTTTCTCTACTAGTTTCCTCGGCTTATCCCTCAATCTACTCCATTTTTTCTTCTTATGACTCTGATTTCCAACTGCTATATCTCTTGCCTTCTCCCTCTCAGTTTTATTTCCTTTGTTTCCATGTTTTCTCTCTCAAACCATTCACCTCGGGCTCGCAAATGTGTGCTAATGGCTTATGCAACACTTCATTGTTCTCCCTGAGCTTGCAAAAGGTTGTGATGGTGGAGAGAAAGCAATTTTTACAACCTTCTATGTGTAAAAATTGCAGAGGCATATTGCATGAGTTCTGGTTGAATGCAAAACTCACAATGTTGTTTGAAATGTTCACTGTTGTGTTTTAAATTTTTGGTTGACTGTTCCAGTTGCTGCATCTTCTGATTGCTTCCTTCGTGGCTATCCTTTGTTTCATTGTGGCCATCCTACATACCAACCTACAGTACTTACCTCCATGTCTCGGTGTTTATTACTTAACCTTTGACTGTTGTATTACTCATTCCACCGTATATTCTGCCTACCATACATTTCATTTCCACTGGCTCGTATTGTTATTCATTTCATGGTTCATTGTGATTTGATCGCCACTTTGAATTTTATTATAGTTTGATTGCATGGTTTATAGTTTTAATGCATGGCCTTATCAATGTTAATTGTCATCATACCTCCTCTTCATATCTATTTCCCACGTCTTATACCTCTAAACATTTCATAATTTTTATTTGCATTGTATAGTCGTCACATGATTTTCATTATGATAACCTTTTCACTCAATGGCATCATTCTTATGCGCTTTAATTATAACTCGTTGAAATAAATTATTTCGATTTCCTTCACTTTGTATTACTTCATAATGTGCATGTTTCAATATATGTATTACAATATATAAGTCTTTTACTTTTCAAATGACCATGTTAAGGTCATATTTAAAATTAATTTCATGATACTAATCTTGTCTATGGTTTTGTAGGTTTTAGGGTTTCAAGTATTAGACCCTCTATTTTGATCCTTTTTCTTTTCAAAAGAAAAATACTTAGGGTTATGAAATGAAATGAATATGAAATATGTAAATGGAATATGGAATATGAATATAGAATATGAAATGAATATTTGGAGGATGTTTATGGGATTAAATGTAGAATAATGGGTATGAATATGTGAATAGGATAATATGACGATGGTAGTGAAATGAATATGTGAGTAAAATACACATGTCAGGTAGTAACTCAATCTTAACAATCTCTAAAAAAATTCTAAAAATTTTGAAATTTCAAGAGAAAAACTTTGTACTCATTGTACATTACTCCCTGATAGTATTTGATGATGTCTTCTAGTCAAATGTCTTTGATAAATTGTTTAGGATAGATTGAAATGTAGGCTTTATTACTGCTTCATGTTCTTTCATCCATCATTAATTCAGGTCCATTGATTGTTTATGTCATTCAGGTCCCTTCTACAATTGGTACTTGATGATTTAGGTCCCCTACTATCATGTATGTTTTTATGCAATATGATACATGTTTTTTTTCTAAAATTTCAGGTCCCTTCTACACAATGTTTCAAGTTCCTTCTACGATACAATTCATGTCCCTTCTTCAATTTAGTTACTCAATCTGAGTTTCTTTTGCAACTTCCCCCTTGCTTATCTGAAGACTTGTCCTCAAATATTGTTTTCTTTTGGAGGTTCATTCTACAAAATCAAACTGTTGTGAGAGTAAAATAAAAATTGTGAATTCATATAGGCCAAACTAGTTTGTTTTCCTCCATGAATTCATGTTTTCTTTGTGCTAGTTTCCTGGTTTTGACAAGAAAACTTATTATTATTATTATTATTATTATTATTATTATTATATATGATCCTTCTTCTGGAGTACTAGAAGGCATATTACTATGTTGTTCCATTACTTCCATATCAACTTCTTTTGTCATTTGTTTCACAAAATCTTCTTTATCTATAGGATTATTGTAGACTTTAAGCCTATGTTGTTATAGACATTTTTGGGCACTAGAACCCCAGGCATAAAATGTCCATAAACCAAGGGCTCCTAAGTCCTAAAAGTGTTGTTTCATACCCTAAAGGAAAAAGGTCAGCTGATTACATCATCTCCTAGAAGTTCTCCATGAAAAACTACTCAGAACTCGTCAAAACAGGATCATTTCACCTGCTCCATAGGCAAAGTGCGTTGCATCTCACCTAAGTACACTCTGTGGGTGCGTTGCATTTCAAAAAGCCCTTCTATGGGGTGCGATGGGAGAGAAGTGACAAATGGCAGTGTCAATCCACGAGGTGGAGAGGCATGGAATCTTCCAGAAACTTCTCTTGTGACACTTGCCTCTCTGAATTCGACCAAGGATGAGTAAGAGATCATCAATCTCCAAGTGGAAGCAAGAACTATCAGAGGGAAGACACTAATCAAATAACAAGCTGACTCATCTCCCTTACAGATATCTATATATGGATCCCTCATCCCAGAGATCCAGAGGCTGGAATTTTGCATCTTGTATGGAATTGTTGTTGGTTTCTTGAGGCAACATCATAGTGTTGGGTGATCTAAGCTTTGCATGAGGTGAAGAAGGGCTTACTTGATGAGAGGATGATGCTGGGTCAGAACAACTAGTTGTAACTCTCTTGGCTCTTTCTTGATTATCAATAAAGCTATTCAAGTTTTCCTCCATACTCTTGTGTCGTTTATGTTTTATGCATTTGTATGGTCAATTTACATCTGATCCTAGATTGTTTATGATAATAGATCCATGTTCTTGTATAGAATTATGTTGCTTTGATTCTACAGGTACTCTGTGAAGCTGGGTGTACAAGGGAGCAAGTAGCAAAGGACTATCAGAAGAGAGAGGAATCGAACTAGGAGCCAAGCGCAAGACAAAGGTTGGTCTCCTTTATTCTTCTCTCATCTATCTTTCATAAAGGAAAACGAAAGTAGTTTTACTTTGTTTGTTTCTAAGGTAGCTACCACACCTTAGTAGGATTAGTAGTTCTGCATAGACACTTTTCCCTGTAACAAAATGGCGACTCCACTGGGGAGCGACTAGGTTGTTTGTTTATCTACATTTGTTTACTTTATAAACTTACAGACGGAGCCTGGAGTCGAGCCAGGTAGCTTTCGAACTGCATTTTCTATGCAAATGCAAAGTAGATAAATGCCACTTCAGTCAATCTCCGGGTTTTGTTTATGAATTAAACAACTGATTTACAAACTCTGTAATTGCCCTTGTGGTGGCTCTAGTAACCTCCTTAGACCTACCCCTGTTGTTGATTTACTTATTACCACTTTCTCGGCCAAAATCCCTAAACTGAACTGCAAAATGTGACCTAGAACCGAAGCAAAGTCTCGTTTCTAGTCCAGCACATTGTCTGTTCTGTGAATCTCAAATTCAGTGCACTTCCCGAGTGTAGTAGGTGCGTTGCATTTCAAATTCACTGTGTTACAGGTATGCTGATCAGACTAGGCATTGTTCCTAAATTTTGGTTTCTGTTCACTCTTTTCAAATCTATTCAAGAATTTTACTACCTGTAATCAGTACACCTCTATTTGAAACCCCTTTCCTTGCTGTTATTCTGCCTCCATTGTGCAAAGGACTGTAAATGTTTTTGTGTATTTGTTGAGTCATTTTCAGTTCTCTTTTGCAAAAAAGTAACGTAATTGTACCGTCGTTTCTTGATTTGAAAGTGTCGCAAGTGTCGTTTTCAGTCATAGAAGAGAGTCTGATTGCTCTTGATAGTCGATTACCCTGTTACTATTGTATTTGATCTGAATTAGTAGTTTTTCTAGTGTCAAAAACAAGTTTTCATTTCCAAATCGTAAAGTGTTGTCATTATCTTCATTTTTTATTTTGAAAAGAAACTTGTTAGTAATTTTCGCTTTGAAAAGTAATTCAGATTTGCACATTAGCTTTCTTTTTATCATTCGCATATTAAGAAGGCTGAAAACAAATACATGCATGTGCATTTGCATTTAGACTATTTGATTGGTTTGATTTAGGACAGTGCATATAGTGTGTGCTCTTTGCCCTTTGTTGAAAGAATATTGTCTCTCTTTCCTTAGTAGCTAGGATTTTCATTGCATAAAGAAGATAAAACGACTGTTTATCATCTTAGATTGCATTTTAGGAATTGTATATCTACATCACGCCGTGAACCTGAGAGGCAAATTTCTTAAGCAAGATCAACTATAAAATAAATTTAATGAATCTAACAATGCTTTGGAACCTAACGCACAACATCTAGAAGTCTAGGCTAGAGATGTATCCCAGCGTCGTAAAGCCTGGTAACTGTTGTTCTCACTGTTGGTTGGGTGATTCCTCCACTTTGAGACGATAAGTGCCAGTACGGACTTATGCTCTCACGTACCGTCGAGTATATTTTGGGAGACCACAATAGGCTTAATCCTTTATCCATAGGAAACCGTGTCTGTCACCCTATCGATCGCAATGCACTGAACACAACATTCGGGAAGATTGACTGTCGTACCGTAAAAAGTATTCTGCAATTTTGCGATTGGTTTGGTAATCCCTCTGCCTAGATTTCCAGAGTAGTCCCTTTCGATCCTTTTCAGACTCCTTAACAGAAAAGGTCCATCTGAGCACTTGTCACTTCAGGCTCATTAAAAATCGAAGGCGACTAGAGTCATATTTTGTTTTTTCTCGACTCTTAAAAATTGAAAAAACAAGTTGTGTCAAAGCATCTAAAATTTATTGTAATCGGAATAACATCACTGTTCCCTCGTTGGTCTTAGAATTTATTCTCCCTTCATCGCAAGTTCTTGTAGAATCGCTAGGAAATCCTTTGGATAGACTAGATATGTCTGAACAACTGTCGACATCCAGGACTGTGTCATCTGACGTAGCAACGGCAGAGCCTCCTGCTGCTACTCCAACGATGTTCGTCGGTATACCATCTGTCCCGGCAAGTTATCAACAACATGCCAGAGTTGTTTCGACGACATGGTTAGTTCCTATTTCTTCATTCGGATTATCATCTGGTATTTCTTATGTTGAAACTCAACAAATTGATCCAATGTGTCTTCAAAGGCCAATCTACCCTTTAAGTATTGGATTGCCACCATATGGAGGGCAGTATGCCTCTTCATTGTTTCCTCCCTGAGAACAACCATATGGGAGTTTACAACAAAGTTCAGGTCAAACTGGAATTACATCCAGCGGTTGGGTACCAATATTGCCTCAGCAACCAAGGGTTGTATATTCAATGCAACCAGTCCACCCTGTGTCGAATATTCCCACTATACCTACTATGGTGACTGCGTCGCAAATACAAGGGCTACCTGTTGTATGTCAACCCTAAGTTTCTCAGGTTGCAATACAACAGCCTCTTGTCTCAACGACTCAATCACAACCTCAGGTTAGTGCCTCCTTATATGGAGCGACTCAGGCTCAAACAAGTACTATGATGCCTCATCTTGGTCAATCATCTAGTATTAGGCAACAAAAAATGGTCCAACAACCATGGCTGGTTCAATCTCAACAACCGCCATTCCAGCAATCATATCAAGGACCTGAGCAACAAGTCTTTGTAAGTAATGGGCAACCGCATTTCCAAAGCGGTTATCAACAACCATATTATAATGGTTATGCCCATCAACTTTATTAAAGTTACCAACATCAAATACATTATGTTGGTATACAAAGACACACTGCTCAGGTGATTCCATCTTATCCTGGGTATGCTTCGCCTAACCTGAATCAACAGTTGCCCTTTGCAGCAACTCTAGAATTACTAGATCTAAACCGGTTGACAAATGATCCAATTGCTTACGCCCCTTTGTGGCCAACGATTCTGCATAAACTTCCGTCAGATATTCCTAAATTTAATGGAAATCTGGGTGAAGACCCGTCGAATCATGTGATGACCTTTCATCTGTGGTGTTCATCTAACGCTCTAAACGATGATTCGATTAGGCTTTGCCTTTTTCAGAGAACGTTAACTGGTCCAACAGCAAAATGGTATATCGAATTGCCTAGAGCTTCATTCGATAACTTCAGCACCCTAGCGGCAACCTTTTTAACCCATTTTCAGTTACTAATAAGGTACGAAATAGGAACAGAGCTTCTTACCAATTTCAAATAGACAACGGCCACTCACATATCTGATCATATTCATGAGTGGCGACGTCGTCGCAGAATGGTAAAAACATATGTTCCTGATCAGCTGCTAGCTGAATGGTTTATTAAGTCATTATTACCCTCTATCACAGAAGATGTGGCAAAGGGAGGAGTCGTCACTAAAGAGCAAGTTATTGTTCGTGCACGATATCTGGACTTGATTTATACTCAGTCTGGCACACTCTACGATAAAATACCTGATGCTCCTAGACCTACTTCAGGAAGATTTCATTTCCCTTCCAAGGAGGAATTACAATCATCGACCAACAAACATTTCTCCCCAACAGTTCACAAGTTACGGGAAACATTCCAATGATCCATGGAAGCAATCATTCGCTTCAAAATATTCGAGTAGGCCTCCTAAAAGACCCTTCCTTAATGGGTACTTTTACCCTACCGCCTCTGATTAATTTGGTGGAAGTGGCCACAGTGGAAACCTGCAATATGAAATCTTCTATATCTAATGGATTAGAAAGACTCCTGAACATTTTGTCAGCATGGATCATTGCCAGTTTAGAAATATTGTAGAAATCAATTTTCTTGGCATGGGGGGCAAACCCAAATCAATGCTCATCGAGTGTTTGGGTAGATAGGTCTAAGGAATATGGTACCTCTTCAGATCCTTGGTTGCATGTACATTCTACAGACAAAGGAATCATTCAGTCAATGATGTTAGGGGAGGCACCATGGGAAGATTACCACCATCGTTCCCATCTCCCCGATTACAACGAAGATTATTCCAATGACCTTAATCATCCTTCAGTTTTCGATTTTCTATCAAATACTGTAAATATGGTGGATTTTTAGGATAGTTCTTTTCCAGTGTCAACCTCATTAAAAAATGAAACAACTCCCTTTCCAAATCGAGTCTTTGACTCTGATCTCATAAAATCAGAGTCGAGTCTTTCGAAGATCTTGAAGGTAAACCTTCATTCCAACCACCGAGATGAATGCAATGAAGCTTGGGATGCATGCACCTCGATTTGCGCTATTATGCTGGGGGCATGGAAAATTATCATGAGCAATGTTTCCGCAAAATTCAAGCTCATTAAAAAATAAACCTAACCACGAGCAATGTTACCACAGGATTCAAGCTCGTTAAAAAGTAAACCTGCATCGAGTAGTTTTAACGCGGACTTTATGCTTGTTAAAAAATAAACATAAGCAATGAGCAAATGTTTCCCCTAGCATTTAAGCTCAATAAAAAATGAACCAATTCTTGGTAAATAACCATCATGAATGTAATACTTTAGCCTTTAAAGCCTTGGTCATGTTCTCATCATGACCTCCACTCTGTATTGGCCGATCATTCACCTCCATTTGATTGTTTACCCCTTTTGACGAACAACTGTGAAGAGTGATCCTATTAGCCATCCTTGTAACACTGCCGTGATTGGAAAATTCCAAACCTTACCTGGAATCATCTGCTACCCAATTTTATCACTCGTTCCTCAAAGACGAGTCTCCTTTAAGCTCTTTTCAACTGACTCGTAAAATATGAAAAGATTGCCGAGTCATTGGCCTTTCCAGCTCGTTAAAGGGACCGGAAGTGCTATCCCTCCTTTAGATTTTAATCTTTTTGGACCTGACGGATTATTACACAAAACGATCGAGCGCTTGTTTTATCTGGCTCGTTAAAAGTATCGAAAATTCATCCCTTCTGTATTGTTTTATACTTTTTCGGACTTAAGGGATTAGATGACGAAAAATGAGTTTTGGAGTTTCCTTTACGTCCCTTTTCAGACTCTCTAAAATTGAAAAGGACTGAGTTATCTTTGTCGTTAAACGCGTTAAAACCTAATAGCGACAAACTTGTCCATAGCAGACAAGAACGAGTTTCACTATCGCTAGGCTCGTTAAAACATAGCGATGGGTTTGCCTGAAGGGAAAATTATAGAACAAGCATATGTTATCCTCCTCAAGCTTGACAAAAATAAAGAGGTACTGGTCAACAATGACTGGGGAAAAATTGCGAAGAAAACTTGAAGAAACTTTATTGGTAGCAAGTCGCTCTTGAACATGACACTTTCACTCCGCATCCAAGTCGGGTTGGGTTGTTTCATTCACCGGTCACATCACCATGGTCCCATCACACCATCCACATTTGGGGTTAATGCTACCAATCCATCACATCAGTGTTGCCAATATGTTCAAGAGAAGTCACTCAGAGAATTCACCTGTGTCTCACCCGCTGCAATACATTTACGCTCCATTCTTTCATGACCGCCACCCTGAACCTTATATCACCAGATCGTTTTCACCTCCATTGAAATCATTTGCTCCGTTCCGTGTCATTGATGTGGGATTGATTAAGGCCCTCCTATGACAGATCGCTTCTTGTTGACATCAGCTCATTATCCAAGAAGTCGATCTAGGAACACCCCTTTCAGTACTTTGAACCTTGCATGCCTCAATGGCAAGTTTCTCACTTCCGGCGACAGGTTTACATCAATGGCCTTCGACCGAAATATTTTGCGTGGTGTTCGATGCCAAGTCCTTTATTCACACCACGTGAATTGTACTGTAGTACCTTGAGGGTCATTATCATTATCGGTGATTCCTCTCGCGCCTGTTAATAGCTTACATCATTGGCTGGTAATCAGGCGATGGCTTTCCATGTTCAACTCCAGAACATCTCTCACATGGATCAACTTGTACTTTGAGTGAAGATCGAACGAGATTGAAGACCCCGGATCTAGTTTCATCCATCTGGGCTGCGATATATATTCGGGAAAATAAAGACATCAAATGTACATCATTGCTGCACAGATAATCATCCAATCTATGGGATGATGGCTCCTTCAGAATCATCAGTCTACACTCAGATGATTGTCTATCCTATGTACATGAAAATGAATTTATAAAGCTAAGCATGGGAATGCCTGCCTTAGCTAGATCATGAAAATATTATGAAGATAATGTATTGTATTGTATCTTATTACAGGTCTCCTTCCAGCTTGAAAGAACTTCGGATCGTCATGATAAAACATTTCACCCGACATCAAAAAAGATTAACGACCTCATGCTTTAGGGGGCAACTATTATAGACATTTTTGGGCACTACAACCCCAAGCATAAAATTTCCATAAACCAAGGGCTCCTAAGTCCTAAAAGTGTTGTTTCATACCCTAAAGGAAGAAGGTCAGCTGATTACATCATCTCCCAGAAGTTCTCCATGAAAAACTACTCAGAACTGGTCAAAACAGGATCATTTCACCTGCTCCATAGGCAAAGTGCGTTGCATCTCACCTAAGTACACTTTGTGGGTGTGTTGCATTTCAAAAAGCCCTTCTATGGGGTGCGATGGGTGAGAAGTGACAAATAGCATTGTCAATCCGCGAGGTGGAGAGGCATGGAATCTTCCAGAAACTTCTCTTGTGACACTTGCCTCTCTGAATTCGACCAAGGATGAGTAAGAGATCATCAATCTCCAAGTGGAAGCAAAAACTATCAGAAGGAAGACACTAATCAAATCACAAGATGACTCATCTCCCTTACAAATATCTATATATGGATCCCTCATCCCAGAGATCCAGAGGCTGGAATTTTGCATCTTGTAAGGAATTGTTGTTGCTTTCTTGAGGCAACATCATAGTGTTGGGTGATCTAAGCTTTGCATGAGATGAAGAAGGGCTTACTTGCTGAGAGGATGATGCTGGGTCAGAACAACTGGTTGTAACTCTGTTGGCTCTTTCTTGATTATCAATAAAGCTATTCAAGTTTTCCTCCATACTCTTGTGTCGTTTATGTTTTATGCATTTGTATGGTCAATTTACATCTGATCCTAGATTGTTTATGATAATAGATCCATGTTCTTGTATAGCGTTATGCTGCTTTGATTCTATAGGTACTCTGTGAAGCTGGGTGTACAAGGGAGCAAGTAGCAAAGGACTATCAAAAGAGAGAGGAATCGAACTAGGAGCCAAGCACAATACAGAGGTTGGTCTCCTTTATTCTTCTCTCATCTATCTTTCATAAAGGAAAACGAAAGTAGTTTTACTTTGTTTGATTCTAAGGTAGCTACCACACCTTAGTGGGATTAGCAGTTCTGCATAGACACTTTTCCTTGTAACATATGTCCATTAACTAGAAATGAAGTAGATTCTTGATCAATTGTTTTTATCTGAACAACTCCATTATCAAAGATTTATTCTATCTCATATGGCCCCAACCAATGAGTTATAAACTTTGCCTTGAAATCTTTGAATTTGGAGTCAAACAATATTGCCTAGTCTCCTTTGGTGAATGTTTTGTTCTTGATGAATCGATCATGCCATTTCATTCTTTGTTGCTGCACAAGAGTTGTGTGCTCCACTACTTGTTGTCTCTTTTCATCCAGTTGATTCAATTCCATTACAAGTTGTTGTTATGCTTCAGATAATTCCAGTCCTAAATTTGTTGCTAACTTGAATGTGTGTATTTGAAATTCTATGGGTAACGGGACTTCTTTTCCATACACTAACTAGTACGGACTAAACCCAATTGTGTTTTTCCATGTTATCCTGTATTCCCATAGTTCATCTCTTAACTTTTCTGACCAGTCCTTCTTGTTCATCTGTAATGTCTTCATCATGATATTTCCATAACTTGGTTTTTCGACTCCGCTTGTCTGTTTGCTTGAGCATGGTATGGAGTTGATTTTATGTGTTTGATGTTGTACTTGTCTATAAAATCATGAACAAGTTTTGAAGTTAATTGTGTGCCTTGGTCAGTTACAATCTATCTTGATACCCCAAATCTGACAAATATTTCCTCAAATAGGAATGTGACCATTGTGTTTTCTGTTTCTCTTGCTATATGTCAAGATATTCATCTCTCAGGTGATGCCAGCAATACAAAAGGTGGAATGTTTTTCATTTTCACATCTTCTCCTAATATTGCACTTGTATCTAATATTGGAAACCCAAAAGTAGCTTCTTGATCATCAATATTTTCTTGTTCATTATCATTTTGTCTTTTTCTATCCTCTTCTCTCTTTCTATCAGCTTCTCTTTTTGCTTCTTCCTCTCTTTTCCTTCTCCATTCTCTTTGTTGTCTTTCATATTCAAGTCTCTATTCTGGGGTGAGAATAACAGATCCTTGCCCTTCTTCTGTCATATTTTCAACTATTCCGATGGCAAATGGAGATTGAAGTTGTTGCTTGTTTTCAAAAATAGGTTGATCTATGGGCTCAAAAATGGATTGATCTATTGGTTTAACAATTTTCCTTGTTTCCTTTTGTTTTTCTAAAGTAGGTGTTTCTTTTTGAGTTTTCCTTTTACCTCCCAGGCTAACAAGGTTTGTCTTTCAATTAAAGTTAATTTTTGTCCTATTCTTTGTTTTTCTTCTAATTCCTCTATTGTTGGTTTTCCAGCAACCGATGTAGTTAGTCTTGATGGTCTTACTTCTATGGATGGGGGGTTTTGTTTAATAAATCTACCTTTCTGATCTCTATTTCTAGTCATAAAGAAACGTAACTAAGAAAAACATTACATAACTAAATTTTTATTGTTTTTGTTTTGTCGTTTTTTTTAGATTTTGTTTTTATCTTCTATTTGACTATGTTGATGAATGCCTCTCCGGAAATGGTGCCAAAATGTTGGGCTAATTTATTAACACAAATTAACACAAGTATTTCATTATCAATCCAGGTTTGTAAAACTTGGAGGCATGTCCACAATGTATGGATATCAGATGTAGTCAAGCTTAGAAGATAAAATATGAAGAACTAAGGAATTACATATTACAAATATAAATCTAATCAAATAATGTTTAATTCACTTCTGCAATATATGTGAGATGAAGTGGCTCTTTTCTTAAGAGATCCATTTGTGTTCTTCTTCTACAACATTACTTGATGAATAGAAATCAAAATCATTAATTGACAACAGCTTAAGATGCATGAATAGAAAATGAAAGAGGCTCCTAACTTAGGAGATCCTTGATATTCATCATCACATATTCATTCATCATTATGCTATTGTTAGAAAGCTAGAGTTTCATAAAACTGCTTGAAAACAAGAAAGATGAACTCTAGTTTTTATTCATTAATTCAATAGAAGGAGGGTTCAACTTGAACATTGTGTTGTCCCTTCATATAAAAATGATAAATAAACTAAGATTCATCAGCAAACATGAATCATCACACATCAATTCAAGTAAGAAAATCTGAAGCAAAACTAGTAAACAAATCTGAAACAACTAGTTCATGAAAATCAAGCTAGTTTAACAATGAAGTGTACTTAGCTTGGAGTGGGGGCCCTCCACCCTTGCCTTGCACAATTGAAGAGGTTATAAACTATTGCAACTTTAGTCAATCATCCACACCATTGAACATAAAAATGGAAGTAGAACAGGTTCTTCAAATTAACTTCAAATATTCAAATGTCTCCACACAAATTCTACATAGCATAAGCCTTCAAAGTTTTGGCTTAAATAGAATATCATGAAACAAACTAATATAAAGTATCTCTAAAAACTATATCTATCCATATCCACCTATCCAAGTCAAATCCATCCAACCTATCACTACAAATATGGAAAATCCCATGAAATCATAAAACTACCCTATTTCCTAGAGATTTTCTAGATGACTGGTCCTATTTGACTATCTTTGACCGGGCCTTATTTAGCTTGTTTTGACTGAACCAATTTGAGATAGTTTAGTCATAGTTCCCAATATTTCCATAAATGTATCCAAATCATACCCAGGTGTCCTGTAAATATGACATCCATATAGCTATTACGGGAATTTCTGATTTTGTCCAAAAATTGCACTTGAAATTCAATTTTCATAAAAACTTCTAGAAATTGAAAACTTATTTTTAAATACCTAAATATGCATTAAATACATCAAAATGAGGTGGATGTGATGGAAAATGGAAGGAAAATACAAGAATTAATTATGTTTTCTTAAGCAAAACTGGACCAAAAATGAGGGCCAACAACAACCTTGGAAACCTTCTAATGTCTCTACGTATTTTTCTCTCACAACCATGAGCACGCACCCTTTGCTAGAATTAATCAATCTCTTTGTTGTCCCTCTGAGATAGTAATAGGTCAGCAACCAATGCCAAAGCATCTAAACAATTGTTTTGGGGGGTTTTTGGTTTTAATTTTGCAAGGCCAATGAATGAAGACAGATGTAGAATTGAAGTAATTAATCCTTTGGGTTATATTAATACTTCAATAAAGCGCTGCTTTAAAGCATTACACAATGATATAGATAAAAAATAGTGGTGAGTAGAAGACAACAAAAAATATTATTATCACAGTTTTTATACTGTAAAACAGAACAATCATAAGTTGGAAAACCTTCTAAACTACATTCCAAAGTTTCAAGGTAGTATAGTTAATGCTTACACAAGATGATGATGATTTATTGATTAGAGGGGATTAGCTACACAGACAGTTGTATTAATCCAATATCTTAATAGATGATCACTTCAGGAGCTTAGAGGAATCAATGGAAACACAAATTTATCCTACCTAGATATCTTTGTAAGTCATAAGCATATGAAGAAAAACATGATGATTGAAAACTGGAAAAACTTATAGGATAACACAAACTGTGTAAAACCAGATTCAGAATCCTCTGCTTTGTATTAAGGTTCCAGAAATACTGAGTTCATGAAGTGTCTGCAAAAGCTTCCTTCAAAGGTGGCTTCCAAGTTCAAAGTAGAACTAACATTCAAGACTTTACAAACAATGAACTATGAATATTCAACTCTGAACCCATAACATCTCGAGAAGAGAGTTATTTATACAATGATAAAACTAAGAAATATCCTAAAACTATTTAAGATTTATTCTAGGAAAGGAAAAGATCTTCATGCAAGAAGATAGGGGCAGCGATTGAACTGTTTCTTACTGTCCCCTTTTATTCAGGTTGTGCTAGTTTTGTTTGTCTAATATTTTTCCCTTTATGCTGATCGATTGTTTGTATCTTTTACCCTGGCCAATTCCTTCATTTAATCTTTATCCGATACCGTTTAAACTCTGTTTAAAATGCTTGCACCCTACTAAGTAACCTTTACTATGATCCTTTTATCCTTACTGTGGATTTCAGATTTTTACTATGTTTTTCAACAGTAAATCGCTTTGGATTTTATGTTACAGGGTGAAGTGATTTGATATGGTCTTCATTTTTGCCTCCAACTGTACATAGGTTTTTAGTCTTTGTAAACCTGGAACAAAAGTCTTCACCTGCAAAACACAGAAATCATTTAAGAAAAACATGGCGATAGAGATGGTCATGAATGGATTTATTGAGCTTTAAAGGCTATTGGAAGGAGTCTGGGGCATATCTGAAGATAAAATGATGATTTTTTGGCCACAAAGGCTTATGCAGGGTTCGTCGTGTAACACAGGAAAAAACAGAGCAAAATGGTCATTTTGGCTTTTAAACGAGAAAAACAGTTTTCCTTTGAAATATGGCATGATAGTGAACAGTAACCATTTTGTCATTTTGCAGAAGGTGGTTTTCATTGCACCGCTTATAGGGAGTGGGTGGTTTTGGGAAGGGGTCACCCGAAATGATATCAGCCTGACATGTAGCAATGGAGAATGGTGGAATAACACTTTTCAGTTAGGTAATGCTCATACAGAGAGCTTACCCAAAAACGCCGAGCGCCATTGGAACTGAACGCCTTAGATCGGAAGGTGGTGGAGTGAAGAAGGAATACGGAGGGTATGAATGATAAAAATTGGCAAAAATGGTTGTATTATGGTTACAACTGTTATTAGTGGGGTTAAATGGAGGTTTAGTGATTTCTTTCTTTAAATCATAAAAAACGATTTAACAAAAAAAAACTTTGCAAAACGCATATGTGGCAGACTTGAAACTTTATTAATTTGGGTGGATATCGACATTAGGTCCGGGCTTATCACTTCTCGCAGATCACAAAGGTGGAGGGTGTATACGTTGGACGGGACATGTGATGAGGGCATATGTGATGTGGTATGAACTATGATATATAATGAGTCGGGTCTGTTGCGCATCGCTTATCGCAATGCGGAGGATATATGTAATAGCTGGGACTTTGCGATAGAGGTAGACACGATATGGGAATATATTGTGACATATATATAGCGTCAGCTTTGAGCTTTCGATTGCATATCGCAATCGAAGTTTGCAATGGGAGGAGTAATGCATGTAAAAAGGCTTGTGATCCTGTCGATATGATGCGATATGAAAATACATAGTTTTTAATAAAACTAAAGGGTTTTCGGGGTATTTTAATAAGCAATTAATATATACAGGAAAGGAAAAATATTAACGATTTAATACTATTGTTAGTGTTAATAGGAATATAAGCGGGAAAAGGGAAAATATATGAAATATAAGTGGAAAGGGGAAAAAGACTAAGTATTATGTTTTTTATGAGTTATTTACTTTTCATATATGCATTAATACTTAGGGAAAACATCGTTTTGTGGATTTTTCAAGAAAAGAGGGATTTTACATGATATTTTCACTTTTCATAGGTAAAAAGGGTTTTGACCTTAGGAAAAGGGGTTTTTATGTAAAATGAGTGAATATGAACTATATGAAGGTAGGAAGGGGAAATAGTATAACTATAAGAATAAATGGGGATTAATTTTTAATCAATGGGAATCTAGTATTTTTGTCCTTAAGTCATTAATTCATTAAGGCGAGGGTCCGATCCCTCCAGAAGTCAGAGAAATGCTCTAAGACTTTTGACTTAAAGGATTTAAGTATTGGGAAATTAGTAAAGTAAAGGGGTAAAATGAATGTGGAAGTTAATTAATTGAATTTGTAAACCTTTGTTTGCTTTGTGTAACTACCTCGTGGACATAGAACATATGGTAAAACATGATAAATGTATACTTTGTCCAATCAATCATTATCTTCTGCAACCTTTCTTCTACCTACCCTTTGCTTACCTTATCATTTTTCTTCACTTAATGGGTGCATTTAAGCTAGCAAACCCTTATCCATTTCCTTTTAAAGTAGGAAAGTATCTAGTTCTAACTGTATATCAATCCAAGGGCTCAGATTAAACTGATGAGCACATTATTATTCTCTACCTAACAACTGATCTACCAAGATTAAACATTTTGGCCATATCTTTATTCCCTAACTATAACATCAAATTTAAAGCATGAAGCAGCCGAGATTAAACAGTTTGACTATCATGGGTTGTGGCATTTAAAACAAGTTGCACACAACAATTATTTTGTAGAAAAATAGTAGTGCCATTTAAACTTGCTCACTTTCAGAGTTTAATTGTTTCCTTTTCTTTCTGACCTAACATTTCCTTTTTGCCTTGATTTTTTAGAGCATCTACAAAACATTTTCTTTTATATGGACATCATCATCAAGATATTTTCTTTAACTAACATTTTATTCACTATTGTTATGTCCATATCCTAACTTAACATTTGTTCAAATATTCTATTTTAACAAAACCAAAAAATGCTACAACATTGGCTCCATCTGGGGACTACTTTCTCATGTAGAATGCAAAGAACCTGCAGATCCATGTGCCTTCTACTCGGGCTATGGAGTCCTTGCTATAAGAAAATCACACTGACATCTTGGAAAGGAAAAGAAAAGTGGAGTATTTACAATGAAAACTATTTCAACTTCTTAGTACTGAATGTAGTGTTTGAGAAACCTTTCATTTACAGGATAAGTGCAATATAGCCCCTCAAGATTCTGCAGCAAAAAAGTGTCGTTACCCTTCAATTCAGCAATTGCTAAAGTTCCAAACCATAGATTGTCAAATTTGCCATGCTTTCCTTTCTCTTCTCTCCTGGCATCCCATCTTAGAACTAGATCACCTTCCTTAAAGTCCCTTTCCCTAGCTCTTCTATCAAACGGGGTCTCCATGTTATTCTGATATTTTTGCAATTTGTATTGAACTTCATCTCTGTTCTCATTAAGTTCAATAATCTAATTTATTCTTCTAGAAAAATCATCAGGTTCATCTATTGCATCCTGCAGAAATTTTAAAACAGGGAAAGCCAAATTGGTAGGGAATATTGCTTCTTTCCCATAGACTAATTGAAATGGATATTTTCTAGTTGATCTCTTTGGAGTAATTCTACCCATACTACATAAATCAAATGTGAATCCCAGCTCTTCTTATGATCAGCTAGATTCTTTTTCATTACCTTCACCAGACTTTTGTTTGATGACTCTGCACGGCCATTACCTTGAGGGTAGTATGGAGTTGAATGATGTAACAAAATCTGATATTTCTAGCAAAATTGAATCAATTTAACACTAGAAAAAGTTGTTGCATTATCAGTTACAATTTGAGTTGGGCAACCAAATCTAGATAAAATATTCTCCTCAATAAACTTAATTACTACTGCATCAATATCATTTCTAACTGGAATTGCTTCCACCCATTTAGTAAAGTAATATGTTGCAATAAGGAATCATTTAGGCTGATTACTTGAAGTGGGATGAATCTCTCCAACAAAATCTAGTCCCCATTGAGAAAAAGGTGCTAAAACTATTGATGGAACAAGTGGAAGAGCTGCTAATTTTTTTTTTGCTAGCAAACATTTGACATGGAATACAACCTCTGACCTTTGCCCCTACTTGTAAGAGCAATGTAGGCCAATAAAATCCTCCCCTCAGAATTTTGTATGTTATTGCTATCCAAGCATAGTGTCCTCCACAAAATCCTCTATGAAACTGATTAATGATTCTTTCAGTTTATGATCATGTTAAACATAATAACAAAATATTCAGTGTATCTTTCCAGTATAAATTTTCATTTATAATGCAGTACTTGATTCATTTTAACTGGAGGGTTTTACACTGGGTTTTAGATAATGATGCTAGACAGTCAAAATTGATCAAGAAATTCATGATATCTTGATACCAGTTTGACAGCGTGAAGTTTTCATCAATGTGTATAGGACTGTGTTGTGGCCAGCAACACCCCCCCCTTTGTTCATTTAAGTGTTGTCCAAAATACTAAATGAATGGGGACCCTTAGTAAAATTTTAGGAAAAAAGTAAGAGTTTCCTTTCTTCAAAATAAGGTTACCATCGTAAGCTTAGAAAGGTCCTTTGAATATTTTTAACCTAAGTCTATGATAAGGGAAATATCTTTAAAGCCGCGCTGCAAAAAAGATAGGAAATGCCTCCATTTCTCTATAATATCGGTATGCGCAAGACTCTCGTGTTAAGCATAATATCGCATCGCAATATAAGTAATTCTCATAAAGAAAAACTTCAAGATTTACCGATCTACGATAACGCCGATCGCAAGATCGCATATCGCAGAAATGAGCTGACAAGATTCAACCAACATTAAACTTCTGCGACCTGCGATGTTGCGATCGCTGCGATATTATATTCGCGCGATCTGTGATGGTGCGATTTGCAATGGCGCGATCTGTGATGTACGTAAGCAAATCATAAATCACTTCATCACGAATCCTTCGGGCACGCTTTTCAAAGAAAAGCCACTTACCATAATCTGACTCAAGATCATGCGTTTTTAATGATAGTAAATGAATTAGTTGTCAGCTATTAAATGAAATGAGGACGCCTGCTTTTGTAAAGGATTACTTCACATAAGGTGGCATATTTGATATATCTGTTGCATTTAAAAAACTCTCCCATCACCTTTCTTGATCAGTCATTTCCATTTCACTCGTAATCTGCAGGAACGAAGAGCTAAGACGATTCAAAGCCAAACGCAGGAAATGGGAAAGAAAAATAAAGCTCAAGGCTCTGAGGCAAAGGAAAAGACGAAGGAGATGGCGCCTTTGTATAGAGACACAGCTTGTAACAGAGACGCAGGGATATCGACATGGGAAAGCATGTACAGGCTGCTTGAAGAAGAAAATCCTACAATAATGACGGTTGATGCTGTCGCGGGCTCACAACGCTCTTCCGAGGCGTCCTTAGAGGAGCTAGCATGTTCTTTTCTTCACCGGATAGCAGCAAGGCCCAAAATTCTACCATATACGGATATAATCAAGTGGATACTTGACAATGCAGAGATGAACAACAGACAATTCAAGGTTCAAGGACATGGGCTCATCGGATCATTCGCGACGCAAGATTTAAAGCTTATGTATCATCTTCCTGAACCGCAGGTGACTTACAATGCACAATTCGTTAAGAAATTTGCAGCAGAAAACCCAAGCCTAGCAGAGACCACCAAAGATTGGTCCAGAAAAGAGGATCCGCTCAAAAAAGATAAAAACGATATGTACAGCACTGGTTCCCTCACCTCCCCGTATTGTTTTGCTGCGGCCATGCTTTGTAGATTGTTTGGGATGCCGGATATCAATAAGTTTTTGTCTAAATGGCTACCACTAATAGATGCTGCCACAAATTCCAATATGATGGATTGGGCTAAGATCTTTTCTAATAATCTATACACGGCTATTATCAATTACCGGTCTAAAAGATCCTTGTCTCAAAGGATCTATCCTCCTTTTTATCTGTCTGCTTATGTTATGGATTCTATTTGTTATGTGTCTAAATTTCCCACTAGGGGGTGGAAATGGACTACCCAGGACCCATTACCTATCCATGTTTATCATAAGGTGTTATGGGATTCTCAGTTCGTCCCACACTTCTACAAGATTTGTCACGGGCTTATCTTACCCTTGTATAGAATGATGTATGATGAAGACCCCCCGAGGTGCTCACCCGAGGCACAGATAGACATCATCCCCATCGCAAGATGGTTCAGGGAAGAATGGTTCACCTATATTAGAGTGTTTGGAAGCACTGTACCTCCTCATGCCTTGCCTCTGTATATCCCCGATAAACTTTTGGCTCGGGAAATTGCTTATCAAACCTGTTCAGAAGGCGGCCTGACCAAAGACCTAAAAGACAAAAGGAAGGCCATATGGCCTCAATTTCCTGTAGCTTGTGGGGCCTTTTCATTGTTCAATGTAGGACACGCTTTCACCGAAGTGGAGAATGTGACTTGTCTACAATTATTTAAATTCCCAGCAAGGCCATTTGACCCAAATGATGTTGCCCAAGATTTCACTACGAACGTCAAAATAAAAGTATTCGTTGGAAAGAAAGATTTGTTTGATGATTTGTTTCAGAGTAGAAGCTCACTCCAGGAAATTTTGCAGGAACCTCAGTCGAAGTTGTCTCCAGATGACCTCCAAAGATTCATGTTATACAGGGAAAGAAGGCTGGCCAGTGTTCCTCTAGAGAAGCTGCGACTACTTGCTAGAGAACCAACTCCAAGCGTCAGCCTCAGCGGAAACTCTAGCACTTCCAGATCTAAATCTAACACCTCTCAAGGAGTGCTTGAACATTCTAAAGGGTCTAGAAGCGACCAAGGAAAAAATGAAGAAACAGCTAAAGATACAGCTCAGTCAAGTGCAATGTCGCAACAACAAGTTATCGCCTCCCCGCCAAGAGATGTCCCCCCTCCTGTCATTGAAGCGCCACTCGTCACAACAGAACTGGACAAAGAATGGGAAACCTTCAATGAGTTGATCAATCTTGAAGGGAAAGCCCCAAGAACACCTGTGAACAATACACAGGTAGTGCAAGAAGTGGTTTCGACCATAGTCAGCAGCGTCACAGAAATGGAGCATCCTATCGCTCCACCTTCTAAGCTTTTACTTAATGTAGAAGAAATTCCCCCACTAGACGTATTCTATAGTCCCCAACATAAAGCAGTTGTAAGGAGACAGAGGAAGAAGAGAAAACTAGAAAATACACTGTCACAAGATGCTGAACATTTGGACGTCTTATGGAAAGACCCCAATAATAACCCAACTGAAAATCTCACTAAGTTGTCTCAGATCGCAGGAGCATATGTTTCTGAAACTATTGACAAGGCATCGGAAGTTCAGCAACTGTTGAAAGAACAAGAAGATCAAATACAGCTACTACAATGACAGTTGCAACAAGCCAATGCTAATATTGAAGCTTCCAAACAGCTCGAGAAGCTGCAGGAAGACTTTCAGCCGATGCAGATAGGCTATCAAAGAAGTCTAGACGAGAAAGGAAAGCAATTGCAAATTTTACAAGAAATGCATAAAGATGAGCCTAAGCTTGCGGAATTTATTTTAGAATCTATTGGCTTAAATGAGCAACTACTGCAGCAACAGGAAGAGTTGGGACGTAAAACATCACAGTGGAGTCATTATTGCGAGCTGAGTGATAAAATCACCAATCAAGTGGTAGACTTGCGGAGTGACTATGATCAGAATGACAGACGAGTGACGGAATACTTAGCTTGGCAGGATGAAGATGAAGGGAAAAGAGCAAATGCACACAGAATAAACGAGAATCATAAAGAATTGCTCTTTAATAAATGGGACGATCAAATCAGGCAGGCGGAACAAGCAGCGGATACAGCGGCCACACAAGCAAGCATTCTTATCGACTGTGTAAATGAGAATTTACACAGGGCCAATTTGATCGAAGAGACCACCCCGGGTACCTACCAAATAAGCTACGACTAGAAGCAGAATGGAAGCAGAAAGCATAGGAAAAGGGAAAAGCGATCCAAGCATTAAACAGGTTGAATTGGGAGTATTACTGGGCATACTTGGTCAAGCCGCATAGTCAATGGATGACTGTGAAATGCATCATAAACGCGGCCGAAAAAGTAGTGCCAGCTCTCATAGATTCTGTTTTCGCAGCCCAGCTCAGTGCAGAAGTCAGCGAGCCGACTCTCCTCAAGCCCATGATGAACACTTGCAGCTTTAAAGACCAAGTTCAGAAGTAGCCTTATTTTAGAATGTTGTTTTTTCTTTTAAATTAGATTAGAAAAAGGATGGTCATTTGAAAACCGCATCCTAAATTTTGTAAAAACACTATTATTAGAATTAGGAAGTAGTATTTTAACCCTTCTCATGCATTTGGAGAAGGGTCCAGAAATTTGTCAAAAACTTGTCCTCGGAACATGCACTTCTGCACCCTCAGAGGAGGTTTTGATGAATGGATGGATCGAGATTTATTAATGTTTGCATTTTAATGTCTGCTACTGATGTTGCACTTTTGTACTCTTAGTAGATGTTAGAACAAGTAGAGATAAATCGTTTTTGCTTGAAGTTTATGGGTAGGATTAGTCATAAATGGTACTTTTATCTCTTGGCCATTTCTGCTTATATTCTTAAAGTGATATACAGTTTTTAGTTGTTTATATGTTACTGCATGAATGTATGAGTTACCATTTGGCACTTTTGTACGGTGGAGCCATTTATTTATGTCTAATATATGAATAACTTATTATGCGATATGTTGTTCACAACTGTTTTGCCTAACTTTTTATGCAAAATGGTTTATCTTAATTGATTTCTATTCTTATGATAGCTGAATGATCATTATTACCAGTTATTGTTTGAAATCTCTTTAGATCGCATAATAGAAGAAATTCACCCCGGGTTAGCGTAGATTAGATGTGTTGTTTCTCATTAGATTACAATAGCATAGAGTTAGTTTAAAAGTTTGAATTAAATTAGCTTTAAGTACTCTTAGATCAGCATCATCAAACTCTACACACACACACACCCTTAGATTGGGAAACTGGTCCCATTATCCCCAGTCGGACCCGCTATACCAAACGGATAAGGAGCTGCCAACCAAGGTCCGAACCGGGTGGGTATCCCCCTTGTTGTCGACCCAATTTTCGGGGCTTCAACAGACTGATATGTTTTGAAGGTAGAGGTTCTTCTGGATTCTCTCCTCTAGGATGAAGGGAAGGTTCTTGTGGGTTCTCCCCTTCTGCAAGGATAGAAGGTTCTTGTATATTCTTCCCTATATTTCTAAAACAGAATTGATTCCAAGAACTTTGCAGTTGGATTTAGCTAGAAGCTTAGCTAATCCTTGACCTTTTACTAGCTTGGTAGTCTTGATAGTTAGATAAAACTCCAGAATTTGAGTGATCCATCTACCTCTTTTCCCATCAGTGTCTGGTTGGGTTAGGACAATTTTCATAGCACTATTAGGGACATAAGCAGTAATAGGTGAATGTAAGACATACATTCTGAATGATTTCAGGGCTTGAATGAGGGAATAGGATTTCTTCTCAATGATGTCATATTTAAGGTTATCATCTCTCATAACCTGTTAAAAAAGGCTATGGGCTAGTCATGGGAATCTTCATTTTTCTGTAAAAGAACAACAACAAGGGTTGTTTCAGAGGCAAAAGAGAAAATACTATATGCCTTGGTATAATCGGGGTTCGTTAAGGTGGGTGCTTCAGAGATAGCCCTTTTTATTTGTTCAAATGCATGCCTAGAAGAGGGAGTCCATTTGACTTCATGGTCCTTTCGGAGCATGTCAGTTATATATTTCACTATCTCTGCATAATTGGGAATGAATCTCCTTAGAAAATCAATCTTGCCTAGAAAGGCTTGAATCTCCTTTCTGTTTCTAGGTAAGGTCAATGTTTCAATGGAAGATACTCTTTTGGGATCAATTACTACTCCCTCCTTTGAAATTATATGGCCTAGCAGTTTTCCTCTTTGACAGCAAACAAGGACTTCTTAGGGTTCAACAATATTCCAAATTTTCTACACCTGTCAAAAACCTTCATCAAGTGCTTTAGATGTTTCTAATCAGATTTAGAAAAAATAGTTATGTCATCAAGATAAATAACTACAAATTTATTCACCTGACCCATGAAAGCTATGTCCATAGCTCTCTAAAATGTTTCTCCAGCGTTGGTTAAGGAAAATGGCATCCTAGTGTACATAAATGTACCTCAAGGTGTAGTAAAGGTTGTCTTCTCTCTGTCCGTTGTATCAACATTCACCTGATTGTAACTTGAAAAACCATCAATCATAGAAAGTCTTTGTGCTCCTGAATCCATTTGAAGTAACTGATCCATTTTGGGCAAAGGATAATTATCTCTTAATGATGCCTTGTTCAGATTTCTAAAATCCACACAGAGTCTTAGTTCTCCATTTTTCTTTCTAGCAAGAACTAGATTTGCAACCCAATTAGAATATCTAAGATGGAGAATGATCTCAGCATCTAGCATTTTCTTAATATCCCTTTCTACAGTTGGTAGAAGGGCTGGATTTATCCTTATAAGCTTCTGGTGATAAGGTTTTTCTTCTGGCTTCAAAGGAATCTTATGTTGTATTAATGAAGTATCATAGGTCTTTAATCAGCATAAGTCCAAGTAAAAACATATTTATAGTTTTGCAGTAACTTAAGACATTGAGCTTTGATCTTAGGGTCTAGAGATGCACATAATTTTATGTTTTTGATATCTTTATCAGTTCCAATGTTAATCTCTTCAACGTCATATTCTGAAGAAATGGACTGCGGGTTTCGGAAAACATCATGTTGGTCAAATAAATTTTCTAAAGGAATGAGTCCTTTTGTAATAAAATTATTTGATAATTGAATAATGTCGTGATTAGTGATTTGGGTTTTTAAATCTGAATTATCATTTCCATCTGTGTTTCATTTATTTCAGTTCTATCTTCATCAATTTGAAGAAGTCAAAAATCATTAATTACCTACAGAAATGATTTCAAATGTTCATCATATTCAAATATTTACCAATGTTTCAGATTATCTGGGACAGATGGCCTATATTTGAATTGTATCTGATAGAGTACATCAGTATGATCAGGAATTTTAAAAGCACTGGCAGAGACAACTAAGGCATCTGCATGAATATTCTGATCTCTGGGAATTTGAGTCAAATTAAAAGCATCAAAGAATTTTTCAACTGAATCCCATACTTCATTTCAATAGGACCTAAGTCTAGGGTGCTTGGTTTGGCAAGCATTCCTTACTTTCTTAACAATAAGCTCTGAATCAATAAAAACACTTAAGTTTTGAAATTTTGGGCTTTTGGCTGACTACAATCCTAAAAGGAAAGCTTCATATTCAGCAACATTATTGGTAACTTCAAAATCTAATTTACATGATTGCATTATATTTTCTTTTTCAGTGAAATTAAAACTACTCTAGCCCCTGCCCCATATTTTGTGCAAGAGCCATCAAAGAACAATTTCCAAAAATCAGTTTGGTTTGGTTCAGGACTTTCAACTACATCTTCAATTTTGACTTGAGTTTTATGTTGGTTTGAAGTGAGTTGAAAACAACCAAAGTCTTGATCTATGGCATAAATGGGATGGCTCCTTGGCTGGTTAGTTTTAGAAAAAGTATGTATAAATCTTGCCTCTCTATATAATCTTAATTTCTCTCTTCCATAAACAAGAATAGTAGCATATGACATATCCATCTGTAGAGTTCCCCCTAATTTGGCACAGCAAGCCCTAGAAAGGAGCATTCCAAACATGGGAGGGATATCTGTGACAACTGTTGAGTCATGGAAAAGGTATATATATATATATATATATATATATATATATATATATATATATATATATATATATATATATATATATATATATATATATATATATATATATATATATATATATATATATATATATTATTTCATTATCTTTTTCTTTAGTTATATTTATTCTACACCCTAAAGTGTTAATATATCAAAGGATTATGGTAAAAATAAGGAAATTATCTATCATCATGATTTAGCTAATTGTTATCACTCCTTATGCAGGAAAAGGATGAAATGGAACAATTGATGTTCCCTAGCCAGGAAACAGTGTACAAGCAGCAAGCCAAGGATGGAGCGCACAGTTATGGATAAGAACAAAGGAGATCACAGCATCAGCGCAAGGAAAGAAAGTTAACTGAAGATGGAAGATTGCACAAATCCCTCAGGATCTCTTGATCCTGAGGGATCGTTGTTACTATTTTACCCTTCTTACCACTTGGCCATTATAAAAGGAAGTGATTGTAAAGAGAAGGGGGATTGGAGATTATTTAGAAATTACTATTGTATTTTTACTTTGATCATCGACTCTCGTTGTTGAAATAGAGTACGAACTGGTTGTAACTATTTTGCAAATGATTAATATATAATACTTTTTTTGTTCCTTCTCTCATACTGAAGTAATCCAATGGTGTTCACTGGAAGCTAAGGCTGGACCCTGGTGGATTCACTTGTTGTTCTTGTATCATTCTTTTATGATTTCTATCGTGTGATGGTTTGTTTTGATTTCCATTTATCGCATCGCTTTGCTATTTCATATTCTTAGACTTAATGTAATTACTCTGTTTTACATGTTGCAGAAGTATTGGTTCAAGTTGTTATTCAACTTACCTATTTCAGTATTTCCTTATCATGGTTTCAGATTTAATCATTTGAGTTCATCATTCTATTTCCAATCTAGTAACTTAGTTCAACGTGCTATCTTGATATTCTCCACCGTAAAGATCATTGACTACTGTTGTCTACATTCTCAGACCGATATCCCTACTGTTTAGATTAGAAAATACTTTTGGAATATCAATCAGTTACAAGAGAAATGAGTTATTATTACTGTATTCTTTACTGATACTTGAATGAATGTTTGGTTTGGTTTTGATTAGCAAGTTAAGCTTTCTTTTAATTGTAATTTGAGTTCACTAGCTACATCCATTTACTCTTGTATTTGATAGCACTGTACTACAATTTAGAAACATTAATCTTGAGTAAATAGCCGCTACAAACTGTGTACACTCTTAAAATAGAAAGCCTTGCCTAGATTGATAACTAATGTGAAGATAATTAGGAGTTAAAAAGACACCTTTTATACCTCAACATTTAGGCATTGTTGCTGAGGAGAGTGTAGCCATTTCTAAGGAGTGTTGTGCATCTGATGAGTGCCTGTTAGGAGAGAATTAGGTATTAAAAATGGAAGGTAATAACTTGCATACGGAGCATGTAAAAGCCCTGCTCCCCCGCCTGCTTTCTAGCAGAATTGTTAAGAACTTAGGGTAGAAGTAAATATTTGTGTCGTGTGTATGACTAAGAAGAAAAAACTTGAAAACAATCCAAATCCACTACCCAAACCTCACAAAGCTAAGGGACCAGTGACCCTTGGTCGATCAACCTTCATAGATGACATCATTAAGAAAGTCGAATCTCAGCCATCAGTAGGCCCTAGGAAAGTTGCTTCCAGACAACTTACTAGATCCATTCGGGCCACAGATTCACCATCCGTAGCCTTTGCTGAGGTGCATAACAAAACAGAAGAGACTGAGCAAAGTTTTCAAGAAATTTAAAATTCTCACCCAATTTCTTTACAAGAAGGGAATTCTAGTAATCTCTGTGAAGGAGGAGGAGAAATAGGGGAAACAGAGGAGCCAAGGTCCCCTCATGAAATAATTCAAACACTCAGAAGCCCAGATAAGGGAAGTGCTGTTAAAATTATCCAAGAAGAAACAAAAGAAACTGAGGAGCCAACATCCCCCCAGGTGGTAGTTCAGCAGGGAACACTCATCGTCCTAGACCAAGGGAGTGTTGTTAAGCTCATCCCCATCCCTTCCTACCATCCTAGGAACAACTCTCTAGAAATCCCAGAAGGGTATTGGCACATATTTGATCAAATGGCTCAGAACCAGCCAACACCTTAGACCTCCACATTGCAGTATCCCATCGTGGACACAGCAGTCAACACGCCTATGAAAGCCATTCCTCTCCAAAATATTCCTACCTTCCATGGGCTAACATCAGAGGATCCATATGCATTTCTGTTTGAGTTTGATGTATTGTGTCAGGGGTATGACTATACCACCGATCCCCAAAAACTAAATTTATTTCCCTCCACATTAAAAGGAGCAGCTTTACGATGGTTTATGGGGTTAGGTGGGGGCGTTATAAATGACTGGGATGAGATGAAAATTGCCTTCCTAAAGAAATATCAGGACTATTGCAGATCCAGAGAATTAAAATATGAGATATTTCAAATAACAGCAAGACCTAGTGAAACACTAGAGGAATATGTAGAACGCTTTCAATACAATCTCCAGAGGTCTCCTTATGCATCTTTGCCCTTGCCTAATAATGTGTTGAAAACTACACTAATTAAAGGGATGAAAGAACAATGGATTGAAACATTAAACATTATGGGTAAAGGTGACATATATCAGGAAAATTTTGTTGACATCATTAATTTGTGCATCAGGTGTTCAAGAGGCAGCACAAGACTGAAGCTAGCAGAATGCAACATGATCACAAGGGATAAAAAAGTCTCTGGTGGAGGAATAACTCGCAAGGAAACTGGAAATCTGTTAGAGGATTTCAAAACTGATATCCTAGGGACTCTGACAACGTAGTTGGACATTATGCAGGCCAAACGAAAGCAAGCAGAACCAGAACAAAACTTGGTAATATTCTGTCCTAGATGTAGAAATAAGCATATCCATAAAGAGTGCCTGTTGGATATAGTCAAAATATATGCCATCTGTATGAAAGATCATGCCACAGAAAGTTGCACATCACTCCGAGGACTTAAAGCAGTCTACAAAGAAGTAGAAGAAGAAACGGAACCGGTTTACCTACTAAATCAGCGTTGCCAATGGCAGTCGCGACGAACAAGTATGTCCATTGATCCATCTTCTTATTTTTAGCCTCCTCAGTATAATGCTCAGCAGTATAATGAAATGTGGTAGAATCAGCCACCTTTCCCCAGCTGGTCACAGTAGCCATTCCCCATGTCACCATGGCCAAATCAAAAAAATCAAACCAATTGGCTGCACTTTCCTTACTGTCCACCATTTTGGCAGAATAATGCATATTCAACACAATGGCCACCCTCCACCTCGTAGAGTCAAAACTAGCAGTCGAACTGGCAAAGACCTATAAATCAGCTAGTAGGAACAATCCCCCTCCCTCAACCCACACTGCCATCACCTTATACATTGCAACAAAACCGCCAAAGCAACTTAAAACCGTAGCTCCCAACCCAACCCAACCCAAACCCCAACAACAAACTAGTTCAATCTGTGCAAATTATTGAAGGACCAGAACTAGAAACCAAGTTAAGGGAGTGCAATGACCTTCAATTAAGATCTAGGTGTATAATAGAATCATAGGGGGATAAAAATGTTCAAATTGAAAATTTGTTACCTATAGAACAAACACCACAAGAAGAGAATCTGGTTAGACAGAAAACTCATGAACAAGCAACCACCTCTTCTCCACCATTCCTAGAACGACTAATCATACCTTGCCCAATAGAACACCCTGATTTTGATCTTCTAGGAGAATTGAAAAATTTTTGTATAAAAATACGACTCCTCCAAGCTATTCAAGATATCCCAATTTATGCAAAAACCATCAAGGAGTTTTGTATGAAAAAGACAAAGAGGAAAATAACAACAAATCCAACTGTCCATGTAGTCGATACCTTATCTGACTTACTATCAAGAAGAGAAACACTTGTAAAATATGAGGACCCAGGAGACCCTATAGTCACCGTGCAAATAAATGGATGCTCCTTTCCCAAAGCCTTAGTTGATTTAGGAGTAGGAATCAATATTGTTACAACCACCACTTTTCAAAATCTTGGCATTACATCATTAGACCCAACCACAACCTTATTGGAGTTGGTTGACTAATCGGTAGTCAGACCAGAAGGCACATTACACGATGTAATGTTGTCTGTAAACTCTTGGGAATACCTTGCAGACTTTCTGATCATTAATCCTAGAAACCGACTGGATGGACACCCCTTAATTTTAGGTAGACCTTCTAGCAACTGCGAATTCTTACATTAGCTGTCGAACAGGTAGCATGACTATAGCAAGAGGAAGCAATGTAAAGAATTTAGCCTTATATCCTCCAACTCAGCCATGTTTAACAATAATCAAAACCAGAAAACAACCTGTATCATACTTAACTGAAAACATTAGATCACCACTAACCATAGAAGATGCTCTCAAATTTAAATATCAAATAGAAGATGACATCATTAACAGCTTCATTAACCAATCAGAAGCCGGATCACATCTAAAATGTCACATGATCAAAGCAGCATTTGAGAATGAAGTAGAGGAAGATCCCCTAAAAGATACTAATGATCAATCAATACCAACCACCTCTGTTTATAATAGCAAAACCATAGAAATTGAGCCAGGAAAAAATTTGAACATTAACAAAAACCTGACTGATGACCAAGAGCAAAAGCTGGTTCAACTCCTGAGAAAATATAAAAAAGCCTTTGCATGGGATTACATGGACTTGAAAGGAATTGATCCCTAGTATGTACGCACCACATCTATACATAAAGGATGCTAGACCTATTCGCTAACCCCAACGGAGATTAAATCCTCATCTTAAGGATATTGTGAAAGTGGAATTGCAAAAACTTTTAGATGTAAACTTTATCTACCCAGTATCTGATAGCAAGTGGGTCTCTCCTTTAGTAATGGTGGCGAGAAAGAATGGAAAGTGGTGGATATGTGTTAACCATAGGGAATTGAATAAAGCAACCCAGAAAGACCACTTTCCCCTTCCATTCATTGACCAAGTCTTGGACACATTAGCAAGGAAGAAATTATTTTCTTTCCTAGATGGCCTTAGTGGATACAATAAGATTTAGATTGCCCCTGAAGATAAGGATAAAACTACCTTTACCTGCCCTTGGGCAACATTTGCTTATAGGGTCTTACCCTTTGGGCTGTGCAATGCACCTACCACATTTCAGAGGGTTATATTCAGTATTTTTTCAGATTTGATAAATGAAGGGCTCGAAGTGTATATGGATGACTTCACACCTTATGGGGATGACTTTGGGCCAGCATTACAAACATTAGAAAAAGTGTTGCAAAGATGCATTGCCACCGGGCTCTGTTTAAGCCATGAAAAGTGCCATATGATGATGACCGAGGGACTCATCTTAGGTCATTATATCTCAGCAGCTGAAATACAGGTAGATCCAGCTAAAATTTAGATAATTCTATTAATACCTACCCCTACCACACAAACAGAGGTATGTAGTTTTTTGGGATTTTTTGGTTATTATAGAAGATTTATAAAGAATTTTTCTCAGATTGTTGCACCATTATATGCACTAACAGGAAATATTGATTTCATTTGGACAGATAAATGTGACAGTGCTTTCAAGGATTTAAAAGGTCTTGTATCAACAACCCCAGTGCTAAGGGGCCCAAACTGGGATTTGCCATTCCAGATTTCATCTAATGCTTCAGACACAACAATTGGAGCAGTTCTTGGACAGGGAGAAGATAAAAAGCCATATGCAATATATTATATCAGCAAAAATCTATCTCCTACTAAATTAAACTATATTGTGACTGAAAAAGAATTTTTAGTTGTAATATATGTTGTAAATAAATTTAGACATTATATAACTGGATATCCTATATTCTTATATATAGGTCACTCTGCCATTAAATATCTAGCAAATTAATCTTTTTACAAATGGCAGAGTGACAAGATGGTTGATCTGTTGCAGGAATTTGAGATCACAATTAAGGATTGGCATGGAAAAGAGAACCCTGTAGCTAATTTTTTCTCATGAATGCCAAAGCCAACTGATGCAACAGTAGTTGAGGATCAATTTCCTGATGAACATTTATTTGTTGTTACTATCAGAACACCATGTTATGTGGACGTTGCAAATTACTTGGCAGTAGGCAAATTACCCAAGCACCTAACTCCCAATGAAAGAAAACAAATAGTGCAACGCAGTACCTGATTCTCTTGGATCGGGGGATACTTATTCCACATAGGGGCAGATATGCACATTAGAAGATGCATCCAGGAAGATGAAGTGTTTGACATTCTAAAAGAATGCCATAATGGCCCATGCGACAAACATTTTGTAGACCGTAGAACAGGTCACAAAGTCTTACAAATAGGCTATTATTGGCCCACTATCATTAAAGATGCTAAAACGTTTGTTCAAGCCTGTGATAGTTGCCAGAGGGTGGGACACCCTACACAATCCGATGAGATGCCTCTGAACTCGCAATTAGTAATAGATCCATTTGAGTGGTGGGCGCTAGATTTCATTGGTCCTATTAACCCATCATCGAATCAAAAAACATACATACTGGTTGCAACAGAATATGTTACTAAATGGGTTGAGGCAATGGCACTACCAAGAGCTACTGAGGATTCAGTAATACATTTTCTTCTCCAATTATTTGTGCGATATGGCGTGCTAAGAGACATAATTACACATGGAGGACCGCAATTCTTAGGTAACAAGATTGCTGCAACATTGAGAAATTACCATATTCTCCACAAAATTACAACTCCATACCACCCACAAGCAAATGGCCAAGAAGAAAGTACTAATAAGGTATTTGAGGTAATACTTACAAAAACAGTTGCATCACAGAGACGTGATTGGGCTTCCAGATTGCCAGAAGCCTTGTGGGCATACCGCACAACATGGAGAAATACCACAGGATATTCACCATATTAGTTAGTATTTGGTAAAGAACCAATCTACCCAATCGAATTCGAGATTCAAAAATTAAGAACAACCCAGGAGGTGGGTTTGAATTTAAATGAAGCTCAGATCAATAGATTACAACAAATCAATGAATTAGATGAAATCAGGCTATCTGCTCTTCAACACACTGCACTAATCCAACAACAGAGAGCGAAATGGCATGATGCCCTTATTAAAAAGAAGATCTTCGACGAAGGAGATTGGGCACTCCTATACGATTCTAGGTTCTAGGATTTCCCTGGAAAACTCCAGACCAGATGGTTAGGACCTTATGAGGTACAAAAAGTGCATGATAATGGCACCATTACATTGGCAACCATTGATGGATCTGGCTATTCTTTTAAAGCGAATGGTCATCGAGTGCGACTTTATCGCAAACTGCTTACCAGGGAGTCCTTTTGCCAACAGTTACGGGAAGATTCCACGATGCAAATTCTCGCTGAAGGGGATAACCCATCCTGAACATCAATCTAGTGAACAACTCATTTGTTTTTGAATTTTGTGTATAGATTTTTCTTTCTATTTAAGTTTTCTTATATAAACTGTAATTTTTTGAACAGATTTTCGTGTTGTTCCATCCAAGGAACAACAACCTTTCCATTTAAGGAACATTTTTCTCTTTATTTAATTTTCGTGTTGTTCCTTCTAAGGAACATCTGTTGTTCCTTCTAAGTAATAGTTGTTGTTCCATTTACGGAACAAAAGTCCCCTGTATATATGATTTTCATGATGTTCCATTTAAGGAACAATTGCTATCCCTCTTAACGAACAACAGTCATTCCATTTAAGGAACAACAGTTTTGTGTGTGTTTTCTTATTGTTGTTCCATTTAAGGAAGAGTTGTTGTCCCTCTTAAGGAACAACAGCCGTTTCATTTAACGAACAACAGTTTTGCGTGTGTTTTCTTTTTGTTGTTCCTCTTAAGTAACAACTGTTGTTCCTCTTAAGGAATAGCAGTCGTTCCATTTAAGGAACAACAATTTTGTGTGTGTTTTCTTGTTGTTGTTCCATTTAAGGAACTACTACTGTCCCCCTCAAGGAACAACATTCATTCCATTTAAGGAACAACATTTTTGCGTGTGTTCTCTTTTTATTGTTCCTCTTAAGGAACAGCAGCTGTTCCATTTAAGGAACAGCAGTTTTGTGGATGCTTTCTTTTTTCTGTTCCATTTAACGAACAGCAGCCATTCCATTTAAGGAACAACAAATTTGCGTGTTTTGTTCCTCTTAAGGAACGGTAATCTCGCGTGTTTGTATTTTTTCTATTCCATTTAAGGAACCACTGCTACTCCTCTTAAGGAACAACAACCGTTCCATTTAAGGAATTCTAACAATCTCTCCTGTTTGTATTTTCTTTTAAGGAACAACTGTTGTTCCTCTTAAGGAATAGCAGCCGTTCCATTTAAGGAACAACAGTCTCGTGTGTATTTTCTTTTTGTTGTTCCATTTGAGGAACAGCTACTATTCCTCTTAAGGAACAACAGTCGTTCATTTAAGGAACAACAGTTTCACGTGCGTTTATTTATGCTATTCCATTTAAGGAACCACTACTTATTCCCTTTAAGGAACAACAACTGTTCCATTTAAGCAACAACAATTTCGTTTACATTTTTTTCATTGTTCTGTTTAGGGAACAGTTGTTGTTCCCTTTAAAGGAACAATAGTTGTTCCATCTAAGGAACAACAATTTGATATGCGAGTGCTTTACGCTATTCTATTTAAGGAACATTTACTATTCCTCCTAAGGAACATTTGCCATTCCTTCTAAGGAACAGCAGTTTCATCATTATTTGTTGTTGCCCCAAAGGATCAGCACTTTCGCTTACGCTCATTTTTCCGTTATTCCTCTTAAGGAACAGCTATTGTTCCTCTTAAGGAACAATAGTTTCATGTGAAATTTTTTTTGTTTTTTGTTGTTCCTCCCAAGGAATAGCAGTTTTGTGTGTTGTTTGTCTTTCTGTTGTTCCTCTTAAGGAACAGTGACAATTCCTTTTAAGGAACAACACCCTTTTTTCTGTGCAGGTTTTTGCTATTCCTCCTAAAGAGCAGCACACTTTTTTAGAAGTTTTTCTTGTCAATATTGTTTCACTCTTCATGATCCTTTGAAGGCAAGAATACAAACATATATGAAAGGATACAAAATTTGAAGGTTATTGGAATAAACAAATCAAAGAGAAATTATCATCTTTGATGAGATTGCTTTGTATTGATTAGAAAAGGGGAGGACACAACTATATATATCACTTTGTTGTCCTTATTTTCACTATAACTCAAATTGATTGATTACTTTTACCATGTTGGTTCTTCCATAATTCTCATAATTCTCTTTGCTTATTATCATTGAATAAGAATAAGGGCATATTTTCTTCTATTGATATGTTCAGTCTTCTTCCACCATCCCTACTCCTAAGGAGTGTTGAGCCATCCTCTATATATAAATAGGAAGTGCTATATAAAAGAAAAGAAATAAGAAGGAAAGAAAATATATATATATATATATATATATATGTTTACTAACAATTCTATGATTTGTCAAATGGAGGATAGGGAGTCTCATCATGAGCCATCGTACCATGATCATAAGGAAGCAGTGAAGTGGCATTCTCACTATGGCCACCACACCAAAGATATGATCCAATGGACACATCAGAAAAATAAAAGTCCTTGGAACAGGAGGTCTCATCACGAGCCGGCCTACCCACCTTTCACTCCTTCCCAGTGAATGGCATTGTGATCCATCTACTTACCAAGCCAGCACAAAGGCCTCCACTCTGACATCACAAGGCATTTTCCTAAGTATACATAAAGGACCATGGTTCCAAAGGGTGAAAAAGCAACTCTGTCAAGGTTATAAACACCTGTGGGCAATGTAGCTTTGCTGATGGTATTGGAGTCATATTTTTCAACATCAATAATAATTATAACCCCTTTTCTTATTTCTTTATCTTTATTCCAAAAGAGATTATGATCCCAATTCCTTTTGAACCTTTATGCATGAAATATTGTTTAAAAAGTCAATCATAATAGTTTAAGTGGAATAATGATTGCATAGCATTTTACCCACGTTAAATGTCCTTTCCCCTTTTCAAATCACTCCATGGCATCTCTATATTCATTTGTAAATCTTATGCTATGCATTGATTTCAGCAACTTGATATTTTTGTGATCTTGTCATAAATATGTATAGCTTACCGTTTTTACCACTGTACGATTGTCGTCAATACATCATTCCTACATTTAACCGGTCGAAGGCGACCTATCATTTTTCAGGGGGGGCGGGTGACATCCAAAGCACTTTTGCATACGTGTCATTCTTTTATTTGGTTGTACCACACTACATGATATCCCATAATAACAAGTTCTTAACTGTATCTACGTTAAAAAATTATTATCAGAATTTAATAGCTTGTTGTTCCATTGCTGGCTCTGTGTATTGCTGTGTTACCTGTGTTAAAGTTAACAGTGTGTAGAATTTAGACAAAATGGGAGGACGATCAGTACGCAGCGAGCCACAGACACTAGCTGTTTCCAATGCCACCCGAGAAATGTTAGTACGAGCTGGATGGGTTGCATATTTTACATGACTACAACAACCCAATGAAACTGTGGCTATCGATTTTTTACAAAATTTGCAAGATGATCATTCTATAATAATAGGAAGGTGAATGACAGTAATGGATGCAATAATGGTGGAGGTGTCTGGATTACCAGCAGTCAGACCCATATGGATGCATAAAAAATTGATGCTGCAAGACACCATTGCTGCCTTTCGGGATGAGGGATAGAACCTGAGTTTCAAAGGCAAAGGAGTTCAACCTTCATCTCTGGGAGAACCATGGATAGAGCTGGCTAGAATCGTTCAGAGATATATCACATACAACGGAAGAAAAGATGTGGTAAGAGCATGCTACCTCAAATTATTAGCAGTTTTAAAACATAAATGTTCTGCAAACTTTCCTGCATATTTGAAATTCTTGTTGCATGACGCTGCTTAAATCATAAAGAAATATCGGCATATGGAGACTATTGTAAGTCATCATTTCTTAATTAGGTTGATAGTAAGCTACAATCTAGCCCAGTAGCAAACCAGTTGGGAAGAATTAATGTTTACTATGGGGGGGTTAGCCTTACCTGCCCCAAAAAGAAAAAGGACTACCAACACAGCAAATAGAGCATAAAAACGTAGACGATATGCCGAGACAAGTCAGGGAACATCTGAAAACCTTCTGGGTAGCAGAAACCAACCCTTATAACTATCTAGCCCTGAAAATGAGCAACCTTTACAGATGGAAGGAAGAGATAACCTAGAGTCAGAACTTGAGGAGGAAACAGAGCATACTAGTGAAGAGGAGAGGGATGAAACAAAACTTCCCTTAACTCCCAACACAAGTCCACAAAAAGATTTACTTCATGATGTTGAATTGGCCCAAATTTTGACCAATACGAGTGAATATATACAGCCTGAAAGTCTGATCAACCTCAATATTGAAGCAGCACAATCGAAAGAAAACTCTACCCATAATCGGAGTATATCAGAAGAAATAATAGGTGAAGCAAAAACAGGAATAGAAGCCACTCAGGAAGAGGCGGACCAAACTAGGGATACCCCTCCAGAAGAACCTAGTCAAGTCAATTGAAACACATAAGATGTGGACCAAACAGAGGAAATAGAAAACAGTCAGGGTAAAGACACAGCCTTTGGAGAACAAAACCCAAATGAGCAACTGAGCTTAGTAAGAGTAGAAATGGTTAGTGAAATAGTTGTTCCTCCCAGAAATAAGAAACGTAAAATTAAGAGGTTGAGAAAGGAACAACAGGAGCTACAGAATTTAGTGAAAAGAGTTAGACAAAAGATAAAGACATCAAAAAGGGGGAAAATTTCAAGCAAAACCCCAAAAATGGTGAATACAGCCATTTAAATTGAATTCCATGATACAAGGGTTACTGGGACTCAAAGTGAGCGCATATTCATTCAAATTGATAAGGAACAACATGCAACCATTACAGAAGTGGCTACCCAAATAGAGAATGTACATTTTTGTAATGTAGTTGTTCAAATGGAGGCAATATCCTCCAACAGTGCGGCCACCCAGACAGAAAGACTAACTGTCCATAATAAAAGAATGCAGACTTTAAGCATTCCATCCCATGATAAGAGTATTCAGACTACAGCTCCTCAGTCTCATAATCAGAACACCTAGACAGATATCCAAGCCAAAGATGTTTTGATAGGCAACGATCCTGGTATAACAAATCTTCAAGAGAATCTGTCACAGGCTCGGTTGACCATAGAAAGGCTTGAGGAAGAGATTGTTCCCCAACAAAGGTACTAGGAATTACAGAGGCAATTGTAGGATATCAACGCGTCAAAAAGTGAGGCCTTCGAGAAATGTCAGAGGGCAAAAGAAAGAACTAAGAAAATAAAGATTAGACTGGAAGCAGTCATGCATCAAAGGGATAATCTTTGTTCCCTATACAGAGATGTTTTAGCATGCAGGTCCCCTGCCAAGAACTATGCTTTATTTTTGTTAGAAAGGTATCTACAGTTAAAAATTAAGGTTGTCAGCGTAGGGAAATCCATGGATTTGAAAACTGTGGAAGATTTCATAAACTATTGTAAACACCATGGAGTGAAATTTCAATGATTACTCTGTGAGTTTTATTTGCATAATTTTGTATTGGAAGAAGAAATGGAGAGGAATCCCAATGCTTTTGCAGTGGATATACAATTTCAAGCTTTCATTTCATTTGTTGTTAACCAGTTGAAATGGTTCAAAGCCCATAATACTTTCCAGAGGCAGGAAAATGGGTTGGACCTTTGGGTCAAGGGTGAACCGAAAAACCCACTGCAAATGCTGGCCAAACACAGAAGTTTGATGTGAAAGGAAGGAGTAATCCAGGTATTGGGGCCCATTCACAAAGAAATTGTCCAGTAGGGGGTAGATTATTTTCTCTCTATCAAAGACAACTCCTTGGTAGCAGCTAAATTTAGATGGACAGTTTCCAATCGTAATGTGCAGGACAAAGAACCATTCAACTATAAAAACTTTAAATTGGTCGCAGATCACTTTGTTACTTATAGCAACCTCATCTTGAGGGAAGGCCCATATTGGCTAGGTTGTCGATTTCGTAGTCTTATTGTCTGGTATCTTGAAGAAGACTACAAAGCTATATATGAATTACCTGAAGAACAGATAGGACACATTTTTGAAACCTTGGCCAAGAATCATGGGTTCAAGCCACTTCATGACAATCCTTCTCCAGCCTATTCCTTGACTACTCTGCATACAAAATATATGGTTTTCATGAGGACATGAAAAAGGGTAAGCAGGGGAGTATGTTGAGTGATGGAAAAGGTATATATATATTATTTATTTCATTATATTTTTCTTTAGTTATATCACTTCTACACCCTAAAGTGTTAATATATCAAAGGATTGTGGTAAAAATAAGGAAATTATTTATCATCACGATTTAGCTAATTGTTATCACTCCTTATGCAGGAAAAGGACGAAATGGAACAACTGTTGTTCCCTAGCCAAGAAATAGTGTACAAGCAGCAAGCCAAGGATGGAGCGTGCAGTTATGGATAAGAACAAAGGAGATCACAGCATCAGCGCAAGGAAAGAAAGTTAATTGAAGATGGAAGATTGCGCGAATCCTTGAGGGTCTCTTGATCCTGAGGGATCGTTGTTACTGTTTTACCCTTCTTACTGCTTGGCCATTATAAAAGGTAGAGATTGTAAAGAGAAGGGGGATTGAATATTATTCAAAAATTACTATCGTATTTTTACTTCGATCATCAACTCTCATTGTTGAAACAGAGTACGAACTGGCTATAACTATTTTGGAAATGATTAATATATAATATAGTTGTTATTCCTTCTCTCCTACTAAAGTAATCTGGTGGTGTTCACTAGCAGCTAAGGGCTCGGCTCTGGTGGATTCACTTGCTATTCCTGTGTCATTCTCTTATGGTTTTTTTCATGTGATGGTTTGGTTTGATTTCCATTTATCACATTACTTTATTATTTCATATTCTTAGACTTAACGCAATTACTCTATTTTACATGTTGCAGAAGTATTGGTTCAAGTTGTTATTCAATTACCTGTTTTACTATTTCCTTATCATGATTTCAGATTTAGTCATTTGAGTTCAGCATTCTATTTCCAATCTAGTAATTTAGTTCAGCTTGCTATCTTGAGATTATCCACTATAAAGAGCATTGACTACTGCTGTCTACACTCTCAGACCAAGATCCTTGTTGTTCGGATTAGAAAATACTTTTGGAATATCAATCAGTCAAAAGAGAAATGAGTTATTGTTACTGTATTCTTGACTGATACTTGAACGAACGTTTGGTTTGGTTTCGATTAGCAATTTAATCTTTCTTTTAATTGTAATTTTAGTTCACTAGCTACATCCATTTACTCTTGTATTTGAGAGCACTATACTACAATTTAGAAACATTACTCTTAGTAAATAGCCACCACAAACTGTGTACACTCTTGAAATAGAAAGTCTTGCTCGAATTGATAAGTATTGTGAAGATAATTAGGAGTTAAAAAGACACCTTTTATACCTCAACAACAAAAATATCAAGAACTACACTTTTCACTGGAATTTGGGCAAGGGTAACCACCAGATCCTTAATCAATCATAAACAGGGCACCTTTTTAGAATCAAAGGTGCACAATTCATGGTAGGATCTAGTTATGTTGAGTTTCAAATGGTCCATGATAGATTTTAGCATAAGGTTCTGTGATGCTCCTGAATCAAGCATGCAATTATACAACATGGAGTCATTTGTTTTAAGAGTTACATAAAAAGGAGGCACTATCTCATCTATCATGTCTGAAATACGGCCAAATACTACTACTGGTTTTTCATCTTGTAGGCTTATGACATCACCTTTAGCATCAACCGAGGCATTTTGAATCCATTTTGTGACTTGGGTTTTGTAACCAGGGTTTTTAGAAGGTTTTGACAGTGGAATGGGGATCTTAACCCTCTCTAATTCTTTTTCAACATTAAATGTAGTCAAAATGTCTTTACCAACTTGGGCAGTATCAATTGATTAATCTAAGGGCTGAATAATATTTGTTTGAGTTTCAGCAGTTTTGGTACGTGGTTCAATTACTGGAGTTTCCTTTGGAGGTCTCCCAAGACTAGGCCTAGGCCTAAGGTCATACCTTTTGTTTAATTATGCAATTAGAAATTTAGAGAAAGCATGATATTTAGAGACTTGTTAAGATTCTTAATCTTCTTGAACCTGATTCTGTTGTGAGAGAGGAATGATGGCTGTTTGATTGGAAGAAGAATCCATACTATTAATATCTTCAGTAATTGTCATAGTATTATCATCAGGTTGTTGGTCATGTATCAGTAAAGGCGTAGGAACTTGTTGATCATTGCTAGGTCTCTGAAGAATTTGTTGTGAATGGTTTCTTTTATACTGACCTTGATTTTGGTTTTGGGGCCTAGTAACTATTTTTTGTATTCTCCTAGGTCAGGTCTCAATCTTTGAAATCCTATTTGATAGGTTTCTAAGAAGACATGTTATTTCATCTATTTTTGAGTCTTCTAACTTAATCTTAGAGGAACTAGAGGCTTCTTGAACAAATTTGAGTTTTCGTTGGGCCTTTTCTTCCTTAAGTTTTAAAGAAGTTGAGACTTCCCTATTTGCTTCTACTTCTATAGTGTTTCTTTTCATATCTTCAAGAGTTCTTGAAGTTCTCTCTCATAGCATAACAACAAATTCATCATCAAAATATTTAGAAAATCTAGACTTAGCTACTGCTACTGGAGGTTTACAATCAACAGGCATTTTGTGATAGATTTTATTGAATTTTTTGATAAAATATGATACTGGTTCACCAAAGTTCCTTTTAAGCTCTTCAAATTCTATGAGGAATTAAAGAGGATCTTTTTTCACACCCCATTGATTTTTAAATATGTTTGTAAGCTCTTCGCAATTTCTAATGGTAGCTGCTGGTAACTGTCTAAACCAAATCCTCACATTTCCTTCAAGTGACTGTACAAACAATCTCATATAAACATTGTCTTGTTCAATATTCATGTTTTCTACAAAGTCAAGGAAAGCTTGAAGATGGTCCTCAGATGAGGGACCAATTTCTCCATTGTACTTGGGAAGGTATTTCAAGTATCCAGCTGGGAATGCATCAAGGTTATTAAGTAAGAGTAAGGTAGCATATCTGGCCTGTACAATAGGTCGGAAAGCCATGACAGTAGGTGTTGTATGAGGTTCTTGACATATATGAGATGCTTGATGTGTATGAGGTTGTCCAAGTGGAGTATGAGGTGTTTGTGTGGATGTAGAGGATGAAGAAGAAGTAGAGGAAGAAGATGGTAATTTAGGGGTAGATAAACTAGTTGGAGGTGAAGGAGGAGGAGATCTTCTGAAAGACTTCAAAGGAGTCTTAAGAACTAGCTTTGGGACTTGTAAAAGAATACCTTCTTTTGTTTCAAAGAGAGGATTGGTGTATATAGAGAAATTTTCCTCATATTGTTTAGAAGAAGAAGCTTCAGGTCGGTCAAAAATGGAAGGAAATGGATATGTAGCAGGGGATTTGAAATCTGTGGGTTTATATTCTGGTAGATCAACACCCAACTCAGATTCATTTTTAGGTAATCCTGGTGGTAATGTGGGTATTGGATGATATTCTAATGAATGAATAAGGTAGGCTGATTTAAAATCAACTCCTCTATTTAGAAGTTTGGCAACCCCAGGTGATAGATGAGAGTAATCAGGATCAAATGGGATATTACTATAGGGGTCAAATGATTCTACTTCTTCAGATTGTAGGACTGAAGAGGAAGAAGAAGATGATCGGTGGTGTCCCCTTTTAGAACTGGCTTTTCTTAGAAGCCTTTCAGGATCTGACAGAGGTTTAACTATGTCAACTTCTGAACGAGATCTAGTAGGTTTATAAGGTGCCAGCTTGGGAGTGTAGAGTCGCCAAGGTGGATGACTTTAACCTTTCTAGACCTTTAATCACCTTTAAAGGAAAAGAATGAATGAATATCATTGTTCCAAGGGAAACTTAAATGAAATTCGAATCCCCAGGAATAGTCCCAGTCTAATGTTGTCCCTCTAAGATAGTCGTAGGCCAGCTACCAATGCCAGAGCATCTAAAATAATTGTTTTGGGGGGTTTTTTGTTTTAATTTTGGAAGTACAATGAATGAAAACAGATGTATAATTGAAGTATTAATCCTTTGGGTTATATTAATACTTCAACAAAGGGATACTATAAAGCATTACACAGTGATATAGATCAAAAATAGTGGTGAGTAGAAGACAAAGAAAATATGATTATCACAGTTTTTCAGACTGTAAAACAGAACAATCATAAGTTGGAAAACCTTCTAAACTATGTCCCAAAGGTTCAAGGCAGTATACTTAATGCTTACAAAGGATGTCGAATGATTTATTGATTAGAGGGGATTAGCTACATAGACAGTTGCATTAATCCAATCTCTTAATAGATGATAACTTCAGGAGCTTATAGGAATCAATTGAAACATAAATTATTCCTAACTAGATATCTCTGTAAGTCATAAGCATATGAAGAAAAACATGATGATTGAAAACTGGAAAAACTTATAGGATAATGAAAGTTGTGTAAAACCAGATTCATAATCCTTTGCTTTGTATTAAGTGTTACAGGGAAAAGTGTCTATGCAAAACTGCTAATCCCACTAAGGCGGGTAGCTACCTTAGAAACAAACAAAGTAAAACTACTTTCGTTTTCCTTTATGAAAGATGGATGAGAGAAGAATAAAGGAGACCAACCTCTGTCTTGTGCTTGGTTCCTTGCTCGATTCCTCTCTCTTCTGATAGTCCTTTGCTACTTGCTTTCTTGTATACCCAGCTTCACAGAGTACCTGTAGAATCAAAGCAGCGTAACACTATACGAGAACATGGATCTATTACCATAAACAATTTAGGATCAGATGTAAATTGACCATACAAATGCACAAAACATAAATTACACAAGAGTATGGAGGAAAACTTGAATAGCTTTATTGATAATCAAGAAAGAGCCAAGAGAGTTACAACTAGTTGTTCTGACCCAGCATCATCCTCTCATCAAGTAAGCCCTTCTTCACCTCATGCAAAGCTTAGATCACACAACACTATGATGTCACCTCAAGAAACCAACAACAATTCCTTACAAGATGCAAAATTCTAGCCTCTGGATCTCTGGGATGAGGGATCCATATATAGATGTCTGCAAGGGAGATGAGTCAGCTTGTGATTTGATTAGTGTCTTCCCTATGATAGTTCTTGCTTCCACTTGGAGATTGATGATCTCTTACTCATCCCTGGTCGAATTCAGAGAGGCAAGTTTCACAGGAGAAGTTTCTGGAAGATTCCATGCTTCTCCACCTCGCAGATTGACACTGCCATTTGTCTCTTCTCGCCCATCGCACCCGATAGAAGGGATTTTTGAAATGCAACGCACCCACTGTGTGTATTTAGGTGAGATGCAATGCACTTTGCCTATGGAGCAGGTGAAATGATCCAGTTTTGACCAGTTCTGAGTAGTTTTTCATGGAGAACTTCTGGGAGAAGCTGTAATCAGTTGACCTTGTTCATTTAGGGGTTGGAACAACACTTATAGGGACTTAGGAGCCCTTGGTTTATGGACATTTTATGCTTGGGGTTGCAGTGCTCAAAAATGTCTATAACAGTTGCCCCCTAAAGCATGAGGTCGTTAATCTTTTTTGATGTCGAGTGAAATGCTTTATCATGAGGATCCGAAGTTCTTTAAAGCTGGAAGGAGACCTGTAATAAGATACAATACAATACATTATCTTCATAATATTTTCATGATCTAGCTGTGGCGGGCATTCCCATGCTCAGCTTTGTAAATTCATTTTCATGTACATAGGATAGACAATCGTCTGTGTGTAGACTGATGATTCTGGTAGAGTCATCATCCCTTAGATTAGATGATTATCTATGTAGCAACGATGTACATTTGATGTCTTTATTTCCTGAATATATATCGCAGCCCGGATGGATGAAACTAAATCCGGGGTCTTCAATCTCGTTCGATCTTCACTCAAAGTACAAGTCGATCCATGTGAGAGATGTTCTAGAGTCGAACATGGAAAGACATCGCCTGATTACCAGCCAATGATGTAAGTTGTTAATAGGCGCGAGAGGAATCACCGATAATGATAATGATCCTCAAGGTACTGCAGCACAATTCACGTGGTGTGAATAAGGGACTTGGCGTCAAACAACACGCAAAATCTTTCGGTCGAAGGCCATTGATGTAAACCTGTCGCCGGAAGTGAGAAACTTGCCATTGAGGCATGCATGTTTCAAAGTACTGAAATGGGTGTTCCTAGATCGACTTCTTCGATAATAAGCTGATGTCGATAAGAAGCGATCCATCATAGGAGTGCCTTAATGAATCCCACATCAATGACACAGAACAGAGCAAATGATTTTAATGGAGGTGAAAACGGTCTGGTGATATAAGGTTCAGGGTGGCGGTCATGAAAGAATGGGGCGTAAATGTATTGCAGCGGGTGAGACACAGATGAATTCTCTGAGTGACTTCTCTTGAACATATCGACGACACTGACATGATGGATTGGTAGCATTAACCCCAAATGTGGATGGTTTGATGTGACCATGGTGATGTGACCGGTGAATGAAACAACCCAACCCGACTTGGATGCGGAGTGAAAGTGTCATGTTCAAGAGCGACTTGCTACCAACAAAGTTTCTTCAAGTTTTCTTCCCAATTTTTCCCCAGTCATTGCTGACCAGTACCTCTTTATTTTTGTCAAGCTTGAGGAGGATAACATATGCTTGCTCTATAATTTGCCCTTCGGGCAAACCCATCGCTATGTTTTAATGAGCCTAGCGATAGTGAAACTCGTTCTTGTCTATTATGGACAAGGTTGTCGCTATTAAGTTTTAACGAGTTTAATGACAAAGATAACTCGGTCCTTTTCAATTTTAGAGAGTCTGAAAAGGGACGTAAAGGAAACTCCAAAAATCCTTTTTTTTCATCTAATCCCTTAGGTCCGAAAAATTATAAAACAATACAGAAGGGATGAATTTTTGATACTTTTAACGAGCCGAACAAAACAAGCGCTCGATCTTTTCGTGTAATAATCCCTCAGGTCCAAAAAGATTAAATTCTAAAGGAGGGATAGCACTTCCGGTCCCTTTAACGAGCTGGAGAGGCCAATGGCTTGGCAATCTTTTCATATTTTACGAGTCAGTTGAAAAGAGCTTAAAGGAGACTCGTCTTTGAGGAACGAGTGATAAATTTGGGTAGCAGCTGATTCCAGGTAAGGTTTGGAATTTCCCAATCACGATAGTGTTACAAGGATGGCTAACAGGATCACTCTTCGCAGTTGTTCCTCAAAAGGGGTAAACAATCAAATGGAGGTGAATGATCGACCAATATAAAGTGGAAGTGATGATGAGAACATGACCAAGGCTTCAAAGGCTAAAGTATTACATTCACGATGGTTATTTACTGGAAATTGGTTCATTTTTTAATGAGCTTAAATGCTGGGGGAAACATTTGCTCATTGCTTATGTTTATTTTTTAATGAGCATGAAGTCCGCGTTAAAACTGCTCGACATAATGGTCATTTCTTGACTTTACCTATAATAGCTTTGTTCTTTCAAAGATTGTACTGCATGCTCAATTGCTTCATCAAACTAGTTAGAAATGAACAATATATGTTTGAAAAATGAGTTAGGACACTAATATTTTACTCGAATTACGTAAAAGTAATTTAAAGTGCTTTTACTTCTCATTTTACCATTTCATTTGAACTTTGGCTTGTTGGAGCTTTGGAGGTGCTTTCCCCCTTTGATTTTTCACCAGCTGATTCCGAGAGATTTTGTGGATGATTTTCGGCATCGTCTGGACCAGGTAGGAGCTAAACCTGAGCTCTTTCATTTCATCCTTTCCATTTTGCATTTTGAGCCTGATTCCTGGTTTTTCTGACCCTCTAGGGTTTGAAAAACTCGCCCTGGCTCCATCGCACCCTTTATGCATCGAAAGGTGCATTGGATGTTAGCCTGTCCACTGGCCAATTGACATGCAATGCACCAAGAACACTACTGTAGATGCGATGAGCGCAAGGAAGGAAATTTATGCACAGTTTTCAATGGAAATTCTTGCTTGTTTCTCACCAAATGAGGATCTAACCCTTCTCTTGTTTTTTTTCAGAGATTTTTTGGAGCAAAATGACCATTACATGGCGAGAACGTGAGTACAAAGAAGATGACATGCTTGCTTTACATGATCCGGTTACAGTAAATGCATTATGGAACTGTGGCCTATTGAAGTTTTTCCACAATTCTAGCATGAGACAACAAATCAACTTGCTGCAATATTTGCTTAATGCTTGAGATCCTACCAGACAGGTGTTCCAGATTAGGGGCAAATCCATCCCCTTGACTGTAGTGGACATCTATTTTTTGACCGGCTTATCGAGGCAGGGTGCCCCCATCTCTTTATCAGGTTCGGCCCGTGGAGGTGAATCTGTGAGAGATTATGTTCGCAGGTATTGCAAAGAGGGATCTCAGCCGAGTAAAGACGGCAAGATCATCATCCGAGATGTCACTGATAGGTCTTTGAGGACCATTCTGTTCATTTTTGGTAGGATGGCTGGTGGTGTGGCTCTTCATGTGGCCAACTGATCTTATATGCAGTACGCCTTGGAATGTCTCAAACCGAAGGTGTTCAACTGGTGTGACACAGTACTCCTTGTGATGAAAGAACAGTTGACCAAGGTGAAAAGTGGGAGATTGAAGAACTTTGGATACGGTTCTATTTTGACCGCCTTCGCCTTGGAAAAGATACCACTGATGCAGCCGCAGTATATTGCACTTGGTTTACCTCCACCGACTGAACCACGTATGCAGAGATGGGTCGACCATATGTCTAGGCATGCTGGTCAGTCTCAGATTTCCTTTTCTGATACCTTCTTCGGGTGGTTCGATCATCAAGAGATGGTTTATTCTGAGTATCCATATGCTGGTATGGACTTCCGGGGTGACCCGGATTTGGTACTGCCGGCTGGCGAACAGTGGGGTGCCATTTGTAAATTCTTGACCATATTTTTGTTCATCGTTTTTCCTTTTATAATGTCCTTGTGCTTTATTCTATCAAGACTAATTAGAACTCATGTGCTCATGCAGATGTTGGCCCCGTTCGGCCAGTAGTACGCCTGAGAGTACCAGCTGCCGCTCCAGTAGGAGAGGTTGTGGGAAGGGCTATCCTTCGCGACCTTGATGTGGCCGAGACTCTTTCAACATTACAGGATCAGGTCGAGGGCCTCACTCTCGGTATTCCAGACGTGAGGACTGACAAGCTGCCTTTGAGGTTGCAGCGACATACTACCGGTGTTCCAAGTCGATGGACTAGGCTTTTGCGCATGATTGCACAGGCGGTGACTTGTTATCACCAGCATCATTAGACTAGGGTGCCCCCTAGCGTTTTGAGTTTTGGGTCATTTTGACCAATTTTGTCTTGGTTACAGAACATTATGTGTAAACCATAAACAGTTATATATATATTTTTGATTTTCGGAGTTTTATTTTGCTTAAGTTACATGATCCTAATGCAAATATTGATGAGATGCTTCTTTTTATAAATGTTGCAAATGTCTATCTAACACATAATTTGCCAATGAGTCAATTAATGTGTTTCAGCTTCTAGAAATATGTTGATATTGAATAAAATCAAATTGCCTTTCCAAAATCTTGACCCTTAGGAACATGCGATAGATAGCTGGATTTCGGACGGAGTAGATACCAATGAGCTGTAGTATGATGAGCTGTGAGTCTAGCTTGACGACCAGTCGGCATATTCCATGTGTGATGGCATCAGAGAGAAGTTCTATCAACGCACTATATTCAGCGATGTTATTTGTTGATCGACCAATACATACCCCTCTAAAACTTACTAACTCGCCGCTTGGATCGAAAATGGCCCAGGCCACAAAAGACAGGTTCCGCAAACTACGACTTGCTCCGTCGACATATCCAACAAAAGATTCCAATAGGTTCGACATCTACGAAAAATGTAAAAAGCGAACTTACTTGACCAAATACTTTAGCGAAAACAAAAATGTAACAAAAGCATATAGGTTACCACACTGAATTATGCATAGTAACACTTAAGGTACAACCCATTACGAGGATGTGCCAGTGGAATCTCGTCATAATCCATTAACTCGTAGGCTCCTTTTGCTAACACTCGCTTAACAATATAGGGGCCCATCCATAAAGATTTAAATTTACCTGCTCCCAATTTATCGGATTCTTGGTCATAAAGCAAGACCAAGTCACCTTCTGAGAAGACACGGGGTTTGACATTCTTGTTGAACTGCGCCTTGACTCGTTTCTTATGGGCTTCGTTAGCCAAAGCGGCATCACGACGAGTTTCATCCAATTGGATTAGTTCCAAGAAATGAGCCTCCTCTTCTGAAGTTTCGGGGAGAAGGTCGATTGCGAGTTTGAGGGACGAGATTTCACACTGAACTGGTAAGATTGCTTCTAGGCCATACACCAGTTGGAAAGGTGTAAACCTGGTCGCATTCCTTACCGATGTTCAGTATGCCCACAAGGCTGAGTACAGGATCAGGTGCCAACTCCTCTTGTGGACTCCAATCATCCTTTGCAGCATGCGCTTCAAGACCTTGTTGATTGCTTCAACTTGTCCATTGGCCTGCGGGTAGTATGGAGTAGAGCTATCGTGGGACAACCCTAATTTGGCAGCTAATTCGACCATCATGTGATTGTGAAAATGTGATCCATGATCTCTGACTATAGCCAGTGGAACACCGAATCTGGCGACTACATGATTGAAAAAGAAGAGGGCAGTTGTTTCACCAGTGTTATCTAATGTAGGCATCACCTCGGCCCATTTGGTAAAATAGTCAACTGCGACTATGATATACCCATGTCCCCAGGTCGAGGTGGGGTTACATGTCATAGAATCGATGCCCCATTTGGTGAATGGCCCAACACCAACTATTGGCTGCAGAGGTGCGGGTGGTCTTCGGGTTTTGCTATCGAAAATTTGATAGGCATGGCAACTTCTGACTGCGGTTATGCATTCTTTTAACATTGTTGGCTAGAAGTATCCTGCTCGTAAAAATTTTTGCGCCGTAGCGTAACCGGATTGATGCCCCCCACACGCGCCTGAATGGCAGTCATTCAGGACTTTTTCGGCCTCCTCATGGCTGAGGCACCTCCTCAGAACTGTATCGACACCAGGACGGTAAAGTGTATCACCGACGATCATGTAGTCTTTTGATTGGTATCGAATACGTTTTTTTTCAGAGCAGGAGGTATTAGGCCTATATTTTTGGGTTTGTAGATAGATGATTATATCTACATACCACGGATTGCTTGAAGATATCAAAAACAAAGACTCATCCACGATAGTTTCTTCGGATGTTTCATCGTTGGATGACGATGGGAGATCGTATAATAATTCTGTGAAAACCAGGGCTTTCTTTGACTTGGATTTTACATATTCCAGATCAAACTCTTGTAGAATTGCTATCCATTTTGAATATTTGCCCCCTAGCATCTGTCACGACAATATATAAGTCATCAGGTTGCAATCTGACAGAATGGTAGTTTTTCAAAAGAGGACATAGTGTCGAAATCGCGGTATTGCTTGAACAGCTGCGAGAGCTAGCTTTTCAACATAACAATATTTGCTTTCTGTATCATTTAAGTTCTTACTCAAATAATATATAGGATGTTCAATTTCGTTGTCTTCTTGAACTAAAACCATTGCGATGGTTGTATCCGCTGCTTAAAGTCTTTTTGATAATCGTGAGCGTACATTAATGATGCTTTCATTAGGGATTCTTTTAAAGCCTCAAAGGAAGATTTTGCAACCTGATCCTAGATGAAGGGCACTTCCTTTTTCAATAGACATGTACAACCTTTAGCAAGTTCGGCGTAATTTGGAATGGACCTCCTCAGAAAGTTTGCTTTCCCTTGGAGTTTCTGAATCTGAAGCAAATTCGAAGGTGGAGGCAAATTTATGATTGCCTGAACCTTACATGGGTCGAGATGAATCCCGTCCTTTAAGACTACAAAGCCAAGTAAACGACCAGAACTGACACAGAACACACATTTGTGTGGATTGAGTCGTATCTTGTAGTGTCGGCAACATAGAAATATCACGCTTAAATGCTGCAGATGATCAGTCCGCTTTCACGAATGAGCCGGAAGGTCGTCGAGATATGGTTGAACGATGTTTTTGATGTCATGGAAGGCATAATTCATTGCCCTCTGAAATGTTGCCCCTGTGTTCTTTAAACCAAAGGGTAATTTTCGATATGCGAATGTGCCCCACGGAAAAATAAATGTAGTCTTTGATTGGTCCTGTGGGTGGATATTTATTTGATTATACCCAGAGAATCCATCCATAAATTAAAAGATTTCGCATCCTGCACACTCATCAATTATCTAGTCAATGAAGGGTGTAGGGTAGTTGTCTCTTGGACAAGCTTGATTTACATCCCTATAATCGACGCACACTCTAATCGTTCTTTGTTTTTCATAACAAGAACAATGTTCAATACCCAATCGGTTAGAGGAACCGGGTAAATGAAACCAGCATGGAGAATTTTTTCAACTTCTGCCTTGATGGCAGTGGCTTTCTTGGGGTGCACCTACCGTAGCCGTTGTCGTACTGGTTTGACATCTGGATACATCTTAATTTCGTGTTCAACGATACTCGAGTCAATGCCTGGAATTTCATTATATGACCAAGCAAAGACATCTCTGAATTCGCGAAAAAGAGCGTTATATATTTCCAGTTCTGAAGGAGAACAACATTTGCCAACATAAATATTCTCTACAACATCTGTTTTGGTCGAGATATTTATGGCGATAGTCTCTTCAATGTTGGACAAGTTTTGCTCAGAATCCACTGTGTTTATAGTATTTGATAGGAAATAAAAAATTGAAGGATGATGAGGGTCGTCAGGAATATCTTCTTCACAATCCAGAAGAAGGGCACGATGGTGGTAATTTTCCCATGGTGCCCCTTCAATTACCATTGATTTAACAATTCCTTTGTCGGTGTAATGCACTCGCGACCAAGGATCTGAAGGGGTGCCATATTCCTTAGACCTATCTATCCAAACGCTTGATGAGCATTGATTTGGGTTTGCCTCCCATGCTAAGAACATTGATTGCTACAATATTTCCATTGGGCTTGGATGCAATACCTGCGTATGATCCATGTTTATATCGTTTTCTGAGATCTTTTCAATCGAAGATATCATATTGAAGGTTCCTACTGATACTACTTCCGCCAGATTTATTGGAGGTGGAAGGGCAAAAGTTCCCATTAATATAGGGTCTTTTAGTAGGCCTACTCCGATATTTTGAAGCGAATGGGGGCTTCCATGGATCATTGGAATGCTTCCCGTAACTTGAGAACCATTGGGGAGGAAGGTTTGTTGATCGACGATTGTAATCCCTCCTTGAAAGGGAAATGCAATCTTCCTAAAATAGGTCGACACAACATCGACCATAGCATATATCCATGGTCTTCCCAGTAGGATGTTGTAATCAAGGTTTCCGTCGATTACTTCGACATCTATTTCTATGGTTTTCCCCCCTAGTTCAACTTGAAAGTTACTTAGAATACCATATGGGGTATATGTTCGTCCATCGAATGCTTTTAATGTCATCGAAGATTGCGATAAGGTTGGAGATCCTAAAGTTTTCCAGCAACTCATCAACGTAATACATGTAGATGCCCCCTCATCAATAATTGTTCAATGAACAGTTTTGTTGAGGGCTTTCACTTGAATGAGGAAAGCTAGTTGAGCTGGTAACTGAGGATCGTATCCTTTATGATTAAAGGACACAAGATTGGAATCCTTTGGGTCTATCCCACCAACGGCTGATAATAAAGCCTGCTTTTGGGATGGGCAATTTTGTAGTACCTCAAGTGTCGACATAGCGGATGGCGATTGGGCCAAATCTTCCACTATATTATAATGCTGTGCTGCTCTAGCACGAGGAGTAAATGTCGACTTGTGTACTACTCCCTTTAGCGGTTTTATTGTCAGCTCAGGAATGATGGGCGACGCAACTTCTGTCAAAGTTGTTGTCGAACTACTAGGTTGATCTTTATCCTTGTTGTTCGACAGCTGTGGATTCCCGTAATCTTTGTTCCTTGTCGATATCAAAGCATCATTTTGTTGTTTTGAAATCGACAATATTAGCACTTGAGATGGGGAAGCATTTCCACTATCAACCAGATTTGTCCCTGGGTTCGGAAATGGATCAGTTAATACTGCCGAGGTTTTTGAATTCTTGAAGAATTTTTTAAGCTCAGCTCTGTGTGGACAGTCTGATGTCCAATGATCCTCATCACATATAAAGCATGGATTTTATGGTTTCCTATTCCGAGGAGGGTTTGTAGAAGATTTTTCAGGTGATGATTCCTCCTGTTTATTCTTCTTCCCTTTGGTTTTCTTCTTGCCTCCTGGTTGCTTGGTTTCTTTGCCTTTATCTGTCGAGACGACATTTACTTCCGAGACAAGAAGTTCTTCTTTTGCATTTTGACAGGAAATCTTACGGGCCTTTTTAGATGTAGCCTTTGTCGATCTCGTGTCTGTTGCACCAATCACACCATCGCCGACATGAGAGTCATTGTTTGATTTAGGGGGAGGAGGGACCGAGAATTCCGGTCTAGGAGCGTCAGGTATTTTATCATAGAGCTTGCCAGACTGAGTGTAAATCAAGTCTAAATATTGTGCATGAGCGATAACTTGCTCTTCGGTGATGACTCCCCCTTTTGCCACATCTTTCGTGATGGAAGGCAATAATGACTTAATAAACCATTCAGCTAAAAGCTGATCAGGAACATACGTTTTTTCCATTCTACGACGACGTCGCCACTCATGTATATGATCGGATATGTGAGTGGCCATTGTTTGTTTGAAATTGGTAAGAAGTTATGTTTCCATTTCGTACCTTATGGGTAACTGAAAATGGGTTAAAAAGGTTGTGGCTAGGGTACTGAAGTTGTCAAACGAAGCTCTGGGAAATTCGATATACCATTTTGCTGTCGGACCAGTTAACGTCCTCTGAAAAAGGTGAAGCCTAATCGAATCATCGTTTAGGGTGTTTGATGAACACCACAGATGAAAGGGCATCACATGATTCGACAGATCTTCACCCGGATTTCCATTAAATTTAGGAATATCTAATGGAAGTTTATGCGGAATCGCTGGCCACCAAGGGGCGTAAGCGATTGGATCGTTTGTTAACCGATTTAAATCTGGTAACTCTAAAGTTTCCATGAAGGGTAAATGTTGATTCAGGTTAGGCGAAGCATATCCAGGATAAGATGGAATTCCCTGAGCAGTGGGTCTTTGCATACCAGCATAATGCATTTGATGTTGGTAACTTTGGTAAGGTTGGTGGGCATAACCATTGTAGAATGGTTGATTTTGACCGTTTTGAATATACGGCTATCCACTATTTGCAAAGATTTGTTGCTCAGATCCTTGGAATACTTGTTGGAATTGCGGTTGTTGGTATTGTACCAGCCATGGTTGTGAAGCCATGTGTTGTTGCCCGATACTAACTGTTTGACCAAGATGAGGGGTAATTGTACCCGTTTGGGCCTGTGTCATTCCACCAGTCGGCGATTGTGGTTGAGTCGCAGGGTCAAGAGGCTGTTGCATTACAACCTAAGAAACCTGAGGTTGGCATACAACAGGCAACACTTGTACTTGCGACACCGTCACAATAGCTGGCGTAGTTGGTATATTTGACATAGGTAAACATTGCTGCATTGAATATACAACTCTTGGTTGTTGAGGTAGTATCGGTACCCAACCACTAGATGTAATTCCAGTATAACCTGAATTTTGTTGTGAACTCTCGTATGGTTGTCCTCCTGGAGGTGACAATGAAAGGGTATACTGCCCCCTATATGGTGGTAATCCGGTAATTAAAGGAAAGGTTTGCCTTTGAGTACTAGACTGCCCAAATTGACATCCTGAAGGATCAATTTGTTGAGACTCAACATAAGAGTTTCTGGATAATATTCCGGATGAACAAACAGGAACGGACCATACTGTCGAAATAGCCCCTGAGTGGGCCCCTTCTAGCAATTGAGAGCTAGTCGGGACAGATGGTATACTGGCGAACATTGTGGGAGCGACAGCAGGAAGTTCTGCCGTCGCTGTGTCCCACGACATAGTCCTAGATGTCGACGGTTGTTCAGACATTTCTAGTCTATCCAAAAGATTACCTAGCGATCCTACAGGAGCCTCCATTGGCGGTAGACTAATTTCTGATGAAGAAGGATACAGAGTGATCCCGACTCCAAATTGCGATGGAGTACTAGATGGAGGATCCTCCACAATCTCTTCTATAGCAATCAGACCAGGTGGAAGAGGTAGACTGTCAGGTCCATAATATATTTTTGGTGCCGAAGAAGGTGTGGAATCTGCAGCGACAGATGTTTGGGGAATAACACTCTCTGAACCGGTTGTAGATGAAACTGGTTCAGTAACACAAGTGTTTACCTTCAAACTAGGATCAGAGCTACTGTCCCTCGGTGGCTGCTGAACTTCTTCTGTAAACGTAGGGATACCAGAAATGTTTGGAGTAACCGGAGTCTCTGATGTTGTTGGAACACTTGTTCTAACTTTACCAGGAGATTTGGAACCGGTTAAACGAGTTCGTTTTGTCCATAATAGTTTCGATTCCAGAGACAAAGACGGTTGACTCGTAAGCCTCCGCGAACGACAGGGTTTCAATTGACTTTCTTCCACGATTTCAGATTACTCGATCAACCAAAAATAAAGGGGAAGTATGTTTCCGAATTAGATGAATTTTAGACGCTTTGACACAACTTGTTTTTTCAATTTTTAAGAGTCGAGAAAAAACAAAAGATGACTCTAGTCGCCTTCGATTTTTAATGAGCCTGAAGTGACAAGTGCTCAGATGGACCTTTTCCGTTAAGGAGTCTGAAAAGGAATGAAAGGGACTGCTCTAGAAATCTAGACAGAGGGATTACCAAACCAATCGCAAAACTGCAGAATACTTTTTATGGTATGGCAGTCAATCTTCCCGAATGCTGTGTTCAGTGCATTGCGATCGATAGGGCGGTAGACACGGCTTCCTATGGATAAAGGATTAAGCCTATTGTGGTCTCCCAAAATATACTCAACGGTACGTGGGAGCACAAGTCCGTACTGGCACTTATCGTCTCAAAGTGGACGAATCACCCAACCAACAGTGAAAACAACAGTTACCAGGATTTACGACGCCGGAATACGTCTCTAGCCTAGAATTCTAGATGTTGTGCGTTAGGTTCCAAAGCGTTGTTAGATTCATTAAATTTATTTTATAGTTGATCTTGCTTAAGAAATTTTCCTTTCAGGTTCACCGCATGATGTAGATGTACAATTCCTAAAATGCAATCTAAGATGATAAACAGTCGTTTTATCTTCTTTGTGCAATGAAAATCCTAGCTACTAAGGAAAGAGAGACAATATTCTTTCAGCAAAGAGCATAGAGCACACACTATATGCACTATCCTAAATCAAACCAATCAAACAATCTAAATGCAAATGCACATGCATGTATTTGTTTTCAACCTTCTTAATATGTGAATGATAAAAAGAAAGCTAATGCGCAAATCTGAATTATTTTCAAAGCGACAATTACTAACAAGTTTCTTTTCAATATCAAAATGAAGACAATGACAACACTTTGCAATTTGGAAATGAAAACTTGCTTTCGACACTAGAAAAACTACTACTTCAAACCAAATACAATAGTAACAGGGTAATCGACTATCAAGAACAATCAGGTCATCTTCTATGACTGAAAACGACACTTGCGACACTTTCAAATCAAGAAACGATAGTACAATTACGTTACTTCTTTGTAAAGGAGAACTGAAAATGACTCAACAAATACATAAAAACATTTACAGTTCTTTGCACAATGGAGGCGAAATAATAGCAAGGAAAGGGGTTTCAAACAGAGGTGTACTGACTACAGGCAGCAAAACTCTTGAATAGATCTGAAAAGAGTGAACACAGAAACCAAAATTTAGGAACAATGCCTAGTCTGATCAGTGCACCTGTAACACAGTGAATTTGAAGTGCAGCACACCTACTACACTCGGGAAGAGCGCTGGATTTGAGATTCATAGAACAGACAATGCATTGGACCAGGGATGAGACTTTGATTGGGTTCCGAGTCACAGTTTGCAGTTCAGTTCAGGGATTTTGGTCGAGCAAGTGGTAATCAGTAAATCAATCACAGGGGTAGGTCTAAGGAGGTTACTAGAGCCACCACAAGGGCAATTAGAGAGTTTTTAAATCAGTTGTTTAATTCATAAACAAAACCTGGAGATTGACTGAAGCAACATTTATCTACTTTGCATTTGCATAGCAAATGCAGTTCGAAGGCTACCTGGCTCAACTTCAGGCTCCGTCTGTAAGTTTATAAAGTAAACAAATGTAGATAAACAAACAACCTAGTCGCTCCCCAGCGGAGTCGCAATTTTGTTACAGGGAAAAGTGTCTATGCAGAACTGCTAATCCCACTAAGGTAGGTAGCTACCTTAGAAACAAACAAAGTAAAACTACTTTCGTTTTCCTTTATGAAAGATAGATGAGAGAAGAATAAAGGAGACCAACCTCTGTCTTGCGCTTGGTTCCTTGCTCGATTCCTCTCTCTTCTGATAGTCCTTTTCTACTTTCTTTCTTGTATACCCAGCTTCATAGAGTACCTGTAGAATCAAAGCAGCATAACACTATACGAGAACATGGATCTATTATCATAAACAATCTAGGATCAGATGTAAATTGACCATACAAATGCACAAAACATAAATTACACAAGAGTATGGAGGAAAACTTGAATAGCTTTATTGATAATCAAGAAAGAGCCAAGAGATTTACAACTAGTTATTCTGACCCAGCATCATCCTTTCAGCAAGTAAGCCCTTCTTCACCTCATGCAAAGCTTAGATCACCCAACACTATGATGTCACCTCAAGAAACCAACAGCTATTCCTTACAAGATGCAAAATTCCAGCCTCTGGATCTCTGGGATGAGGGGTCCATATATAGATGTCTGCAAGGGAGATGAGTCAGCTTGTGATTTGATTAGTGTTTTCCCTATGATAGTTCTTGCTTCCACTTGGAGATTGATGATCTCTTACTCATCCCTGGTCGAATTCAGAGAGGCAAGTGTCACAGGAGAAGTTTCTGGAAGATTCCATGCTTCTCCACCTCGCGGATTGACACTGCCATTTGTCTCTTCTCGCCCATCACACCCCATAGAAGGGATTTTTGAAATGCAACGCACCCACTGTGTGTATTTAGGTGAGATGCAATGCACTTTGCCTATGGAGTAGGTGAAATGATCCAGTTTTGACCAGTTTTGAGTAGTTTTTCATGGAGAACTTCTGGGAGAAGCTGTAATCAGTTGACCTTGTTCCTTTAGGGGTTGGAACAACACTTTAGGGACTTAGGAGCCCTTGGTTTATGGACATTTTATGCTTGGGGTTGCAGTGCCCAAAAATGTCTATAACATTAAGGTTCCAGAAAGATTGAGTACATCAAGTGTCTGTGAAAGCTTCCTTCAAAGGTGGCTTCCAAGTTCAAAGTAGAACTAACAATCAAGACTTTACAAGCAATGAACTATGAATCTTCAACTCCGAACCCATAACATCTCGACAAGAGAGTTATTTATACAATAATAAAACTAAGAAATATCATAAAACTATTTAAGATTTATTCTAGGAAAGGAAAAGATCTTCATGCAAGAAGATAGGGGCAGTTATTGAACTGTTTCTTGCTGTCCCCTTTTATTTAGGTTGTGTTGACTTTGTTTGTCTGATATTTTTCCCTTTATTTTGATCGATTGTTTGTATCTTTTTCCCTAGCCAATTCTTACATTCAATATTTATCTGATACCCTTTAAACTTTGTTTAATATGCTTTCACCTTATTGAGTTACTGTGGATTTCAGATTTTTACTATGTTTTCCAATAGTAAATCACTTTGGATTTTATGTTACAGGGTGAAGTGATTTGATATGGTCTTCATTTAGTCCTCCAACTGTACACATGCTTTTTCTTTGTAAACATGGAACAACAGTATTAGCCTGCAAAACACAAAAATCATTTAAGAAAAACATGGTGACAGAGATGGTCATGAATGGCTTTATTGAGCTTTAATGGCTATTGGAAGGATTTGGGGGCATGTCTGAAGGAAAAATGATGATTTTTTAGCCTCAGAGGCTTATGCAAGGTTCACATGTAGAACAGGCAAAAACAGAGCAAAATGGTCATTTTGGCTTTTAAACAGGAAAAATAGTTTTCCTTTGAAATATGGCACGATAGTGAACAGTAACCATTTTGTCATTTTGTGGAAGGTGGTTTTCATCACACTGCTTATAAGGTGTGGGTGGTTTTGGGAAGGGGTCACCTGAAATGATATGAGTCTGACACGTAGAAATGGAGAACAGTGGAATACCACTTTTTGGGTGGGTAATGCTCATACAAAGAGTGTACCCTAAAACGTCAAGGGTCATTAGATCTGAACGCCTTAGATCGAACAGTGGTGGAGTGAAGAAGGAGTACGAAGGGTGCGAATGATAAAAATTGGAAAAAATGGTTGTTATCCAGAAAACTAGTGTCTATGCAGAGCTGCTAGTCCCACTAAGGCTGGTAGCTACCTTAGAAACAAACAAAGTAAAAACTACTTTCGTTTTCCTTTATGAGAAATAGATAAGAGAAGAATAAGGAGACCAACCTCTGTCTTGCGCTTGGTTCCTTGCTTGATTCCTTTCTCTTCTGGTAGGTCTTTGCCACTCGCTTCCTTGTCTACCTAGCTTCAAAGAGTACCTGTAGAATCAAAGCAGCATAACACTATCCAAGAACATAGATCTATTATCATAAACAATATAGGACCAATGTATATTGACCACACAAATGCATAAATCATCAATCATACAAGAATGTGGAGGAAAACTTGAATAGCTTTATTGATAATCAAGAAAGAGAAAAGAGGATTACAACCAATTGTTCTGACCCAGCATCATCCTCTCAACAAGAAAGCCCTTCTTCACCTCATGAAAAGCTTAGATCATGCAACACTCTGATATTGCACCAAGAAACCAACAGCACTTCCTTACAAGATACAAAATTCTAGCCTCTCGATCTCTGGGATGAGGGATCCATATATAGATGTTTGCAAGGGGAATGAGTCAGCTTTTGAGATTTGATTAGTGTCCTCTCTCTGATAGTTCTTGATTCCACTTGGAGATTGATGATCTCTTACTCATCCCTGGTCGAACGCAGAGAGGCAAGTGTCACAGGAGAAGTTTCTGGAAGATTCCATGCTTCTCCACCTTGCGGATTGACCTTGCCATTTGTCCACTCTCACCCATCGCACCCCATAGAAGGGTTTTTCAACATGCGTCGCACCTACCGTGTGTATTTAGGTGGGATGCAACGCACTTTGACCATGGGGTAGGTGAAATGGTCCTGTTTTGACCAGTTCTGAGTAGTTTTTCATGGAGAACTTCTGGGAGGTGCTGTAATCAATTGACCTTGTTCTTTTAGGGGTTGGAACAACACCTTTAGGGACTTAGGAGCCTTCATTTTATGGACATTTATGATTGGGGTTGCAGTGCCCAAAAATGTTTATAACAGTTGCCCCCTAAAGCATGAGGTCATTAATCTTTTGATGTCGGGTGAAATCCTTTATCATGAGGATCCAAAGTTTCTTCAAGCTGGAAGGCGACTTGTAATAAGATACAATACAATACATTATCTTCATAATATTTTCATGATCTAACTGAGGCGGGCATTCCCATGCTCAGCTTTATAAATTCATTTTCATGTACATAGGACAGACAATCGTCTGAGTGTAGATTGATGATTCTAGTAGAGCCATCATCCCTTAGATTAAATGATTATCTGTGCAGCAATGATGTACATTTGATGTCTTTATTTTCCTGAATATATATTGTAGCCCGAATGGATGAAACTAGATCCTGGGTCTTCAATCTCGTTCGATCTTCACTCAAAGTACAAGTCGATCCATGTGAGAGATGTTCTAGAGTCGAACATGGAAAGACATCGCCTGATTACCAGCCAATGATGTAAGCCGTTAACAGGCGCGAGAGGAATCACCGATAATGATGATGACCCTCAAGGTACTACAGTACAATTCACGTGGTGTAAATAAGGGACTTGGCATCGAACACCATGCAAAATATTTCGGTCGAAGGCCATTGATGTAAACCTGTCGCCGGAAGTGAGAAACTTGCCATTGAGGCATGCACGCTTCAAAGTACTGAAAGGGTTGTTCCTAGACCAACTTCTTGGATAATGAGCTGACGTCGACAAGAAGTGATCCGTCATAGGAGGGCCTTAGTGAATGCCACATCAATGACACGAAACGGAGCAAATGATTTTAATGGAGGTGAAAACGATCTGGTGATATAAGGTTCAGGGTGGCGGTCATGAAAGAATGGAGTGTAAATGTATTGCAGTGGGTGAGACACAGGTGAATTCTCTAAGCGACTTCTCTTGAACATATCGGTGACACTGACATGATGGATTGGTAGCATTAATCCCAAATGTGGATGGTGTGACGGAACCATGGTGATGTGAACAGTGAATGGAACAACCCAACCCGACTCGGATGCGGAGTGAAAGTGTCATGTTCAAGAGCGACTTGCTACCAGCAAAGCTTCTTCAAGTTTTCTTCCCAATTTTTCCCCAGTCATTGCTGACCAGTACCTCTTTATTTTTGTCAAGCTTGAGGAGGATAACATATGCTTGTTCTATAATTTTCCCTTCGGGCAAACCCATCGCTATGTTTTAATGGTCCTAGCGATAGTCAAACTCGTTCTTGTCTGTTATGGACAAGTTTGTCGCTATTCGGTTTTAATGAGTTTAAAAACAAAGATAACTCGGTCCTTTTCAATTTTAGAGAGTCTGAAAAGGGACGTCAAGGAAACTCCAAAAATCCTTTTTCGTTATCTAATCCCTTAAGTCCGAAAAAGTATAAAATAATACAAAAGGGATGAATTTTCAGTAATTTTAACGAGCCAAAAAAACAAGCGCTCGATCTTTTTGTGTAATAATCCCTCAGGTCCAAAAAGATTAAAATCTAAAGGAGGGATAGCACTTCCGGTCCCTTTAATGAGCTGGAGAGGCCAATGGCTCGGCAATCTTTTCATATTTTACGAGTCAGTTGAAAAGAGATTAAAGGAGACTCGTCTTTGAGGAACGAGTGATAGATTCGGGTAGCAGCTGATTCCACGTAAGGTTTGGAATTTTCCAATCACGGTAGTGTCACAAGGATGGCTAACGGGATCACTCTTCGCAGTTGTTCCTCAAAAGAGTAAACAATCAAGTGGAGGTGAATTATCGGCCAATACAGAGTGGAGGTGATGATGAGAACACGACCAAGGCTTCAAAGGCTGAAGTAATACATTCACAATGGTTATTTACCAGAAATTGGTTCATTTTTTAATGAGCTTAAATGTTGGGGGAAACACTTGCTCATTTCTTATGTTTATTTTTTAACGAGCTTGAATTCCGCGTTAAAATTGCTCGATCTAGTCGTATAATAAGGATGTCTCATCTAAGATGCCATTTTTAAGAAGCTTGCACCTTACAAAGCTTTGCTCCGCATCCTTTCTTTATGCAAGTTAGGAAATGACCAATCCTACGAGTTTAAAAGGTTAGAGGACCTACAAATTTAAAAAATAAATGGTCGCTCTTCGCTTGCATGCTAGAAGGTTTGCATGACCCCAGGTATAGCGAAAAATTTCCACGTTACCAAAGATTGTTTCATCCATGTCACAGACAAAACACTTCCTCAGCGATGTTTACCGAAATAGACAAAGGTGAGTGGCGCAGATGCCTCCACTCACATAACTTTGACGAGGGAATCTTATTCCAGCCTAATCCCATTTTCCTAAATGGACAGGTGTGTCAGACTAGTCATATATCCTCCATGGAAACCTACACTATGCCCAAGGTTTTCCTGTCGAAGCAGGCCAGGGTGCATGCCCCCTGGGTTTCAGTCATGTCCTCCGAATCACTCGCGCTCATCAGGAGGACGAACTAGGGATTGATGAGACATTCCTTGCGTGAAAAGACCATTCAGGGTTGGCATATGACTATTTGCTTTGTGTGAACCGGGGAATGAAAGCTGGTCTACGAGCTTGACCACTCTTCCTTCGTGTGGAAAACACATTACTCTAAAGAGTGAGGAGACGACAGCTCCCATGCAATAAATATAGTCTCGTCCAAGGAGTAGATTATAATCCAGGGGTCCTTGGACTACCATTACGTTCATGTGAATAGTTTTCCTTCTCAATGTTATCGGCACATCGAGAAGGATCCCTAACGGTCGACTGGTTCCTTTGTCAAAGCCTGTTAGATTTCTCGTCTTAGGTAAAATCCATGGCGAACCAAGCGCTTTCCAAGCAGTTGAGGAAAGGATACTCACAAAAGCCCCTTGATCTATGATGGTACCGGCCATGACTATTCTATATATTTGAGCAATGATTCGAAATGGTACACTAGCCGGTAAATGGGGTCTGCCTAGAAGATTCCAGTCAAAGGAAACAACCAGGTTGCTTGGAGGTGGGACCGAATAGACGGCCGGATAAGACTCTGACGAACTTCCTTCCTGCAGTAAAGGAACGAGTAGATTGCCCCCATGTTCATCGGAGTTTGTGCTTACAAAGAGAATTTGAACGGTGTCATACTTGTTCTCTTTGGTGGCTATATCATCTAAATATTGATCCTCTGAAGGCACGACCGGGTCAACTGCCGCCTCGACCTTTTGACTTTCGTCTGGTGTGGATTCAGATCGTTTATCTTCAACGATAGACGCTTCGGCCAACCACAAGGGCGTGTCAGCGGAATTTTCAACTAGTGATGGACTCGGAAACAATTTCTTATACCTAGGAGGAAGCCGTAACGGTGAAACCAGACGGTCGTCCAAAACTCTTTTAGCTTCGTCTAAGAAGGGACAACGGTGGATGGCATGATCGCCTTCACACAATTTACAAGGAAATTCATATTTTCCTTTTTGTCCAGGGGCTTCACTTTCACTAGTTGATGGTGTATGCTCAACATGATCGTCAGAGGTTGATGACACTGGATTGTGCAAATGAGAAGACCAGTCCCTTAAGATCCGAGGGATGCAAGGACAATCTCGATGATAGTGGTCTCATTTGCAAATGACACATGGCGATTTAGGCCTGGTTGGTGCAGTGTGTGGATTTTCGCTAGACGATGCTTGGTTGCCCCTTTTCGCCTTTGGCTCCTTCTTCTTCTTCTCTTTCTTCTTCTTCTCCTTCTTCTCAGTTACTTGATTTTGGGCTTTACCAGCTTCATCAAGCGAAGAGGATGGAGGAGAGGAAGAATTGGATGAAGTAGAGGGTTGGGGGGTAACTATGGTATCGTTTAGTTTCCAACTTGATTGTTTAGGAATTGCGGTGTTCTGAATGACAGAAGTTGAGAAGAGCCATTCGGGCAAGCCGATTGTCAATCCTGGGAGAGACAATGTGGCCATATGGGGCACACCAACATCTCCCTAAGAGGAGAAGGGACTAGGATTTCCTCCAAGGGGAACTCCTTGGTTGGTGGACTCCATTTTTCTCAACCTAAGACCAACGTAGGGAAGGTGATGTTTATTCCGTTTAAAATAAATTTTAGACGCTTTGACACAGTTTGTTTTTTCAATTTTTAAGAGTCGAGAAAAAACAAAAGATGACTCTAGTCACCTTCGATTTTTAATGAGCCTGAAGTGACAAGTGCTCAGATGGACCTTTTCCATTAAGGAGTCTGAAAAGGAATGAAAGGGGCTGCTCTAGAAATCTAGACAGAGGGATTACCAAACTAATCGCAAAACTGCAAAATACTTTTTACGATACGGCAGTCAATCTTCCCGAATGTTGTGTTCAGTGCATTGCGATCGATAGGGCGGCAGACACGGCTTCCTATGGATAAAGGATAAAGCCTATTGTGGTCTCCCAAAATATACTCGACGGTACATGGGAGCACAAGTCCGTACTGGCACTTATCGTCTCAAAGTGGAGGAATCACCCAACCAACAATGAAAACAATAGTTACCAGGCTTTACGACGCCGGAATACGTCTCTAGCCTAGACTTCTAGATGTTGTGCGTTAGGTTCCAAAGCGTTTTTAGATTCAATAAATTTATTTTATAGTTGATCTTTCTTAAGAAATTTTCCTTTCAGGTTCACCACGTGATGTAGATGTACAATTCCTAAAATGCAATCTAAGATGATAAACAATCGTTTAATCTTCTTTTTGCAATGAAAATCCTAGCTACAAAGGAAAGAGAGATGATTTTCTTTCAACAAAGAGCAGAGAGCACACACTATATGCACTGTCCTAAATCAAACCAACAAACAATCTAAATGCAAATGCACATGCATGTATTTTTTTCATCCTTCTTAATGTGTGAATGATAAAAAGAAAGCTAAGTGCAAATCTGAATTATTTTTCAAAGCGACAATTACTAACAAGTTTCTTTTCAAAACAAAATGAGGACAATGACGACACTTTGCTATTTGGAATTGAAAACTTTCTTTCGACACTTGAAAAGCTACTAACTCAAATCAAATACAAGAGTAACAACATAATCGACTATCAAGAACAATCATATTCTCTTCTATGACTTAAAATGACACTTGCGACACTTTCAAATCAAGAAACGACAGTACAATTACGCTACTTCTTTGTAAAGGAGAACTGAAAATGACTCAAAAATACATAAAAACATTTACAGTTCTTTGCACAATGGAGGCGGATTAACAGCAAGGAAATGGGTTTCAAACAGAGGTGTACTGACTATAGGCAGCAAATCTCCTGAATAGAGCTGAGAACTATGAACACAGAAGCCAAAATCTAAGAGCAGAGAAGGTCTGATCAGCGCACCTGTAGCACAGGGAAACTGAAATGCAACGCACCTACTACACTCGGGAAGTGTGATGCATTCAGGTTTCAGAGATGACACAGTGCGATGGACCAGGGACAAGACTTTAGCTGGGTTCTGGGTCACAGTTTGCAGCTTAGTTCAGGGATTCAGGCCGAGTAAGTGGTAATCAGTAAATCAATCACAGGGGTAGATCTAAAGAGGTTACTAGAGTCACCACGAGGGCAATTAGAGAGCTTGTAAATAAATCTTTTAATTCATAAACAAAACCCAGAGATAGACTAAAGCAGCATTGATCTACTTTGCACTTGCATAGCAAATGCAGCTCGAAGGCTAGCTGGCTTGACTTCAGGCTCCGTCTGTAAGTATATAAAGTAAACAAATGTAGATAAACAAACAATCTATTCTCTCCCCAGCGGAGTTGCCATTTTGTTATCAGGAAAACTAGTGTCTATGCAGAGATGCTAGTCCCACTAAGGCTGGTAGCTACCTTAGAAACAAACAAACTAAAAATTACTTTCATTTTCCTTTATGAGAAATAGATAAGAGAAGAATAAGGAGACCAACCTCTATCTTGCGCTTGGTTCCTTGCTTGATTCCTCTCTCTTCTGGTAGGTCTTTGCCGCTCGTTTCCTTGTCCACCCAGCTTCAAAGAGTACCTGTAGAATCAAAGCAGCATAACACTATCCAAGAACATAGATCTATTATCATAAACAATATAGGACCAGATGTATATTGACCACACAAATGCATAAATCATCAATAATACAAGAATGTGGAGGAAAACTTGAATAGCTTTATTGATAATCAAGAAAGAGCAAAGAGGATTACAACTAATTGTTCTGACCCAACATCATCCTCTCAGCAAGAAAACCCTTCTTCACCTCATGAAAAGCTTAGATCACCCAACACTATGATATTGCACGAAGAAACCAACAACACTTCCTTACAAGATACGAAATTCCAACCTCTGGATCTCTGGGATGAGGGATCCATATATAGATGTTTGCAAGGGGAATGAGTCAGCTTTTGAGATTTGATTAGTGTCCTCTCTCTGATAGTTCTTGATTCCACTTGGAGATTGATGATCTCTTACTCATCCCTGGTCGAATGCAGAGAGGCAAGTGTCACAGGAGAAGTTTCTGGAAGATTCCATGCTTCTCCACCTTGCAGATTGACCCTGCCATTTGTCCACTCTCACCCATCGCACCCCATAGAAGGGTTTTTCAACATGCATCGCACCTACCATGTGTACTCAGGTGGGATGCAATGCACTTTGACCATGGGGCAGGTGAAATGGTCCAGTTTTGACCAGTTCTGAGTAGTTTTTCATGGAGAACTTCTGGGAGATGTTGTACTCAATTGACCTTGTTCTTTTAGGGGTTGGAACAACACCTTTAGAGACTTAGGAGCCTTTAGTTTATGGACATTTATGATTGGGGTTGCAGTGCCCAAAAATGTCTATAACAATGGTTGTATTATGGTTAAAACTATTATTAGTGGGGTTAAATGGAGGTTTAGTTATTTCCTTGTTTAAATCATAATAAACGATTTAACAAAGAAAAACTTTGCAAAACGCATATGTGGTGGACTTGAAACTTTATTAATTCGGGCAGATATCGGCATCAGGTCCAGGCTTATCACTTATCGCATATCACAAAAGGTGGAGGGTGTATACATTGGACGAGACTTGCAATGAGGGCAGATGCAATGTGGTATGAACTACGATATATAATGATTCAGGTTCGTTGCACATTGCTTATCACAATGCGAAGGATATATGTAATAGTTGGGACTTTGCGATGGAGGCGGACATGATATAGGAATAGATTGTGATATATATATGTATAACGTCGGGTCTGGGCTTCCCATCGCATCTTGCAATTGGAGTTCACAATGTGGGGAGTAATGCATGTAAAAAGGCTTGTGAACCCACTGATACGATGTGATATGAAAATACATAGTTTTTAATAAAACTAAATGGTTTTTGGGGTATTTTAATAAGGGATAAATATATACAGGAAAGGAAAAATATTAAGGATTTAATACTATAGTTAGTGTTAATATGGAATATAAGTGGGAAAAGGCAAAATATATGAAATATAAGCGGAAAAGGGAAAAAGTCTAAGTATTATGTTTTTTTATGAGTTATTTAATTTTCATATATGCATTAATACATACGGAAAACATCCTTTTGTGGGTTTTTCAGGAAAAAAGGGATTTTACATGATATTTTCACTTTTTATAAGTAAAAAGGGTTTTGACCTTAGGAAAAGGGGTTTTTATGGAAAATGAGTGAATATGAACTGTATGAAGGTAGCAAGCAGAAATAGTATAAATATAAGGATAAATGGGGATGAATTTTTAATGAGGGGGAATCTAGTACTACTGTCTTTAAGTCATTAAGTCATTAAGGCAAGGGTTCAGTCCCTCCAGAAGTCAGAGAAATGCTTTGAGCCTTTTGACTTAAAGGATTTAAGTATTGGTAAATTAGTAAAGTAAAGGGGTAAAATGAATGTGGAAGTTAATTAAGACTTTGTAAACCTTTATTTTCTTTTTATAGATACCTCATGGACATAGAACATATGGTAAAACATGACAAATATATACCTTTTCCAATCAATCATTATCTTCAGCAACCTTTCTTCTACCTACCCTTCGCTTACCCTATAATTTTTTCTTCACTTAATGGGTGCATTTAAGCTAGCAAACCCTTATCCATTTTCTTTTAAAGAAGGAAACTATCTAGTTCTACCTTATATCAATCCAAGGGCTCAGATTAAACTGATGAGCACCTTATTATTCTCTACCTAACTATTGATCTGCCAAGATTAAATAGTTTGGCCAAATCTTTATTTACTAACTATAACATCAAATTTAAAGCATGATGCAGTCAAGATTAAATAGTTTGATTGTCATGGGTTGTGGCATTTAAAACAAGCTGCACACAACATTAGTTTGTAGAAAAATAGTAGTGGCATTTGAACTTGCTCACTTTCAAAGTTTGTTTGTTTTCTCTTCTTTCTAACCTAACATTTCCTTTTTTCCTTGAGTTTTTAGAGCATCTACCTAACATTTTCTTTGATATGGACATCATCATCAACATATTTTCTTTAACTAACATTTTATTCACTATTGTTATATCCATATCCTAACTTAACATTTTTTCAAATATTCTATTTTATCAAAACCAAAAAATGCTACAACACTCTTCATCTAACCTGCACTTACAATATTAGTGTTAATTTTGGTGTGATGATCTCTAACAATTTATTCCACCTCATCTTTCATGAGATGATACTTGTTTTCATGGCGAAAGAAAATTGCTTTCCTGTCATACAAATATAGACTACCCAATATAATACCTAGATATCTAAGGGTACAACATCGACATCAACCTCATCTACTAGTTTGGATGCAAGCACAAATACAGCGTTACACTTCTTGGTTAGATGTAATTTTTTTTTCACACACCCAACCAAGAGGATAAGGTTTCGAATGAGGCTTGGTCTCTAATCCTAACTTTTTAACAAAGGATTATGAAATCAGTTTTGCATGTGAGCCTTGATCAAACAAGGTTTCCACTTTAGTATGTTTCATTATGACTCTAATGTGGAACAATTCAATTATATTTAATTCATTAACAAGAGGTTCATTCGAAGAACTTGTACTTGCATGTAACTCAGTATTTCCATTAGCATGAAAAGAAATAGTACCTTGTGTGCCCACTATTGTGATCAATGTCTCATCACGAGAATCATATCCAAGGTCCTGCTCCATGGTCGCCACCATATTTTGCTTTTTCTTCCCACCACATATCTTTGGTTTCAACTCCGGATGCAACTTCCAATAGTGCTCATAATCATGGCCTTTCTTCTTGCAATGTGTGCAAGATGGATTTGCTCCTTCCTCCTTCTTGGTTGTATCTACCTTCTTTTCATTTCCCTTACCCTTTCCTTTGAACTTGTCATTATGAGGTTTGAAAGATTATTTCTTTGCTTTCTCTTCCTTATCATTCTTGCCTCTACTTTCAAGGTGATTGGCCTTCACACTTGCTGCATCAATAGTAGTAGGCTCAAATAACAACAAAGAATGTTTGATGTAACTATGTAAAGCACCAATATACTTTGTTACAGTTTCGAGTGAATCAAGTGAAATGCCCAAATTCAATGCTTGTTTTCCAAACTCTTTTGTGAATCTTTGTACATTTTGACCCTTTACTTGCCTTAAATATTGCCATTCCATTAAATATTTTTGTCGATAACCCGAAGGATAAAACTGATATTTTAATGCAAAAGAAAAATTGGACCAAGAAGAAAGGAGATTACCCAAGTTTTTTGTTGCCATTCTGCAACTTTCTCTCCCACCAGAGGAGAGTGGTGCAACTCATTCGAAGAGATGTTAATTGGATCTTTGCCTCATCTTCCTTGATATTCTAAATCTGACAGTAAACCTCAATCTACCTAATCTAATTGTTTAGTTTCTATGCATTACATTCTCCATTATATGTGGGAAAATGAAAATTTTACATATGGGTTAAAAAATGGCTTCTTATATGCATTTCTATGAATCCTGTTAGAGTGATGAGAAGAAAAAGAAGAAGAAATGTCACTAGAGGATGGAGAGGGTCATTCAGGAGGCTCTCCTCTTCCACCTTCATGATTTAGCAGTGCATGTTAATCTGGTTCTTTCTTCTCAGGCTTGATTATCTTCTCACATTCTGCAAATATCTTATCAACTTTATCTACCATGGTGAATAATATCTTGTGATGATTTCGCTCTTCCTCCATTCGAGATTCCTCATCTACCATGTTCCGTCTTCATGGTACATGCCCTACTTTGGGATCAAAGGATTTAAGTTTTCCTTCTCCTCTTTGGATATTGTTCCTAGTTAGCATTCACTCATGCAACTTGCATCAAGAAGACCTTTTATACCAAACTCGATCAAGATATTTTAACTTTAAGGATGCATACAGAATTTCATATAGAAGAGAATTTTAACCAAGTAACTTAACACATGAAAAGGAAGCATTAATCATAAAACAACCATGAGATCAAAGGCACACAAATTATTTGATTATGGATTTCACCCAATGTGGGTTATGTCTTCGGTCCCTTCTCAAAGTGTGGAGGCATTCTTTCCTTAAGTGGCAGCAAAGAAATGAATTACAATCAATTTTACAAAAATGACCCTTATACCTCGATTTCTGATGATGGCCTGAAATTGGAGACCTTCGTTGGAGAAATAGACTGCATGGTTGGATTCCTAGTTGGCTTTGACAAATCGATAGAGTTGGATCCTCTACTAGTGAGTCTTATTGATCTGTGTGGCCATGATCCTATTATTTGTGGTTTTTTTGATGTAGTTGGGGTTGAGATCTATTGGTGTTAGCTTCTCAGAAACATCAAATGTTTCCAACAACATGGGAATGTATCGTCGCAGCGAGTCCACATTGAATACTAGCAACATCCTAAGGAATGGTGGAATGCTAAGCTCAAAAGCATTGTCCCCTACATCCTTGGTGATGTTGTATGGCCCATACCAGAGGAGGAAAAGTTTTCAGTGGGGTCCAGTGAGGTTATCCTTCTACAGATGTAACCAAAATTTGTCTCCCGCCTGGAACTTGTGTGGCACCCGATGTTGATCACGACATTGCTTGTACTTAGAATTGGATTTGTCCAATATGTCATGGACTTGTTGGTGGATGTGTTGAATGTGCTCAATGAAGTTGTTATCCATGTCAGCTTCAACCTATATATGAAATGAATCTACCTGAGTAGTTGCAAATGGTATAGCCACATCAATGGGATATAGTGGTTGGAACCCAAATCCCACCTGAAAGGAGTTATGCCTAGTTGAGCTATGGAGAGCTTTGTTGTAACTGTGCTGAACATAGGGGAGGATTTCATCCCATGTGCATCGATTCTTTGAGTTTTACATGTGTATAATATGCACGATCATCTTTTTAACGACCTCTATTTAACCATCATTTTGGGGGTGGAAGTTTATGGACATAGTGAGCTTGGTATCCAACATCGACCAGAGGCCTAACCAAAAATATACACAAGAACCTGTTGTCAGAGCTTGAGATAGTGGACTATGGGATCCCAAAATTAACCCACACTCATTCAAAGAAGAGCTTAGCATTGGCTTATGTTGTGATACTCTTCTTATAGGCTGCCAGAATGGCCAGCTTAGAGAATATGTCGATGACCATGAAAACGCAGTCAGTTCCATGCTTACTAAAAGGAAGGCCCGACATGTAATTCATGGAGATGGATTCCCAAGGTCAAATAAGAGTAGGTAGAGGAGAATATATGCCTTACTTATTGATGGTCAATTTCGAAATGGTGCAGGAATTATAAGATCTGATGTACTTCTCAACATCATGTCGAAGGCTCAACCAAGAAAAATAATTTCGCAACATTGCCAATATTTTCCTTGCTCTAAAATGACTAATGACCTGACTATAGTGCGCCTCCCAAATCATCTTGGCACAATCGCTTGAAGGAACATAGAGGTGTCCTAGGTGGCATAGCAATGCACCTTAGAGGTGAAAATCAGGAACTTTCTTTCTTTCTAGGAGCATCTGGTATGTGTTCACTAGTAGAAAATGATAAATTAGTGACTAGGTGACTAAAAACGTTAGTTGCCACAACATTTCCAAGTGAAATACTACTAAAAATGAGCAATCTTAAGTAACCCAACTAAAAATGACTATCATAAATGACTAATTTAGACCTAGATTAAAATATAAAACTAGCTAATAAATAACAAAACAAAAAATGACTAACATGAATGACTAATTTAGCTTAGGAACAAAAATACAACTACCTAACAAGTACTACAAATAATATGAATCAATTGCTTATGTTAGTCATTTTGATTGTGTCACTTCATAAATATAAACTTACAAGTGATAGTGGATTCAAAGGCTATTATATATTGGATGGAAGGTTATACTTACGTAAGAACTTATTTATTGGGTCAATGAATGATTATAATTATGGAGCTAATTAGAATTTTTAGGGTTATATCCTTTAACCACATTCACAAGGAATTAAATTCAAAGGCTAACAAACTATCCAAAATGAGAGTCGAATTACAACTAGGTCAAATACATTATGAAGAATACTTATCAGGAGAAATTTTGTTTAGTTAGTACATGACACATTTCTTTTAGTTGAATACTTAACTTTTCATGCCTATCTACATTTTTTATTATCAATGATCATATCTATTGAACTTAGGATACTAGTTCTTCACCTTGGATATCAAGTTGTTTATCTAGACATTTGAACATATATTATTATTATTTATTATTGTGAAAGAATTTATTATTATCATTTATTGTGCTTATACATAAATTCATGTATTTGAGACACTAATATTCTTCTTCTTTTTGAGTTGTGAGGATAACTAGGTTAATTTCCAAGCCTTATATTTCCATGAACAAGGGTACTTTTTATTTTTCATTCTATCCATATATTCCCACTAACATCTTTTGCCTTCTCTATATTATTGGAGGCACAAAAATTTTCTTAGCCTAACTCTTTAAGGTAAAGTTTACATGTTCCAATGTTTTATATTAAACAAATAAGAGTGAGCCAACTACTTATTTTCAAATATGATCAAATTCCTCTAGCTTATGTTTGAACTATAAGGGATTACATCTAAAGGGGAGGGGTTTTGGATTTATATTTAGCTTTAATATTAGTCCAATGGGTTTGTGATTCAAGAAGGAAGAGGGAATGGTATAATAAAATATTTTCCCTCATAATTAATGAGGGAGGATTGGACCAAAAATCCATCCAAACATTCTACTTTGAAACCTTGCTTTACTCTTTTATTTGTTTAAGTAAATTTATTGATCTCGCCTTAATGTTTATAAATTTCAATCTTGAAATGATAACTTTTATCCATTATTTAGGTTGATCTCTAAAATAATTTTTGTTTTTCCCCTATTTTTAATAATAAATTTACATCTCTAGCTTGAATTAGTTCATTTGCGAAGGTTAGCTTGAATTAGTTGATTTACGAAAGTTTGGATTGAAACCTAACCTTCCAAAAAAATATTGTATTTACATGTTATGGTGCCAATGTAGTGTTGCAATTGAAATAGAGTAGGAAGATATGAAATAGGAAAAGTGGCAGAAATGATTTAGAGTTTGAATGAAATTCCACTAGATTTGGCTCTTAGAGTGGACGATGTTGGAACCAATCCTTGTTCACAAAGATCTGTCAATTAAATAGTATGGGCATATGATATTATTGTTTGTTAAGGCTTAGATTATGTGGAGATATTATAGGTTTCTACTCAATTTTGCGGGAGGTTAGCAGCGATCAGAGCAAGTAGATACAGTGAGAGGATTGAAAAAAGAAAATCCATGGGTTTTTCTTTTTTAATTTTTTTATAGTGTCTCAAATATTTCAGTCAATTAATTGATATTCAGTCTAAAAGGGTTTGAAACAATGGGGGGAGAAAAATCATCAGAGGGCAGGGAAGGGGTAGACTGGGAAGGAATAGATAGTTACAACGTCAGAACCAAAGTTTGGGTAAGGAGGAGAAATGGTTCATGATGGCCTAAAAGAATTCTAGATATGAATTAACTCTTTGTCACTCATCTGATGTCTCCTCGATATGGAACACCTATCAAGCTTCTGGGCTAGGAAGATGCCAATGTGTCAGTTTTCACTTTCCCTTCAACTCTTATTTATTTAACTTTATGATATGAAGTCTCCCTATAATGGGCTCCTGGTTGCATGCTAATAGGAAATAGCACGATAGAGCTTACACTTGACTTTTATGGAGGAAATGAAAAATAATACAATGTTGGATGTATTCCCCATCTATTTCCAATGAAATAATATCAATATTTAATGAAGAAATCCTCATTGGTAATTATTTCCATGCTTGCATATCTTTCTTTTACTGTTGTTCATGTGCTAAACATTCTTTGACATCACTTACATCTTCTTAAGTTTAAAAACAAAATAAATGGAGAAAACGAAGATGAGGATTAGAGTAATATTCTCTTTTGTTTCGAGTTCTATCTATGCACAATAGTCAAAATAATAGAAAGATCTAGGATTAGCCAAGTGTCAAGTAGAATTCAGATGTCGTTTTAAATTATTTTTTTTTGCGCTAGTGAACTTAAGGTCTTAACTAAAAATTTACACTTATTAGGCACCCACATTCTCATGGGAGAGGTACATACTTCCATATAATTTTTTTTGTATTAGTGGATGGATTTTACTTAGTTGTCTTTAGCAATTAAGTAATTAATTATCTCAACAACCAAATTTTGTATAGTGATAAATTGCAGATAATATGAGCCAATATTTTGATGCATTTAGTTTGTGTTTTCATTTGAATGATCAATGATTTATCATTTCCAAATGACCTTATGTTGCTTTTATGTATGAATGAAAGGAATCTTCTTTGCCTTAAATATCTAGTCAAAGTATATTGTACTCGAGGGCAATCATACAACTAATTTTCCCCAACCCTCGTGTTTGGGATAGAATATTAAATCACTAATGATACCAAACCAAGAATAACAATGAAGCTAATTTTCACAGCAAAATATAAACAACAACAAATCTACTAGTGCACAAGCTATACACAACTTTTTACAATTTTTAACCCAACTTCGTTATATTAATCAAATTGAATAATACAATAGGCTTGCGCTCCCGTACGAGGGATAATGGCCCTCATAAATCCACTAGTACAAGAATACAAAATTGGGGCTTGGTTTCAATCCATCAATAACCAATCTACCCTCAAAAAGATACTCTGACCATCTAGTTGTTGCATGCTCTCTTAACTCCTCTTGGTCGTACCCTATACCTGCCCAATCCTTCTGCTCTCGATTTGAAACACTGCCCTATCAATGATCTAATTCCATCTATTCATTAAACCTTGAATCTACAATCTTCTCACTAGTTGTGCCATAGTCCATCAAGTTCATAACATATCAAGACTCTTGTTGAGTTGTTAATAGCTCTGTTTGTGAACAACTAACGACTGTCATTGTTTCTCCTTAGCTACTCAGGGAATTGAACCCACTATGGTCTTCTTGTGTTACTCCAATGAAGACAAACATAGGGCATGGAGGGTTTCCAGCTATCACTAGAATATGTCCATTTCCCAAAATAAACAGGGGCTAGGAGGACTGTCCATCATCTGTTGTATATGTCCTTCTCCATACACAAGTCTAGGGTTCTTCAACAACTCCTCTGGCTCATCAAACCTTGAGATCAACTTCCTCCACTCTAGCAACCATGTAATTCCAACATAGTTACCAAACAAATGGGAACTATTACCTCAAAATGGGTACTCGAGCCCAAAAAACCCGAAAACACATGAAAAAAACAACCCAAAAATGAAAATTGTTTATGCCAAAATGATGTCTTTTTTTAGGGTAAATTTTCAACATTTTTTTTAAATGGAAGTAAAAACCATTTTTTTTAAATGGATGAAAAATAAACCCTTAAAAAAATTGTTTATTCTCGAATAACAAAAAGAAATCAGGTTACAATTTTGACATTTTTTTTGGCAAGCAGTTAAAGAGAAAATATCCGGACTTTAAACGACTGTAAAATTCCAACAATTCTTAGACATGATGTTAAATATAAAATATCATGTCTCAAATCGTGATAATTCCAACTATTTCCATCCATGTTGTTAAAGATAAAATATCTTGACTCTAAAAAACCTTGAAATTGTAATTGTTTTTTACCATAGCATTAAAGATAAAATATCATATTTCAGAAACACCTTAACATTTTGACAAATTTTCAACCTTGTAATTAAAAACTTTCAGTTTGTAACACATTTCAACCATGAAATTATGGACAAATTATATGACTAAAACAATTTTTAAAAATGAACAAGTAAATGAAAGGTTCCTTATTCCAAGAGTAATTTTTAGCAATGGAGTTAAAGATAAAATATACGTAATTTGAAACACTATAAAATTCCAACAATTCTCGAACATGATTTTAAAGATAAAATATCATGTCTCGAATCTTGGTAATTCCAACTATTTCCATCCATGTTGTTAAAGATAAAATATCTTGACTCTAAAAAACCTTTAAATTATAATTATTTTCAACCATACCATTAAAGATCATAATTCAGAAACACCTTAACATTTTGACAAATTTTCAACCTTGTAATTAAAAACCTTCAGTCCGTAACACATTTCAACCATGAAATTATGGACAAATTATATGACTAAAACAATTTTTAAAAATGAACAAGTAAATGAAAGATTCGTTATTCTAAGAGTAATTTTTAGCAATGGAGTTAAAGATAAAATATCTTGACTCTAAAAAACCTTGAAATTGTAATTGTTTTCAACCATGGCATTAAGGAAAAAATATCATAATTCAAAAAGACCTTAACGTTTTGACAAATTTTCAACCTTGTAATTAAAAACCTGCAGTTTGTAACACATTTCAACCATGAAATTAGGGACAAATTATATGACTGATTATTTTTTTTCAAATGAACAAGTAAATGAAAGATTCATTATTCCAAGAGTAATTTTTATTTCAAAGGATAAAACTATAGGTCTTTTCAAAATTTAGCCTAATACAACTTATCCTATCATAAGAAAAAACCTAAAAAGCAACCATCAAAATGAAGTGTTTTTTTTAATGAGGCATTAAAATTTCAACAATGTTAAAACTATCTTATACCAAATGATAACAATAAATAATATCATGGCAATATCACCGTATAATTTAAAAAATCAACATTAAATTCTAATATTTATTTACTTTTAATCAAAATATCAACTTTCGTAGCTTGAATATCACATACATTAAAGCATATAATCGAAAAAACATAGAAAGACCCATAACTTCATGTAAGATCATATGGAAGTCAAAAATATTTATTCAAGTTACCATGCAAACATCTCTAAAGACATGAATTTGTTTTAATTAAAACATTAAATCCAACAAACATAGAAATGACTCATAAATTCATGTAAGCTCATATGGAAGTCAAAATATTTATTTCAAGTTACCATGCAAACTTCATTTACATAAAATTTCTTAGATATTTATTCAAAATCATCCATAGGATCTGGCACACCATTAGAATCTACATATTCAGATGAATGACTGGATGTAGATGAAGATGACCCATATTCTTCTCTTTCATCAACTAGAACCCCATCTCAATCAACATGCATGCCCACCATTTCAAGTTTCAAAAGTCTTCTAGATCTACAAATAGGTTTAGCAGACTCCCATATTAACATTGTTCCTTCCAGCGGCAACTTCTTCAAAATATCTATGGTCTTGAAGCGAAGAGTTCCTCTCTTTGTTAAATTGAAGTCATAGACAAGTATGTCAACATCCTCCAATTTTAATAGGTCTGTGCGGCGATGATTTATATTTGTACGCTTTCTTTTTCTCTTTCTGCAAACTTTTTTATCAACTACCATCTATGGCTTGTACACACCATTGAATGGGTGGGTATTTGTGGCATACCAATGTACCTCAACAGCTATAATATCTTCATTTTCTTTAATGACTTTTATAACCTTTGCAACGCAAAACGGATAGCCAAGTGGATCTCCATCTGCTAATACTGTTAACATGAAACCCTCCTTAACATCCTACACAAAGCCCCTGTAAAGGTATTCCATGGATTCGCATTGTGTGATCCCAAAATAAACATTCGCATGTCAATAGTTTCCTCCAGTAGATGAAAAATAGGCTTTGGAATATATGCTTTCTTAATACATTCAATTAATGATGAAATTCTCCCAACATTTTTCCTCCTCAATGTTACTGAAAAACTACTAAGCATATGATCAATATAGTCATGAGTGTGCCCAACAAGAAGGAAACCAACCTTTTACCTTTTTAAAAATTCCCAATTGAACAAGAATGTTTAGATATCCAAAAAGAACTTGATTTTTATTTTCACAGCTTGTGTTGTCCAATTGCAGATACAAAACTTCAGGAAGAATACCATACCAATGAGAAAGCACATCATGGATTATAGTTATGGTAAGATTTGCATATATTTGAATATTTGGAGCTGTGAAGTAAACCCTTGGCAACATCTTCTTGTTAAAGACCATACAACCAACCAAGTGAAACTGAATAAATTCTTCTTTCTATAAATTTTTTGGTGTGCAGACAAAATGTGGCAGAAGTGTTTTCTTTTGGTCCATACCATTAATTATCAAACCCAAATATTTATTTGTATTATCATAACACTCTTTTCTATGTTTATACAATTTTTGTCTTTCAACTGTTTGCTGATTGCAATGCTCTTGAAGTGCTTTGACAATGGAATCTTCACATGAAATAAAAGAAATCTATTAATAAATATTTTTTCATAGTTGATAACTATCCAATTTTTAAAAATAATGTTATGAATGCATACTTCTTTCTACCCCTTGAAATTTATCTCTTTTTTATTTAAGAGAAACACATGTACTGCAAATCCTCATCGTTGTCTTCTTAGGAATATGAACATTGTTGAATTCGTTCTCCATATCCTTGTAAAATATGAATATGTAATGAAATTACCATCTCCTTCAACACCTTCTGCATATTCTCTATATAAGTTGTAGATTTCGCATCTTGAGAAATTATCTGGAATATGTATTATGTATTTATTTGGCATACACTCTCCATGCTTTGAAAAGAAGTCTTTTATCCATGACATTTTAGTAATTGATGACGGTCCAACCTCTCTTTTATAACGTACTTTAGAATAATATGTAGGGTCCTTTTCTAGTCTTTCTCGGATTGTTGACAAATGAAAATTACCAACTGAATGCAACATTTTGAAAGCCTTTCTACAGATCAACACATTCCCAATATGATAATCATAACCTGACAGTGTAGATTGCATGCAACTCACTAAAAATGAATTTTGCATTCGTTTATACATTGGAAAACTTGAAATCCATATGTTTCAAGCAATCCTTTCGACAACATTCACTTGAAATCAGATCACCGAAAAAACGTCTGCTTGTGATATATTATGTCCTAACCCTTGTATAATTGGAATATTTTGGATTGATATGAAAAGTCCTACTCCTACTCCTAAATACAATATTTGCTTGCAATGTCTCCCTCATTTCATTATTATCTGCAGAAGCATTTTCATCATCAGTAGGAGGAATATTATACTAATGAAGATAGTTAGAAAATCCATCACCATCATTGCTTGGAAAATATTCATTACCATCCTCACATGTAGGAATTTTTTCACTACTAACATTTGTGCTTTTGAAATAATGACTCAGAAGAACCTTCACCATCTTCATCCCTGCTTTTGAAAACCTCCCTTGGAGGACACAATTCACCATCACCAAAACTACCTTTGAAACACTCACTTAGATAAAATGCATTATTGACATTCGCGCTTCGAAAATCATCATTTGCAAGAAACTTTTCATCCTCCCCTTCATCATTGGTGCTTGCATAATCCTTAGGATTATGACTAAGTGGAAAATATGACTCTCTATTCATACTCAAATTATCATTTGCATGAAATTATTCACCCTCCCCTTCATCAGTGATGGTTTCATAATCCTTGGGATTAGGAACAAGTGGAAACTTTGAATTTCTATTTAATGGAAATTATTTATCCTCCATTGCATTAGTAGTGCTCTCATAATCCTTAGGATTAGGACTAAGTGGAAACTTTGAATCTCTATTTACTGGAAATTATTCATCCTCTCCCTCCCCTTCATTATTGGTGCTCTCATAATCCTTAGGAATAAGACTATTTGGAAACTTTGACTCTACAACTTCTTCATCCCCCCCTTCATCAGTGGTGCTCTCATAATCCTTATGATTAGGAATATGTGGAAACTTTGACTCTACAAATTCTTCATTCCCCCCTTCATTAGTGTTGCTCTCATAATCCTTAGGATTAGGACTATGTGGAAACTTTGAATTTGAAAATTATTCATCCCCCCTTCATCATTGGTGCTCTCATAATCCTTAGGACTAGGAGGAAGTGGAAACTTTGACTCTGCAAATTCTTTATCCCCCCCTTCATTAGTGGTGCTCTCATCACCCTTATGATTAGGAGGAAGTGGAAACTTTGACTCGGGCAATTCTTCACCACCCCATTCATATATATATAGGGACAAAAAGGAAAAAAACCATAAATTTTTAGGATTTTTAGGGGAAAAATTAAGAATTTTTTTAAAATTGTAGGCTTTTGAAATGAAAAATGGGTGTTATTTTTTTTCTATTTTTTTTTCAATTTTGTTTGGGGAACATTAAAATTATTGCATGGAAAAAAAAATTGTTCAATTAGAAAAAAATAAATGCATTTATTTTTTTGGTTATATATTTGTAATTTTTAAATTTTTTGTTTTTTATTTCTTTTAATTGAAATTATATTTATTAAATACTATTACTAAAATTTTAATTTTTTTTATTATTATTCTTATTTCAATTGTTATTTTAATTTTTTTTAATTAAAATATATATATGTTTGAAAATATTCGAAAATTTTAATTAAAAAAAATAGAATTTTGTTTTTCTTTTATATAAATTTTTTTGTTATATGTTTTTTAATAATTAAAAAATAATTTATAAAAAAAAAAATTATTAGTTTTCTTTTAATTTAAATTATTTTTTTTATTACTAAATATTATTAAAAAAAAAAAATGGGCCATCTTTCTGTTTTCTTTTTTTATTTTTATTTTAATTTAATTTAGCATTACAATTATAATTTTATAATTATTTGTTTTCTTTTTATTTTTATTTTTTTTTCTATTTAAAATTTTAATTTTTGTCTTATAATTAGTTGTTTTGTTTTTATTTTAATTTTTTATTTAAAATTATATTTTGAATTTTATATTTTTTTTGGTTATTTTAATTTTTTTTATTAAAAATTCTAATTTTAATTTTATAAGTTTTTTTATTTTATTGTATATTTTTTACTTAAAATTATAATTTTTTTGTTTTTATTAAATTTTTTTTGTTCAAAATTCTAATTTTAATTTTATAATTTTTTTTTATCTTATTGTATATTTTTTATTTAAAATTATAATTTTAATTTTATCACTTTTTTGTTTTTATTTTAATATTTTTTAATTTAAAATTCTAATTCTAATTTTATAATTGTTTTTTGATTTTTTATAATTTTTTTAAATTATAATTCTAATTTTATAATTGTTTTTTTTTTTTTTTTAATTATAATTCTAATTTTATAATTGTTTTTACGTTGTTTTTTTGTCTTCTTTTTCTTTTTCTTTTTTGAATTACAATTTAATTTTTTTCTTTTTTTAGTTTTTATTTTAATTTTTTTATTTAAATTTATAATTATAATTTTATTATTTCATTTAAATATAAATATAAATTTTATTTATTTATAATTACAATTTTAATTTAAAAACAAAAAAGAAAAAAAAAACAAAACAAAATAGAAACAAAAATAAGAACAAAAAATTAAAAAAAGAAATTGACCCGGTCCTTTGGCCACTAGCCGAGGGCCCAGGCAGGCGGAGGGGCATTGCATGCATCCCCCTCTGCCTGCCCAGGCCCCCAACCAGCAGCCAAACGGCCAGGCCCAATTTTTTTTTTTTTAATTAAAATATTAATGTTATTTAAAATAATAATAATAATAATAAAATTTTGATAATAAAGTTATTATAAAATAAATAAAAAAATTATATATAAAATTGTGATATAATTTTAATAATAAATTATTTATAAAATTTTAAATTAATAAAAAAATTATATATAATTTTTAATATAAGTTATTAATATATTTTTTATAAAATTTTAAAATACTAAAAAAAATATTTATAAAATTTTAAAATAATAAAATAAAATTATAGATAAATTTTGTAATATAATTTTATTAATAATTTTTTTACCAAATTTTAAAATAATAAAAAAAATTGTATATATATAATTTTTTAATTTAAAAATTTTAAATTGAATATATAATATTTAAAAAAAATTAAATATATAATTTGTAAATTTTAATAATTTAAAATTTAATATATAATTTTTTTTTTTTTTTTATATATATAATTTGTTGATTTTAATAATTGGAAATTTAATATATATATATATATATATATATATATATATATATATATATATATATATATATATATATATAAATTTAAAGATATAAATTTTATAACATTTTTTAAAAATTACATATAATTTAACTAATTTTTATATTTAAATAACAATTATAGTGTTAATTTTTTTATTTTATTTTTAAAAAATTTAAGTAATATATATGGTTTTTTTATTAACATATGTGTGTGTGTGTGTGTGTTTTTCAGGAAGATGGCATCAAGGAAGGTCTCTGTGAATATGTCTGAAACAAAGACAACAATTCCATTATCTACAGTTGTAGGTGGACACGCTTCGAAGACTGTCAAACATACCGGAATTGAGAAACAATGTAAAAGTTGACCAACTAGCCCATCAAGTGCACCAAAGGTTATTTCTAAATGGATGAATTCACGAGAAATAAATAAAACAAATTTTACATGGCATGTTAAAGATGTTGAATATGATGATAGTACACATCTCTATCTATACTGTGGGATGATTTACTTGGGTGAATAGTATGAGATGATAGACAGAGTACAAGACATATGTTTGGTGCCGAATTCAAACATTGTTTATGTTCTTGCAAAATTTCCCAAGTCACATGAAAAGGTTAGATATCGTCTCTCAAAGAACAAGTATGACACAGATGAAGAATCTACACCATTATGTGAAGAAATCTCATCCAACATTTCAAATAACGTTGTAAGTATGTCTATTTATATTTATGTGTAATGTATTATTGTAATGATCATTAAATATTTTATAAATTATTGATCATTGACATACTGTATTTTCTTTGATAGGTTTTTGTTGAGAGTATTTCAATGATGCTAGAGGGTATTTATTATATGGAACCAAATATTATCATGTGATCAACAATTTACATATAGATTTAGAACAATAAAAGAGAATGAAGGAAAAATAAAAAATCCATGACACTGCAATGGTACATGTAGGAAATCAACAAAGAATCCATATAGTGGGTCAATATAACAAAGGTAAACATGTTTATTTTGAATATGTGGCAGTTGTAGCTCAAGCTGAAGCTCAAAAATATGTTTCCATTAGTGAGGAAGAGGTTAGAACTATTGTTGAAAAGGAGAAAAGAAATAAAATACCAAAAAGAAAAATGCACATGGATGTTCTCTTCCACTTGATGAGGAGGAGATTATTTCTGTAGAAGAACATATGTTAACTAGGAAAAAGAAGAAATCAAAAATTGGTGAATCTATTAAAATCATAAGCAACATCCAAGAACAAAGTGAAAGTTCTAAAGGCAGCAAAGAAATCATAACACCAAGTGTTGATTTAGAGGATGGCATTATGAAAACAAAACGAAATGCCATTCAGAATCACTCGAGGAAGAATAAATTAATTAATGATGGCAAAATTAAGAATAAATTAATTAAGGTCACAGAAGGACAATCTCAATACCAAATTAGAAAGGCACATCACCTATATGTACATAATTTGAAAACATTGTTGAGGTACAATCCATATGCACATGTGGTGGATTATGTGGTTCTTGTTGATCCAAATCAAGTTCCCAATAAGGAAGAATTTGACAAGACACAATGTTTTGACTATAGATAGTATGCAATTAGAGGGAACCATTCAGCAGAGGCCAAAAGACAATTGATCGAGGAATATCCTGGAAACTATCTTTCTGAAACAATGAAATGCATCATTTATGCTGGTTTAATAGAAATAGAGGCAAAGTTATTGGCATGGGATCATAATGAAGATAATGAGTATAGAATGTCTATGACTTCCATCCAAAAGGTTAGATTTATTCATAATTAATTTTTAGAAAAATGTGGTGGGGATAAGAAAAATGTCAGTTTAAGCTTTCGAAGGGAATGTTGTATGGAAATAGGCTATCAAATTGAGGATAGAATGAAATAAAAAGGTGGAAAAGTAAATTTAGAACTATTCAGATGCATAGATAACATTTTCTAGTTGGCATTTAGAATAGGGGAGATATGGGAATTGATTGATGACATTTTCGAATTGTGGGAGAATATTGCAATAAAAAATCAGAAGGTTAAAAGGTCTAAACCCATAATATGTACCAATAGTAAGATAGGACCTTAAATGAAGCAACTTCCATATGATATGACACTCACACCTTGGAGAACAATGCAAGGTGTGAAAGATGACAAACTAGTCAAATCAATATTATGTCCTGTGAAGTCAGGTCAACTTTCATTGGAGGAAATGTGCTCGGAATTTCAAAAGTAAGTTTGTTGAATTACTTTTACTTCTTCCTGGATTATAATTTTCTTTTAAATATAACATATTGTTGTTCGTATTATTTGTTATACATATCACTATATTAAAAAAAATTACTTTATTTATTCAGTCATAAGAATTATATGAAAATACAAGAACATATGGTCAAAATGTTGAATGAAGAGAGTTGGAATGATGTTGTACTCAACTACCCAGAATTAAGTTCTACAGCAACATCTAAAGATTTTTATCTTGCATTCAAAAAGGTATGTTTATTTTTACATTCATTTTATTCATATAATTTTTTATTTTATTATATTACTTATACTTATATTTATTTATTTCATTAAAGATCTCAAAGAAGGATGTGAATGGAGTACCAAATACTTTCAAAAGTTTCATTGAAAAAATTATGTTGGAAAGGTTGAGAAAGGCTTTAGGAATGTTGAACTTGATCCTACTCTTACTCATTTCATTTGGAACGGGTTGGTCACTATCCAATATCAAATAATACAAGGTGACTATGAATACATTGTAAAACCCATATATAAAAGGGAATATGCCCTGGTTATTGAAGACATTCCTCATGGTTTCAATTTCCCAAATATTGAATATGATAGTGAGCCTTACACTTATCAAGCTTTTAATAGAGTGGTTACGGGCTTTCAAGAAGTCACAACATCACCACTTTTGAGATTTGTGACATTCATTCAGGCACACAATTTGCAATGTTATTAACAAGCTTCAAGGGAAAATCAAACTCAAGGATGCAACTTACATGGTAAGACATTGAAATTGTATGTTTGATTAATGTAATATTTTTTTTTATGTACAAGTGGATTGAACTCTTACTATGTCATGTTACAGGAACAAGTCAAATCTTATTTCTTCCATAGATCAGCCAATTACAAGTGATTGTGAGTTCATCCATGTTGAATGTTGGGAAAAAGATGATAGCTATAAGTCCATTCTTCTGAACCAAATAGATGGAAAGAGTCATAGACAAGCACTGGTTCATGATGCTATCATAAAAAAGTTAACATATGAGGATAAATATGCAAAAGGAGAGATAGTTAACATTTATCAAAAACCACAAACATTGATTAACTATCTTATAGATTTATATTCAAATGAAGGAGATGGGCTTTGAGGATGCCAAAGCACGCTCGACCAACGAGAGAGGTCAAACATGAGGAAGTAGAGAAGGAAGAGGAGAGTGCACAGAAAGAAGAGATGGATAACCCTAAACTCGATACAATGAAAATAAGAAATTGGTACCCGACATATTCTTTATGTACCTTTTCAACCTTTCCACTCCACACCCCGAGAGGTTTAAGTAAGTTTTATCATATAAAATTGAATTTTAATATTTTGTTTTTTTGTTTTTATGTGTTTATACTAATTTACTTACTTATTCTTTTTTTTCTTGATGATTGGGTATAACACTAGCATGTTTGCTACAAAAAGGAAGAAATCGCATTGTGATAGAAAGAGACCCACTACAATGCAATTTTATTCAACAAAGAATTAATGCTCTTCAATTTCTTCCAAATGCAATGCAAGAAGTTGTTTTGAGGAAAGGAGATTTTAATGAATCATGTGTGGCTAAAAAGGCAAAGGAACCTCAACCACCATTATATGTAATGATTGGAAAAGGACACTTTGGGAGATTTTCAGACATGAAAGATCCATTAGAAGAGGAAAATGAGGAAACTCAAGCAAGAAATACTGTGGAAGAAGAAAATAATGAAGCTGAAGAAGACGATGAACATGGATTCTATGATATTATTGATGACATTTAAGTTATGATTGCAAATCAAACTCAATTTTGAGAGATCTTCATTAGTTTTACATGTAATGTTTTGATTTTGAGATTTTATGAGAAGAATGAACATTTGATTATTGTTGTTATATGTTCAATATTTGTATTATCTGATTTTCACTTTAATTTTTATGTGAATCATTTTTTTTTCTAAAAACTTGTGATTACTATTTTTTTTAACATAAAATTCATTAAAAAATGCTATTTTTTTTTAAGTTTTTTTGTTAGGATTTTCCCATAAAAATCAATTTTTTTACATGTCAATTTTGACAAAAATTCTAAAAATGTGTATTTTTCTCATTATATTTATATAGAAAATGTATTTATTTTCTCAAATGTTTAAAATTATTGTATTTTAGTGGCAATTATTTGATGTCCATTGAAATATTAATTAACATTACATAAACATATAGAAAATAGTAACTCTAAAATATTGAGAATTTTTTTACTTTTTTAACTACACAAAAAAACTAAGATTTCATTACAAACAAAATTGAAAAGAAAAATGAAAACACACAAACACAAAAAATACACTTAAAAAAAAATCTTACGGGAAGAAGAAGGCATTAGAAAATTTAAAGCGTCAAAAATCAACCCTCTGAAAAAAAGGGGTTGATGTTGCATCAACACTTTCCAAAATCAGCATGAAAATCACTAACATCTAAAAAAAAATTCATACGTGATACATAAGAAAATTTAAAGTGCAAAAAATATGCTTAAAAAAAAAATGTATTCTGGCATCATCACTTTTCAAAATAAGGTTTTATTTTTGTACATCAAAAAAAGGGGTACCAGTTCATTTTCTCGTATGAACGGTAACTATGTTGTCCACGAAGATTGTGCACATCATGCTCAACCTGTGCACTATCAAGTTGTCCTCAAGTAGACCATAAATGCCCAATCCAAGTCCATAGTTGGTCCACTCTCACAATGCCCTCCAATGGATCATGAGTGACCAATACTTGTTATAGCATATGCTCTTAGTTAGAGCATCCAACACCTATGGAGACCCTTCCACATGGTTCCTAACAAACTTTTCCTATGACACCAATTCACCTGCAAGTCTCATCAACCCAAGAGAATGACCCTATTATCCTGCAACCATCTACTACTACTCTTGACATGGCATAAACACAACTGCTAATACGACTGCTTCATAGCATCTCCACCAACCGTCCTAATCTAGGACTTCCATCCAACTAACATATCTCCATTAATCAAGAAGACATCTACAATTTTTTGTCAGTGCCTGGTTCCCTTAGGATCTGTGCATTCACAGGATTGGTTAAGGCACACAACAACAACCTCACACCACTATCCACACATGGTGTAGTCCTCTCCCAAAGAGTTTCTCCCTATGTTGTCCTAAACTCGATATCAAATATTGTGCTTAGGGCTTGAGGAATCTCCTCATAACATCCTACAACACTCTTATACCAATGAAAACAAACCATCCCTCAAACACATGGATATGACCCTTATTCTAACTGTGGCGTCCCCTTGGTGATTGGGACTGAGTTAGGAGAGTAATCCTAGGCCTCTCAACTCATCCAACTAGCCCTCCAACTCACTATTTTAGCATCCAACAACTATCCTAGAATAGTGCAAAAACACACCATAACACATGCAAAAATCACATCCAAACTTACCTCTATCATTATGGCCTAGCCTAGAAGGGAGACACACCCAAAATTTCCCACAAGTCTTCTCTTAAGAACCTTCCTAGTGGCCACAGAGGAATCCACACCAAAATTCAAAGAAAACCCTCTCCAAAACTCAGTTTCCTTGTCTCCTTTCTCTTGCCCCATATCCGCACTTCAAATGTAGAGATAATCCCTGATGAAATATGCACCTAGGATGTGTAAAGATGCCTCACACAAGTCCTCCTTCTATAGGATACACAAGGGCCCCAATCAATTCTTCTAAGGTGCCTTAACAACTAATCATGTGGCTTGTCAAACTCAAGCCTACATGAAACTCAACCTACAAGCCAACCTTCTAACTGCAAAAATTAATATGTCTTCAATGACAACTCGGAATCAAATGATTCGTGATGCATTGGATTCATCTCATTATCTACTATCATCTTCATCCATTACATGTCGCAATATCATTATAGGTTTGGCCCAATAACATTGTGTTTAAAATTCCAAGCTTTATTTTCAAGCCCACAAGGTCACTTCTGGAGCTCCTTCCTCCAAAACCTTGATCCTCAAGGCTTGGAGTACCTTCCAAGCTACAAAAATTAACACATACAACCTCCAAAAAATAAACTCTAGGTTCAAAAAATTATGGTTTGGAATATGTTTTATTACATATTTTTCCTCGGCATTCGATGTCTATTTTGGTCAAGTGGTGAGCTAGAAACGTTTGTGCCCTCTCTCTCTCTCTCTCTCACACATATGTATATGTGTGTGAGTGAATGAGAGAGAGTATCTATGGGCACTTCCATACATTCCATGGGCACTTCCATACATTCTATGGATCGTGCCCAGTGTAAACTTGTCAGTGCTAATAAAGACTCCTAACCTGATAGGGAAATTGAGTGAGGCACACAATAGACACAACTAGCCAAGCGAAGTGATCCCAAGCCATTTTGCATGAAGCTTAAATACCCAACCAATCAAGCTAGCCCATAATTTTTATCTCACAACATGCACACATGTGGGTGCATGTGTGTAAATGTGCATGTTTTCACCATAGGGAAAAAATACATATAATAAAAGTAAAACAAACACATTACATTTATGAATTTTCCTTTGCACAACATGGTATTTCAGCTCACAAAACTCTTAGACATATTGGAATATATTAACAATGTTATCATAAATAATCAACCACGTCCATGTTCATGATGTCATTGCAATCCATACTCCATAATAAAAGTTAGAATAAATAGGAAGACTATGGACCAGCAAACCACGGACACCATCAAATTATGCCACCAGAGGAATCCATGGATGAGAAGACCGAGGAACATCAGAGAAGGTAGAAGGGTGGATGTTCTGAGATAACACCTTCATTTTCCTTCATAATCTTCATCATTCTAGCCTCCAATGAACACCAACTTCATTTAAGAATCAATCTTGTAATTATGTTCATGAAAAATGTGAGAAAAATAGACTATGTTAAAGTTGGTTCTCATAGTTGATATCTAATCCATCACTGCTTGAAGGTCCAAATTTTGCATGGTGATTTTTCCATTGAGCCAGTCCAGTGAAAATTTTTAGTTCCCATAGACCTAGACAATACTTACATTCTTGTTAATGGTTAATCTAAAAAGGGTTTCTAGGGTTTATAGCTTGGCCACGTTATTGGTCCCTTCTCCAAGATCCAACAAAAAAGAGATATAATGGTAGGAAGTAAAATAAAGATAATACCTTGCACCATATTTACTTGGATTTTGTGGGGAAGCACTATCAAAGAAGCTCCATGGGAGAGAATCATCACTTACAAAAGGATTAATTTGATGCTCTTGCCTATTCGTCACAGTGTTTATGTATTCTTAATAGTATAATTTTACTCCAATATACTTGTACTAGAGAGAATGGGGCATCTTGGAAACTAATCTCATTTCTAGACCTCTGTCTGTCACAACTAATAACAATTAGGAAAGATCTATTTGTATATACATATGTATCCTCATATAAGGTTTTGAATACTTCTATAATGAGTTCCTTTCCCATTTATGTGTTCCATTCGACTATGGTAAAGATGTTGCCCATACTTCCTTTATGTAATGACATCCCACAAATAGGTTTGTTTGTAGAGCTACAGAGTTTTCCTCATGTTCTTTGCAGAACATACATATGCTTGGCCGTTGTACTTTCCACAACATATATATGCTAGGAAAAACAACATACATACATACATGTGTTTCCTCCTAAAAGGCCACAAGTTCAAATCTGGTCGATGGGGTTGGTTAGGGTAGAGTATGTACACCTATGTATATTTTAGTAGTCAAATTGCTACATGGAGGGTGTTTCCTTGTCCCAAAAATAAGGGAGTTTCATACACCAGTTTGGTATTTAGCTCGGGTGTGACCTTAAATTATTATTATTATTATTATTATTATTATATACATGTGCATGTGTATTTTTTTCCATGGAACCTTTCCTCAGGGAAACCCTCAAGATAGTTCCTCATATTTCATGAATGGTATCTAGGGTAAATGTCGTAGGTGTGAACATGTACACCTAATCCCGTGAGACCCAAGTGGATTTTATGCTATTACCTTCTTAGCCAATATGACTTTGGCATGGCATGTTGAACTAACATTTGGGGCTAATCTCTCTCTCTCCCCGCACACAAACACACGTACAAGTTCTCTTAGAGAAATAATTCCCCCCAACCTCTTGCACTTAAATGAAGAATGATGAAGCTTGCACCTTACTCATGACATTATACATATTCCACTCCCTCATCCTTGGGGTTTTAGATGGAAGGAAATATTATATTCTAGTGGAAATAGTGATTGGTAACACTTTAGGTCTTTGTGGCATTGGATTGCATGACCTCCTTCGGTGTTACACCTTGTTATCACCAAAAAATTGATCATCTAGCCTAATTTACTAGATGGATCGAAGTACACCATGTAAAGCCAATTTTACCATGGTAAAATTGCTTTCACTATGACAAATTACCTAATAGACCACCTTTTTTAAGTAATTTATAGTTAAACCCATGAAGAATAATTAAATAAACCACTATTTCTTTGATTTTCTTCTAGGAATAATTAATTAAACCATTGTTCAATCATTATTCCTTGTTATATTTAACCCAATCATGCAAAATAAACAGATAAAGCATTAAGTATCTTATTTTTCTCTAAGAATAATTAATTAATCACTAATTAATTATTATTCTTTGTCAAATTTCACTAAATCCCTTAGGAATAATTAAATAGATCCTTATTTATTTATTATTCCTTAACTAATTCCTTGAGATGATAAATAGACCATTTATTTATTTATTATTTCTAAATAAAAGATTAAATACTTTTTCCCTCCTAACCAAATATAATAAAATATTCCAAGTGGTTATTATTGTTCATTATTCGAGGATAACTCAATATTTTGTTATAAATAGAAAGGCTTTCCATTCATTACTCAGTTTTGATTATTTTCATTGTTACACTCACTGTTGTAGCTCTGATTATTTTCATTATCGCACACCATATTTTTGTTGGGATTCTACATTATAGAGGAGAGAGACTCTACACAAGCTGAAGACATTTAGGATAGCCAAAAACCCATCCCATAGAGGGGGACTCATAACATTTATTTGTTCCCTTCATAGGTGTTATAATAAAACTATTTTTTGTATATCTAGTTTCCATTGGATGATTGGAGTTATTACTCTTTCTTTTTGTTGTTTAACTATGATTGTGGCATAGATCCAGACTTTGGTAGGTTTTGTTTCAATCAGTTGTTGCAGATCTACAATGTTTAGCAGCCATTCATATTTTTGAGATTGTTTGTCATCCACAATCTTAAGTGGGTTATTTTCGTACATCTCTGAAAAGAAAACACTACAACAAAATTAGTGACTCCACTGGGTTTATACTTCAAATCCAGAAACCTGGGTGACCTTCGGTTTTTAGCTTAGGATTTCTTTTTTTTTTCAATTCTCTTAATTTTTCCTAGTTTTTTAACCTTAGATCTATTAAATTTCTGACTTCCGCAAGTTTTCTGGTCGTTTCTGTAGGTCACAAGAACTAGTCGCGACAAAGGCGGCAGTTTTTTCCGAGATTTTCCATACAGGATCCATGGAGTAGAAATCACACTTTTTGGCCCAAAAAGTATAATCTGGAGGCCAGATCACACTTATCAGCCCAAAAAGTGTGATCCCACCTGAAAAACGGGTCAGTACATGCGATTTCTGGGTTTTAAGGTTTTTCTCATATCTGTTTCTAGGTTTTACAGAGAGTTGTCTGCTAGGTTGTCTGACCTTTGTATCATCCCGCTTAGGCCTTGATCTACTTTGATTTACTCGTCAAAGTTGAATTTAGCCCCCTAGGGCTTCTAGTATGCTTCCACCTTTATATGAGGATTTTAGATGAGTGAGTAGTCTGAGTTTCTGCAGTGCTTTCAGCCACATTTTCCAAATCTGTACCCTTCTATTTCAGATCTATAAAGATAGGTTATCACCATCCATAGTTTCATATTACAACTTGTTTGATCATTGGCCTTAGGGTCCCAAATATTTTCCCTAGTTGTTACACCCATCACCCTATCTTTTTGCAGCAATATTTCCCTCTGGTTTTTTGTTGTTGCTACACCACTTTCCAGCAACTTAACGTCACTTGATCCCAGTCACACCAACATCTAGATCTCTTGACCGTTTTCATGTATTTTCTATTGATTTAGCCACCAACTAGAACAATGTTTGGAAACCCAGTTTGGGTGCGGTTTAGTTAATTTTTTTGCTATTCATTTTCTATTGTTAATTTCAATTTATTTTCAAAAAGCTCTCTTTTTTCTTTTTTACAAACACAATCTGGGTTTAATCAATAAATACATTTGACCACACAAGCACACCTTAAGTGAAGTTCACTTGGTTTACACCGCTAAGCCAAGACTTAACATAATAAATTTATCTCCCCTCATCGAGACAAAAGCATATTTTTTATCTCCCTTCACCATTTCCATGTCACGTGTGTCTTACCACCATTGGTCCACCAAGGTGTTTGTCGCAGAGACTATTAGGCCTTCACCCCCAGTTTTTTCTTGGGCATATTACCCCCCCCCCCCCCCCATCGGGTTCGAGTTCATAGCCCTTTGAGTCCCCACACCGACTCTTCTACTGGTTCAACTGATTCCTCATCTTAGTCTGAGTCTCCTTCACCACATATCATCACCATGTATGGACCCACAGTTAGTGCAGGAACCTAACCTAATGTTGGATCCAGTTTTATCTCGATAGTCACATCAAGTAGAACAGTCTCAGGAACCATTTCGGCAACCCCCATGCTCCCCTTTATGGCTGGGTTAAGTCTATTGGATTCTAGCCAATTGATAAATGACCCCATACACCACAATGTTGGTTGGCCTTCTATGTCGATTAAGACTCCCTTAGTCATCCCAGAGTTCGAGGGTAACGCTAGAGAGGATCCTACGAACCATGTCCCATCCTTCCACATGTGGTGTTCGTCCAACTCCATTACTGATGACTCCATTCATCTTCGACTATTCCAATGCACGCTCATTGGAGACACTAAAAACTGGTATGTAAACCAGCCCACTGCATCACATTCTGTTTTCGTGATGCTTGCTAAAGTGTTCCTCTCTTATTTCCAGTTACCTCTCCAGTACAACACTGGTACGAAGCTATTGACCTCATTCGGTCAATCCTCTGCCACTCGTCTTTCTGACCATGTTCAAGAGTGGTGTCGAAGGAGGAGCACATGATGTGCCTCGCCCTTTGAAGACCGTGTTTGTCTAGATTGGTTTGTTAGGATCCTTTTATCCCCATTGGAGAATATGTTGAATCCCATTTTCCTGAGACCAAGGAAGAATCTTTCCAAACTTCTCTAATATATGACGTAATTTATATGCAATCCGATTATATTTATATCTTCATTCCAAACCTTCCCCATCCTAGAACTGCCAATGCACGGGGGCATCTCACACCGCTAATGGTATTGTTGGAAACCCTTTCACACCCTTCGCCATATACTCAGCAAATTTATGGCTATCTGAAGGGGGGCACTAATTCTTCTAACCCTCATGCCCTTCCTGCTAGTAACATGTTTTTAGGGCCCCAACCCGTCTACCAAATTGTTTCTCCTCCTTATGCACGACCTAGTGCTCCAACCCCTCAAGCATTAGCATCGCAGCCTCCAATGCATCTTCAGCCCCAACAACCACCGCCCCCTCACAGTCAAGTGTTTGCATAGCAGAGTGCGATCAATCCCCAAAATTTGAAGAAAAATAATAAGGTGAAGGGTAACAATGGTAACCAGGGTAATTAAGGTAATCAACCTAGTGAACCCCATGGGAACCAGCCCAACACCAACAACTAGCAACAGGGCAGTCAACCCAAGTATAACAAGGCTATCTGTATGCCTTACACATGTTGTGGTGTACATGGCCATTATACACATAAGTGTCCTCTCTTACGCTAGATGCACAAAATGAGGGAAGCACAAGCAGCTTCTAGAGGTCAACAATCGCCTCAGAATCCTTTTCTATCTCAACCAAAAGTGCTCACAAATCCTTTCCCTCAGCAAGGATTTGTTGTCGCTCAACCTTAGCCAGGTCAAGTAGCCCATTCCCCCCAACCTTCTGGTCCTAGTGACTACTAAATCCTTATAATGGATTCTAATGAGGTTAATCCCTCTGATATCAACCTGCAAACTCGATCGTGTCAATATGACAAGCCATCGACTTCGTTTGCCACTAATTCCAAAACCAGAGCATCTACTGAGCCTCTTACGACACCAAATGTTTTGTTACAGATCCCTCAACCTAAAGGCAAGGCCATTCCCAATATCCCAAAGGGACCATTACGTTGTAATGTGGCTTCTAGCCAAGTTTCCCATACATACAGTATAGTAGACGACTTGGCACAATCACCTATTTCCATGTCAACGCTGGAAGTCCTTTAGTCATGCCCATCTCAAAAGAAAGCTCTACTAACTGCCTTGGGTGTAGTATATCCTTCTGACGATCATTTGATTGTCTTCTCATTCTACATCAAAACATCCCCCATTGCCTTCATCCGTTGCTTTCCAGATGCCAGTTCGAGTCTGTAATGCCATCATCTCCTAATGCTTTATTGATGAAGGTGAATCCACCTGTGTGATGTCTGCTTCCATTTGGAAACACCTCAAGTCACTTGAGTTGTCCCCCTCCACCATAACCTTGCGTGCTTGGGATGGACACTCCTCCCAACCCCTTGGCATGTACCGCAACTGTCCAGTGACCCTTGCAGGAAAGAATGTCCATGTCGACATCAAGGTTATTGATGCCCCTTTAGATAACAACACTCTTAGCTTGTAGCTACACATATGCCATGTCAGTCATTGCATCTGCGGTGTTCCGCAAGATGTGCTTCCCCCATGAAGGGAATATCATTACCATCAATCAGGTGACATACTATGAGCCAGCATCCATGACCTCCCCTGAGCCCATTATCTCGTCAGTGTCTGATAAATAGTCTTCAAATCCTCTCACCAGTGTTTCACCTAGAGTCTATAAATATTCATCATGGTTAGGTGCATTCCTTGGTCCCCCCCCCCCATATCAAAACCTAAATCTATGAGTGTTTGCATGTTACAAGCATCACGGGATGCTCTTAAGAAGTCTGGTACATCCGATCAATAGCCAACTCCTCATCACCCTGTTGTTTCCATCCCAGCCAATCCCTCTTGATCCACCCCCCTAGGACCTTCTCCATTTGTGGGTGCCTCTCCTATGTTTCCACCAAGAACTATTCCTCCAGATCTCAACTATCCAAGAGCTATTCCACTAGGACATTAGCTTGCAGGACAGATACCTTTCTTATTGCCCCCTATGGGAGTATTTTATGTCACTTTCATGGCCTCGTTGGTCCTTCCAAACATGACTCTAGGGATCCCAGTATGGTACATAAATACCCATGCAAGCATTCTTCCTCGTTAGCTAAGATCTTATCATGCTTTAACCCTCGTTCAATGGTCCCTACGACCCCTACCACAGCTTCAGTTCCATCACAACCTCAATAGGAACCCACTACTATTTCGAAATCATTCGGATATGGGGGAAATCTAAGAGGAAAGAACCTAAGGACAAGGCTCCCCAAGCTCCTCTAAACCCTAAGGCCCTAAGTCTGTCACCTCTGTGTGCTTTGTGTAAAGTTTTTGGGCACACCACCAATAATTGTCCTAAGATTCCTCAACTTAAACCTTTGGTTCCTAAAACGTTTCTTGAGTCAAATATCCCTGAAGTCCATGTTAACTTGACAGGTCAAACCAAGAAACTCAAAACATTGTGCACAAGTCATCGTTGTGCCCTGTGTGATCATCATCGTCATTATTCCCATTGTTTCCCTTGTCTCGATGAATTTTGCGACTGCCTTGAAGCACTTCGCAAATATGAGGCCACTCGTAGTGGAACCCCTACTCATCTACCTATGGATTCTAGTATCCCTAGTCAACCAAAATAGGGATACTTTGGTTCCACCATTGTGATCACTCCCCCCGATGTCGAGAATATGGACACCATAGGTCATATCCTTTACCTATCGTCATCATTAGTTCCTCGTAAGAAAACCTTTCTAAGGTTTCTATGCACGCTTATATCAAACCTCTTTCAACAAAATCCTAGGTCTCAACATCCACAGATCCTCCATCTACTAGCTCGTTGTCTACCACCCAAATGATGTGTATGTGAACCTTCTTTCTCAGGTTGTTGCACCAGGTAATGTCACTGCATCATGTAGTCAATCTTTCTCCCATTCGCCCATCTTCCATTCTAATGAGGACATCATGGAAGCTATGTCTACCCCTAATTACCCTTAGGATGATATGCACCACCGTGCATACATCCTGCCATAATAATCCCATTACTAGTATGTTGTGGAATCAAAAGCGTTCATCCACGGTGAAGTCGATTGGTTTCGAAATCCCATACCTACCAAAGATGCTTTTGAAGAAGGGAATATGGCCAACATCTCTCCTACTATCAAAATCAACATTTCATATAAACCATGGGCTGAGAAAAACATTACCTTGGGGGCACATTATACCCTGAAAGAAATTGAAGCTTATACCAAGCTCTTCAAAGAATTTTGTGATGCTTTTGCGTGGTCCTATTCTAAGATGCCCGTACTTGATCCCACCATTTTCATGGCCCGATGTCACTCCTTGTCTGTCAAAAGTTGAGACCCATCCACCCTTCTTAATGTGAGGCCATAAAACTTGAAATCGATGAGCTCAATTAGGCTGATTTCATCTATCCCATTGAGTATACCACATGGGTATCTAGCCCGGTTCCTATTCTCAAGAAGCAAGGCACCATTCGTGTCTGCATGGATTTTCACGACCTGAACAAAGATTGTCCCAAAGACAACTTTCCCACACCCTTTATTGACCATATCATTGATGAGTGTGTGGAGCACGAGGTTCTATCCTTTCTGGATGGATTCTCTAGGTACAAAGAGATCAGTATCCGTCGTGCTGATTAGTTAAAGACGGCGTTTATTAGTTCGTGGGGAACCTTTTCATATCGGGTCATGCCATTCAGCTTAAACAATGCTGGAGCCACATTTCAATGGGCCATGTCATATTGTTTTCATGACTTGGTGCACCTTATCCTTGCTTACCTTGATGATCTCACCACTCGTTCTAGGTCTCAGGTGCAACATATTCATGATTTGTGCACCATTTTTCTCTAATGTCGCAAGTATAACATTTGTCTTAATCCATTGAAATGTGTCTTTTGTGTTCCTGCCAGTCATTTGTTAGGCTTCATTGTGTCAAAAGATAGTATCACTCTTGACCCCTTGAAAGTTCAAGCCATTCTCGAGCTACCACCTCCCTGTACCTTGTGCCAGTTACAAAGCCTTTAAGGCAAAGTCAACTTCCTTCATAGGTTCATTCCTGACGATGCGACCACCATGCATGGGTTTCTCAGATTCCTCCTCTCCACCATTACATTTGTTTGGCATGACCATGCTCAATAGTATTTTGATGCCCTGAAGCAAGCTCTCACCTTCGGACCCTTGATCAGACCCCCCGAATTCACCAAGGACTTCATCTTGTACATCTCAGCTTCCGCCCATTCAATCACTAGGGTCCTTATTCAAGAAGATGATGATTGGAATGAGCATGTTATCTACTATGTCAGTAAGAACTTAGTATGTCCCCATGTGAACTACTCTCACGAAGAGAAGTTAGTGCTGGATGTCGTGTTCTTTGTCCAAAAGCTCCGTCACTATATCCTCACATGTACCACCAAGGTCATAACAAATGCCAACACCATGACCTTCCTATTGAGTCAGCGGATCATCAATGGGAAGTATGCACATTGGATCATCATCCTCCAAGAATTTGATCTTGAGTTTGTTATGCCTAAGACTAAGAAAGGTTTAGCCATCGCCAAACTCATTTCTAAATTACCCACCAATGCATATGATCCAAAAGTTCACTCCTGCATCTTACTCATGATGATCGACGACGGATTTGAGACTAGGACCCTCTCTACCTCCTCATCAGTGACGACCTTTATCTTCGTGGTGTGGATTCTATCCTTCGTCATTGTCTCACCCATCTTGATGTAGGAGCATGAGGCTTGAAGACAAAAGGCTTCGAATTTATTCCAAAAATACAAAAAAAGTTTACAAGCAAAGGAGTGGGATCCTTTAGCTTTCAATTTACAAAGTTTTCTAGATAGGATTTGAGCTAGGATTTAGGGATTGAGTGATTTTAAAATTAATTCAAGCTATTTAGATTCAATTGAGATTATCAAGGAGAATCTCAACCAGATTAGATATTATCTAAGATTAGGTAGATTCAATCCATTTATTAAGGATCTGACTTTTAGAATGAAATGTATTTATCTAGGTTTTGAATGATTGTAAATGGATTTTGGCTGATTTGGCTTGATTAGGCCGTATAATATTAGGTTACAGAAACTGTATCTCTATGTATTTGTGTATAATTGGTCAACCCAGGAGGTGTTTTATTCCTTAGAAATATCTCTATGTTCTATTGATTTCCTGTTTGAATTTTGAATTAGAGTATGTAAAATCTATATTGCATCGCCAATCTTGTGTTTTCCGTGTTTTGAAATAATTTGGTTATGATTAAAAACATCGGAGAATATGGTTTGAGACAAGTTAAATGTAGTAGAGGTGTTAAGTTTGGCAGAATATAGAAAAGAAAACCTGACAAAATCATGTTAAACCAAAGGAGTCTAGAAACATCCGATCTATAGATCTAATAGATCTAACAGTCATCATGCGCCAATAAGCTCATGTCTTAATAAAGGAAGAAAAGCAGTTTTATTAGTGTATCAGTTAATCGGGTGGAGAAAAAGTGGTAAGTTGTCTTTTGAAATTCTAAGCGATTCCATTAATTGACCAACACATAGCACTCAGGTGGAGAGAGAAAACCACTTTATCGGGTGGATAAACATTGTGTAAGATCTTTGTCTGATATCATTGTTAACCATTGGAACAAATGTGCTCTGATCAATGGTGGAGGATCATCGATTAGTTTTGTTGATTGAGTGAACCAACAACCATCGGATTGAAAGTTAAGATCAACGATGGAGAGTTAGCACGATAATGTTTGTGGGAAAAGCGGACGCGAGAAGGAATTAACCAAAAGTTTAAATTCCTTTTGATTCTGTGGCAATTGAAAGGCTATCGTAATTCAGCTAAAATTAAGTGGTTATGCTAATTTAGCAGGATATCCAAGTTCGGAGGTAGATTACTAATACTCCAAAGGAAATCCAAGAAGAAGTTAAACCTGAACTTGTAGAAATTGTTTCTGGATTTGAATGATTATCCATTACACCTTCACCCAGACCACCATTTGTTGTATCAAAGCTGCCTACTAACACTGAACATGATCTCAAGGACCAGAAAAAGAAATCCAACATGGCTTTCAGAGTTGGAGGAAGACATTGTGGTCGAAGAGGAGGAAGAATAGTTGCAAATTCTGAAGTATTGGAAGTTATGCAATAGATGCAAGATAGATTAGAAGTAATGGAAATGGGAAGAGATGCAGATGTTGGAGATGTCAGTGAACCTGAAGTTGGAGCTGCAGAAGATTAGGAACCTGTAGATGTGACTCCTGAAATGAGATTCTTTAAGTCAGTATTGAGATCCACATCAAAGCCTAGACTTGAAGTTTCAATCTACACAGAAAGCTTAAACCCTGAGGAATTGATAGACTGGATAAATGACATGGAGAAATACTTTGATTATGAAGAAACAAAAGAGGGAAAGAAGGTGAAGTTTGCTATCACAAAACTGAAGGGACATGTAACACTTTGATGGGATGGAGTGCAAGAAGAAAGAAGAATACTTGGCAAACAACCAATCAAGAATTGGAACAGGATGGTGGAGAAACTGAAAAGTGAGTTTTTCCCAAGTGATTATCAGCAAACATTATTTAGAAAAATTCAGAATCTTAGACAGAGGTCTATGATAGTAAAGGAATACACAGAGGAATTCTACAAAGTGAGTATAAGAGCAGGAAAAAATTCAATATATAGATGACAGGGTTGCAAGATATGTGAATGGTCTTAGAATGGACATTCAATATGAGATAAGTATATTATCTCCTAAAATGGTAGAAGAGTCTTATGAGATGGTATTAAAGGCTGAAGAAAAACTCATGAGGAATTAATCTGCCAAAAATAGAGGTACTTTCTGAGAAATGGGAAGTCAAGGTGGTAGAGGAAGATCTAAAACACCTAAAGATGGAGCTAGCAGCAACTCAAGTTCGCATGCACCCACAGGAGGTGATGAAAGTGGCAGAGGGAGTTTTTCCAAAGGAAGAAGAGGCAGAGGTAGAGGAAGAGAAGTCAGATGTTACAAATGTAACAAGCTGGGACACAAAGCTTATGAGTGCCCAGAAAACATAGTTATGAATTAGAGGAATGCAATTGTTGTAAAAACTGAAGAGGAAACAACAAAGGTAATAGAAGAAGAGAATTTACTAGAGAAAGTGGAATCTTTGGTAGTCAACAAAATTTTGTTAAAGTTAGCTAAGGAAATTGTTGAACCAGCATAGAGAAAAACCTTGTTTAAGACTGTGTGTAAGGTTTAAGGGAAGTGTTGTCAGATGATAATAGACAGTGGTAGTACAGATAATTTGGTCTCCACAAAAGTGGTGTAGAAGTTGAAGTTGAAAACAAAGAAACATCCAACACCTTACAAGGTGTCATGGCTTCAAAAGGGATATCAGTTGGTAGTGAATGAGCAATGTGAAGTGGAGTTGTAGTTGGGTAAATACAGAGACAAAATTTTGTGTGATGTGATGCATATGGATGTGTGTCATATATTGTTAGGTAGACCTTGGTAGTATGACAGAGGAGCTATGCATGATGGAAAGAATAACACATACAAATTTAGCAAAGATGGTGTCAATCATACATTGTTGCCAATGGAAGAAGAGGATACATCAAAGAAACCTGATCCAAAGACCCTTTTGCTGAGTGGAAAGGAGTACTTGTAGTAGATGGAAGAAGATGAGGTAAGTTTTGCATTGGTTTGCAAACCCAAGGTAATAATTACTTCCACAAAAGTTTCTGATTTACCAATTGAAATTCAAGAGATGCTGGATAGTTATTGTGATATCATTGTAGATGATTTTCCTGATGAGTTGCCACCCATTAGAAAAATCAATCATCACATATATTTTATTCTAGGTGCAAATCTACCTAATAAAGAAGCTTATAGGATGACTCCCACAGAGAATGAAGAGATCAGGAAACAGGTTCAGGAACTGTTAGACAAGGGACTGATTAGAGAAAGTTTGAGTCCTTGTACAATGCGAACAGTGTTCAGCCCAAAGAAATATGGAGGCTAGAGAATGTGCACTGTTTCAAGAGCAATCAATAAGATAACAATCAGGTACAGATTTCCTTTACCTAGAATTGAAGATTTGATGGATTGTTTGAGTGGAGCTAGATATTTTACAAAGTTAGATTTAAAAAGTGGTTATCATCAAATCAGAATTAGAGAGGGAGATGAGTGGAAAACTACTTTTAAGACCAATGAAGGATTGTATGAATGGATGGTAATGCCTTTTGGATTGTCAAATGCCCTTAGTACATTTATGAGGCTCATGAATGAAGTTTTGAGAGAATTTATTGGTAAATTTGAAATAGTATATCTGGATGATATATTAGTTTATAGTAGATCAAAAGAGGAACATGTGAGACATCTGAACTATGTCTTACAGAAGCTACAACAAGAGACGTTACTGTTAAATTTAAAGAAATGTTCATTCATGAAGGAAAAATTGGTATATTTGGGCTTTGTCGTTTCTACTGATGGGTTAAAGATGGATCCAGAGAATATCAATTATCATGGAGTGGCCTTCTCCAAAAGGTGTCTTTAAGGTAAGAAGTTGTCATGATCTTGCTAGTTTTTATAGGAAATTCATAAGAAATTTAGTAAGATCAATGTTTCAATTATTGACACAATAAAGAAGGATGGAAAACAATTTAAATGGACTGCTAAAGCAGAAAGGAACTTCCAGTTATTGAAGAGAAATATTATTGAGAATCCTATTTTGATTTTTCCTAATTTTAATAAACCTTTTCAAGTGAAGTGTGATGCCAATAGAGAAGCCATTGGAGCTGTTTTGAGCCAGGAGGACAAGCATGTAGCTTATTTTAGTGAAAATATGAATGAGTCAAAGAAGAAATATTCTTCCTATGACAACGAGTTTTATGTAGTGGTGCAATCTTTGAAGAAGTGGAGACATTACTTGATGCCCAAGGAGTTCATACTGTATTCAGATAACCATGCACTACAGTACATTATGCAATAGCCAAAGCTTAACTAGAAGCATGCAAAATGGGTAAAATACCTTCAATGTTTTAAGTTTGTGTTAAAACATATAACTGGTCAATCAAACAAAGTAGCAGATGCCTTAAGTAGAAAAAGTATTTTAGTTCAATAAATTCAATTTCGAGTGTTGGTTTTTGATTTTCTTAAAGACTTATATCAGAAAGATCTAGATTTTAAAGAGGCATTTGAAGTTTGTAGAAATCTTGTTATGTTAGACAGAAGCAAGTGGCTGGATTATCTCCTGCAAGAGGGACTGTTATTTAAAATAAATCAATTGTGCATACCAAGTTGTTCTATGAGGGATAATTTAATCAAGGAGAAACATAGTGGAGGACTTGGAGGACATTTTGGTGTAGACAAGACTTATGAGCAGTTGAACCAGTTTTATTTTTGGCCAAAGATTAGAGCTGAAGTGGAAAATTATGTGAAAAATTGCAAAGTTTGTCAGAATGTAAAGGCAAGGAGCAAAAACATAGGTTTGTATGTTCCATTACGTATTTTAGATAGGCCTTTGGATATGGTAAGTATGGACTTTGTTTTGGGTTTACCGAAAACTCAAAGGGGACATGATTCAATTTACGTAGTAGTTGACAGATTTTCAAAAATGGCACATTTTATTCCATGTTATAAAACCAGTGATGCTACTCACATTGCTAATCTATTTTTTAAGGAGATTGTAAGATTACATGGGTTACCTAAGAGCATTGTTTCAGACAGAGACACCATATTTGTTGGACATTTCTGGAGGACATTGTGGAAGAAGCTTGGAACTAAACTGAGTTTCAGTTCTGCTTATCATCCTTAGACTGATGGGTAGACTGAAGTCCTAAACAGAAGCTTGGGTAATATTCTGAGAAGTCTTGCAGGTGAACATCCAAAATAGTGGGATCAAGTATTGGCATAGGCATAATATTCTTATAATGATTCTCCTAATAGGAGTACAGGGTAGAGTCCATTCCGTATAGTTTATGGAATGCACCCAAGGGGAGTGTCTGAATTGAGAGACTTGGGAAAAGATGAAATGAGAAGTGCTAAAGGAGAATATTTTGCTACAAAAGTTCAAGCAATACATGAACAGGTAAAACAACAATTATAAGACAACAACATAAAATACAAGAGAAGAGTAGATTTGAAGAAGAGAGAAGTTAGTTCTGAAGTTGGAGATTTTATTTTAGCACACCTAAGGAAGGAGAGATTTCCAAAAATGGAGTATAACAAGCTAAAGTTTAAGAAAATTGGACCATGCAGAGTCTTAAGGAAATTTTTCACAAATGCATATGAAATTGAATTACCCCATGACATTGGAATATCTCCAATTTTCAATGTTGCTGATTTATATAGGTATGAAAGTGGAAATGCAGATGACATAGCAGAGGATCAAGAAGAACAAGAGATTGATTGGGTAAAACAGTTACCTATAGCAAAGGAATTGAAGCGAGAGAGGATTTTGTACAAGAAATTGTTGAAGAAGACAAGAGGACAGGAGTATTTTCAGTATTTGGTCAAATGGAAGGATCAACCAATTGCTTAAGCTACCTGGATGATAGATGCCATGCTATAGAAGTGGGGCAGTTCTGTGGAAGAACTCACGAACATGAGCCCATGAAGAATTTTGTCCTCAGGAGTTTGATGCAGGAGCATGAGGCTTGAAGACAAAAGGCTTCGAATTTAATCCAAAAATACAAAAAAAAATTTACAAGCAAAGGAGTGGGATCCTTGAGTTGTCAATTTACAAAGTTTTCTAGATAGGATTTTAGCTAGGATTTAGGGATTGAGTGATTTTATAATTAATTCAAGCTGTATAGATTCAATTGAGATTCTCAAGGAGAATCTCAACCAAATTAAATATTGTCTAAGATTAGGTAGATTCGATCCATTGATTAAGGATCTGATTGTTAGAATGAAATGGTATTTATGTAAGTTTTGAATGATTGTAAAGGGATTTTGACTGATTTGGCTTGATTAGGCCATATAAGATTAAGTTACAGAAATTGTATCTCTATGTATTTGTGTATAATTGGTCAATCCTGGAGGCATTTTATTCCTTCGAAATATCTCTGAGTTCTATTGATTTCCTGTTTGACTTTTGAATTAGAGTATGTAAAATCTGTATTGCATTGCCAATCTTGCGTTTTTCGTGTTTTGAAATAATTTGGTTATGATTAAAAACATCGGAGAATATGGTTTGAGACAAGTTAAATGTAGTGGAGGTGTTAAGTCTGGTAGAACATAGAAAAGAAAACCTAACAAAATCATGTTGAACCAAAGGAGTCTAGAACCGTCCAATCTATAGATCCAATAGATCTAACAGTCATCGCACGCCAATAAGCTCGTGCGTTAATCAAGGAATAAAAGTGGTTTTATCAGTGTAGTTGTTTATCGGGTGGAGAAAATGTGGTAAGCTATCTTTTGAAATTCTAAGAGATTCCATTAATCAACCGACATGTAGAACTCGAGTGGAGAGAGAAAACCACTTTATTGGGTGGATAAACATTGTGCAAGATCTTTGTCTGATATCGATGTTAACCATTGGATCAAATGTGATTTGATCAATGGTGGAGGATCGCCGATTAGTTTTGTTGATCGGGTGAACCAACAACCATCGGATTGAAAGGTAAGATCAACAACAGAGAGTTAGCGCGATAATGTTTGTGGGAAAAGCAGATGTGATAAGGAATTAACCAAAATTTTAAATTCCTTTTGGTTATGTGGCAATTGAAAGGCTATCATAATTCGACTAGAATTAAGCAGTTCTACTAATTTAGCAGAATAGCCAAGTTTGGAGGTAGATAACTGATACTTCAAAGGAAATCTAATAAGAAGTTCCACCTAAACTTGCAGAAATCATTTCTGGATCTAAACAATTATCCATTACACCTGCACCCAGAACACCACATCTTGAATCAAAGCAAGTGTTAAATGGTTGTCATAGTGGTGCATGTGGTGGTCACCTCTCTGGTATGGCCACTGCCCAAAATTTTATGCGTGTTCATTACTTTTGGCCTTCTCTCTTCAATGATTGCATTGAGGCAGTCAAACACTGCCCTAATTTCAAAAAATTTTACCCAAAGGCAAGAGCCCCACTAGATCCCCTCCATCTTGTTATCACTGTTGGTCCTTTCTATAAATGGGCCATTGACTTTATGGAGTGACGACCATTATCTGTTAAACTGGAAGTATATTATCGTGGCAGTCTATTATTTTACCAAATGGGCTGAGGCCATGCCAACGTTAAATAACACAATGGCTACCACGACCCTTTTCTTTTTTAACCATGTTATCGCTTGATTTGGGATTTCAAAACAATTGTTCTCTAACCATGGTTGGCATTTTGAAGATGAGGTATGGCATGAACTATCCTCACTACTGGGATTCTAGCACCAGTACTCATCATCTTATTACCCCCATGGTAATGGATAAGTTGAAGCAATCAACAAGATTCTCAAAATGATGCTTCAACGAATGGTGAATAGGTACAAAACCAACTGACACGTTATGCTCTTACCATATTTGGGGCCTATAGAACTTCCATTAAAACTGCCATTGGTTTTACTCCTTTCCACCTTGTTTTTGGCAATCAGGCAATCTTCCCAATCAAGTGTGAGATGCCTTCCCTCCACCTAGTTGTCGAACTGATCCCTTACACCCAACCATTAAAAGAAAGAATTGCCATGCTTGAACGCATCTCTAAAGACTGTCGTGTTGCTTTTCAAACCATTGAAGTGGCCAAAAAGCACACCAAAGATCAGTATGACTGAAAATTCAACCCTCGTGCCTTCCACGAAGGTGATCTTGTTCTAGTGTATGACCAGACCCATGATACCCTGTGGCATGGGAAGTTCGAATCATTATGGTTAGGACCTTACATCATTAGTAAGGACTTAGGTAAGGGGGCATATATCCTAGAGGATTTCGAAGGCCAACTCCTTCCCAATCCTCGTAATGCACTCTACCTTAAGAAATTTTACCCATAGAATTTCCCATTGATTTGTGTGTATTTATTTTTGTCATGCATTTAGGTAGGTTGCATCATTTCATTTAATGGTTGGACACTTCACCAAGAAACCATTTTTCTAATAAGGGTCACCTCTTCGCCTCTCAAAATCAAATTTCGTCATAATGCAACACTTGTGCTTTGAGGTCCATCCCCTCTTAATACTTTTCGTGCCATATGTTGACTTTCTTCATGAGTAACCATCATCTACTCCTGTTTCGATGGTCCCCACCGGGGTAGTTTGTGTGGCAATGTCATCAAGTCACCCTTGTTTAGAGCATCCTCGATGAGTCACCCTTGCATTCATGGAGTCTATTTCATGTCCCATTATACCCATGTCATAGTATTCCATCCATATTTTCATACCATTCATCCTGTGTTGCCCATTTTGGTGTCCAGTCATACTGTCCCCATCCCCTCCAAAGTTGAGTTAGTCGTTGCCAGGTCAACCATGCACTTTATGCTCTGACAAGGGAAGTCGTCTGTTTGTCCCTCAGTCCCAATTTTCCCCATTATCCCTGGCATCAGTCCATCAAACGTATTACTGTTTTCCCTCATGCCTGCTATGGAGTAAAATGTACAGCGTATGGAGAATGAAAACTACCCTCAAAGGCCTTCCCGGGACCTTTGACAAACTGTAAGATTATCTGCAAAAGCTACCAAGTTATACACATGTTCATCTATCAAATATAAGTTAACAAAGTATGGAAAGAGGATTACCTCAAGTCTCCTTCTAGATTTGTTTGGAGATCGCTATGCAACCAAGAAGAACTCCCTCAAAGCCAGATCCAAATCAATTCCTGCACAAAGGAAAGGCAAACACAATCACAACATACAATCTTGAAAAATAATATAAGAATGCACAATTAACATCTATTTGCATACAAGTAAACCACTCATCTAAACAAGTATCTAAATGAACAACTCAATGAACAATGTTACCGACACTATGGAGTAGGGAACACAACTGCAGTTTTGTATTAATAATGGAAGAGTGATTACAACCATCCGTTGTATCAGTCTTCCCTTGCCCCTTCTTCTTCTCTCTCTCTCTCTTTTAGCTCACTTCTTCAAGTGTATGATAGTTCACAATAGCTTAGTGGGCTATCCTTTCAAATGCTCTAACCCCTTTCACAATAACCCTCACTTTTCTTATATAGCAATCGAGTTAGGGTTGCCAAGCTCCTCCTAGAGTTCACTAGGAAAAAAGAAATGAACTTGCTTCGATTTTCAGTGCTTTCCCATTTGCCTTCTTTTCTTAGATTAGAAATCCTCCAAATATCTTGATTTTGGATGTTTCCTTGCTTTTCTTTAGCAAATTTAGGGATAAATATCTAGATATTTGTGAGTCAATTCATTGGCTTGACCCATTGAACTTCCCTTAGTTTCACTAACGCTGCCCCTTCACTAGTAACATGAGTTAGTGGAGTCATTAATGCTCCCTTAGGCTTGGTAAAAAGCTTTATAAAGCAGGTTTTCAGTGTGCAACTAGCGTTAGTGTGGAATCAAGGCCTGCAATTGTGATCTTTTCTTCAGTCATCATGTCTTTCACCTCTGAGTTGATGGGGAGGTCATTTTGTTGTATAAGAAATGCCCCCTAAAGTATGAGATCAGAGGCAGAGACGATGGCCAAAATACTTTACTAAAACTGTAATTTTTCCTGTCAAAATTTGTAGAGAGAGAGAAGCTTCGGGCAGTAAGGAAAACCTGATACAACACATATATATAAAACTGCTAAAATCATGTCCTGAGTCGGGCATTCCCATGCTCAGTATATGTCAGAGTAATTTTCTCCAAATAGATATAACAAGGCTAGCCACCGATAAGCACAATGTAGATCTAGTGTCATACTAGAATCATCCTGAAGCAATTGTCTCCAAAAAATAATATATGCAGCTTGGGAGAGGAAACAAGGCTGAATGATGCAAGCCTCTACCCAAGGTCTTGATTTCCACTTCACCGAACAACATTGATTGATACATGTGAAAAATATGTGTTGATGTCGAACATTCACGAAATCATCTAATTACCAGTCAATAATGGAGACCGTTAACAAATGCGAGGAAGGCCACCAATAATGGTCATGGTCTCCAAGATGCACAATACAAACTAGCGAGTGTGAAAGATTTCTTTGTCGTTGAACACCTATAGAATCACTTAACCAAGAGCTAATAATGAGAACCCCTAATCAAACACAAGGTAACCTGCCACTAATGTATACAAGTACCAAGGCACTGAATGTGTTTCTGTGTTATCTTCCCAGATAGAGTGTTGAATTCGATAGGAAGAAACCTGTCGAAAGGTAGGCAATGATGTGTCCTAAATCAATCGACACGAAACGGGACAAGAAATTTATTTTTTTTGAGGAATCTTTTGAGAATTTGGGTCTAAACAATGGAGGGCATGATGAAAGGATATGTTAGATTGGTTGATGGAGGAAACAAATGGGTAACCCTTGAATAATAGAAGGCACGACAATGGTTTCAGCCAGACAGCACTAGGCTCATGAACACTACAAAGTGTTAGGATATAGAGATGCAATTACAACAGGGTATATAGGCTAAAACTCATAGAATGGTAGGGTTCATATTGAGAGGCCATCAAAAGGAAGGTTTATTTGAGGGAGTGCCATGTTCAAGGGAACGACTGCTGCCAAACCACGCTTTCTAATACAGAATATAGTTGAATTGTCCACTTTCCCCATCTGATTAATTTAATGAGTCCAGACGGGTAAACTCATTGATCTTTTCATGTTTAAAAAGTCTGGAAAGGATCACAAAAAGAACGACTATTTTCTGTATCTGATTAGTTTAATGAGTCCAGACAGGCAAACTCGTCGATTTTTTCATGTTTTAAGAGTCTGAAAAGTATCATAAAAAGAACGAATTTATATCTTGTCTATGTAATTTAAAGAGTCCAGACTAGACAACTCAGTGGTCTTTTCATATTTAGAGAGTCTGAAAAGATCGTAAAGAGAGACTCGGTGGTGGTCCCTTTGTCATAGTTGTTAACTTGGTGTGACAAAAGGTTAATAGTATACCCGGATCAGTCACTTTTTCATAAGTTAATCTATTGAACCCGGATAAAGAGAAACCTATTTTCAATAGATTTCGACCTCATTTTGTTATGAGTACAAAGCGACAGACTAAACTCTTTTTTCATCATAAATTTTTAATGAGTTACGCAACGACAAACTCAATACCTTCATCAAAATTTTTAATGAGTCAAATGAAGAAAACTCAAGGTATATTTTTCAGTTTAATGAGCGAGAAAAAGAGCAAAAAGAATGGCTCATCCCTTCTTCATAGTTTTACGAGCTCGAAGGAGGGGAAAAACTCAGGGATTTTTCAATTTAAGAGCGAGAAACAGTCCCAAAAAAGAAAGTGCTCTTGCTGCTGCCGTATATTTTTAACGAGCCCGATAACAAAAACTTGGGATTTTTCAGTTTTAACAGTGAGAAAAGTACCTAAAAGAATGCTCAGGTCATCTTCATCAAGTTTAACGAGCAGAAAGACTAAGCTCGAGATTTTTTTCAATTTAAAAAGCGAGAAAAAAGCACTTAAAAAGAATGCTCTTTTGGTCTTTTTCAGTTTATGAGATGGAAAAAGATCAAAAAGAGTTGCTCAGAGCATCATTGTATGTATTTAATGAGCGCAATGATGAAAACTCAGAGATGTTTCTATTTTCTAAAAAACAATAAAATATCACAAAAGGTGCTCTATTGAGAATTGCATAAAATTACACAGCGTATGCCTAGTGCAATACTAGGCATAATACTTCTTTAAGTACAGCCCATTTCGGGGTTCCTTGAGCGGGACTCCTTCCTAGTCTTGTAATTCATATGCCCCTTTTGAGAGGACATTCTTGACAATATAGGGATCTATCCATAACGGTTGGAGTGTGCCTACCCCCAAGAGATCTTGTTTTTGATCATAGAGTAACACAAGGTCGCCCCCTTGGTAAGAACGAAGCTTAACATTTTTGTTGTATTGGGATTTTACCTGCTGCTTGTGAGCTTCCAGTGCTAGTTTGACATCTTGATGGGTTTCGTCCAGCTGGGAAAGGTATAGTAAGCGTTCTTCTTTAGCAGTAGTGCCGGGTAGGAGTTCAACAGCTAGTTTCAGGGAAGGGATCTAACACTCAATGGGTAGAACTGCTTCTAGGCTGTAAACCAATTGAAAATGTGTAAAGCCTGTGGCAGTCTTTACTGAATTTCAGTATGCCCATAACTCTGAATATAACGTTCAGTGCCAATTGGTTTTATGGTTTCCTAAAAACATTCAGATCATGTTTTTCAAGACGTCATTTACGGCCTCTACTTGACCATTAGCTTGCGGGTAGTGTTATAGACATTTTTGGGCACTGTAACCCCAATCATAAATGTCCATACACCAAGGGCTCCTAAGTCCCTAAAGGTGTTGTTCCAACCCCTAAAAGAACAAGGTCAACTGATTACAGCTTCTCCTAGAAGTTCTCCATGAAAAACTACTCAGAACTGATCAAAACTGGACCATGTCACCTGCTCCATAGGCAAAGTGCCTTGCATCCCACCTAAATACACACAGTAGGTGCATTGCATTTCAAAAATCCCTTCTATGGGGTGCGATGGGTGAGAAGGGACAAATGGCGGGGTCAATCCGCAAGGTGGAGAAGCATGGAATCTTCCAGAAACTTCTCCTGTGACACTTGCCTCTTTGAATTCGACCAGGGATGAGTAAGAGATCATCAATCTCCAAGTGGAATCAAGAACTGTCAGAGGGAAGACACTAATCAAATATCAAGCTAACTCACCTCCCTTGCATACATCTATATATGGATCCCTCATCCCAGAGATCCAGAGGCTAGAATTTTGTATCTTGTAAGGAAGTGATGCTGGTTTATTGGTGCAATATCATAGTGTTGGGTGATCTAAGCTTTTCATGAGGTGAAGAAGGGCTTACTTGCTGAGAGGATGATGCTGGGTCAGAACAATTGGTTGTAATTCTCTTGGCTCTTTCTTGATTATCAATAAAGCTATTCAAGTTTTCCTCCATATACTTGTGTGATTGATGTTTTATGCATTTGTATGGTTAATATACATCTAATCCTATATTTCTTATGATAATAGATCTATGTTCTCGTATAGTGTTATGCTACTTTGATTCTATAGGTACTCTGTGAAGCTGGGTACACAAGAAAGCAAGTAGCAAAGGACTATCAGAAGAGAGAGGAATAGAGCAAGGAACCAAGCGCAAGACAGAGGTTGGTCTCCTTTATTCTTCTCTCATCTATATCTCATAAAGGAAAACGAAAGTAGTTTTAAGTTTGTTTGTTTCTAAGGTAGCTACCAGCTTTAGTGGGATTAGCAACTCTGCATAGACACTATTCCTGGTAACAGGTAGTAGGAAGATGATTGATCCTGACGGAAACCAAGCAGCAATGTTAAATCAGACATCATATGGTTTTGGAAGTGAGATCCATGGTCTGTAACGATTGCGCTGGTTACACCAAAATGACAGATAACCTGATTGAACAGGAATACTGTTGCATTTTCTCCATCGGTGCTATAGGTAGGAAGGGCTTCAGCCCATTTCGTGATAGTCCACAACTACTATGATATAGTTGTGTCAAGTGGAGGAAATGAGATTACAGGTGATGAAATCTATCCCCCGTTTGGTAAAAGGGCCAACGGAGACTACCAGGTGTAGTAGGGCTGGAGGGGCATGCATTTTCTTTGTGAATATTTGACAAGGATGGCATTGCTGGACGACCTTGACACAATCTTTGAACAAGGTCGGCCAATAATAGCATGCGCACAAGATTTTCTGTGCAGTGGATATGCCAGAAAGATGACCGCCACATGCCCTAGCATGGCAGTAATTTAAAATGTGCTCTGCCTCTTCATGATTGAGGCAATGTCAAAGAATTGTATCTGCATCACACCAATATAACGTATCGTTAATCACTAGATAGTGTCATGCTTGGTGACGGATGCAACGACGATCATCGGTCGTGAGTTTGTGGTGGAACCGTTGCACTTGGAGGTAGACAAGAATGTCTCCATACCAAGGATCAGTGATGTCGATAAGATAGATAGCTTCATCCAGGAGAGGATCGTGGGCTATCTCATTTGGATCGATAATGGGAAGGTCCGACAAGAGTTCGGAGAATAATAAGGAGTTCTTTGCCTTGGAAGCTGTGAAAACCAAATCGAATTGTTGGAGGATGACAATCCATTTTGAATATTTACCTCTAATTACTTGACGAGACAAAATATGTCTCATGGGATTCTCCAAGGCAATGACAATAGTCTGTCACAGCATGATGTAGTGTCGGAATCGGTTGATAGCGAAGACAACTATCAATGACAGCTTCTCCACATGTGAATATCTGAGCTCGGGCCCAGCCAAGCCTTTGGACAAATAATAGATCACATGTTCACTCTGGTCATCGTGTTCTTGAACCAAGACCATTCCAAGGGATGATGGTGAGGCTACCAGGTAAAGAACAAATTCATGGCTATAGTCGGGAGCGTTGAGGAGTGGGCTGATATAAGTGCCTTTTTCAAGGCATCAAATGATCGTTGAGCTTGCTCATCCCACAGATACGGCACCCCTTCCTTAAGAAGTCGCATGAAGTATTTCGTCAATTTGGCATAATTTATGATGAATCGTCGTAAAAAGTTTGCTTTCTCTTGCAAACGTTGGAGCTGAAGAATGGATTGTGGTTCCAGCAATTGAACAATTGCTTTTACCTTATCAGGATCAACCCTAATCCCATACTTAGAGACAATGAATCCAAGAAAGTGTCCAAATTTGACGAAGAAAATGCATTTATGCGGATTCAGGAAGATGTTATAAAACCGGCACCTTAGAAAGATTGCTCTTAAATGGTTAAGGTGTTGCATTCGTAACTTGGAATGGGCTAGAAGGTCATCCAAGTAAACTTGAATGATATGCCTGATAACATGAAATGTGTAATCCATGGCTCTTTGAAAAATCGCTCCAGCATTCTTTAAATAGAATGGGAGTTTTCTATAGGCAAAGACACCCTAGGGGCATACGAAGGCAGATTTATGTTGGTCGTTGGGCTTTATAGCGATCTGGTTATAACCAGAGAATCCATCCATAAATGAAAATGATTCACAACCAGCACAGTCATCGATGATTTGGTCGATGAACGGGGTCAGATAATTATCCTTACGACACACGGCATTCAAGTCTTGATGATCGACACATACACGGATGGTTCCTTGTTTTTTATCTACAGGAACCAAATTGGAAACCCATTTCGTTAAAGGAATGGGATAAACGAATCCAGCATGTAACAATTTTTCCACTTCGGCTTTTATGGCTGTCATTTTGCAGGGATGGACCGGTCAAAGTCTTTGATGGACAGGTTTTACATTATCGTAAAGCTTGATCTCATGCTCGACAATAGAAGGATCTATGCCTAGCATTTCCTCATAAGACTAGGTGAATACATCACGGAATTCCTTAAATAGGAAAGTGAAGCTTGTAATTTCCTCAGGGTTGCAATCGGCTCCAACCTGGATGTTTTCCATGATGCTTGTCTTGACAGAAATATCGATGAGAAATGTCTTTGAAATATTGCCCATGTTTCCTTCTGCATCCAAAGTTTGGATGGTTGTATAAGGTGAGGAAACGATTTCTGGTATGTTAAGAGACAGGATTTGAAGAGGCATTGTGTCTGAATTAGATATCGAAACACGATGATGCAAATCCTCCCAAGGTCGCTCTTCTAAACTCATGATTTATCAAATAGCTTCATCCGTAGGGAGGACTTGATTGAGGAGATCAAAAGAAGGCACGGTTATGGAAGGGTGGTGGTACCATCGGCAGTAACGAACATGACTGGAGGTTTGGATGTGGATTGAATGGCTTGGTTGGCCAATTCAGCTGGTGACAGCGACATCTAGTCTTTGAATGCGTCAAGGTCTGAAGGAGCTAGCAGGATCCATGGATCAGTCAGTTCATGAGGAATAGATGAAAGCATATTGATCGATTGTGGAACCTTTGGCAGCTAAAGAGGAAAGCAACCCATTAGTAGATCGGTACCTAAACTGACATAAGAGTCAGTTCCACCTCCTACTAGGGGTACAGAGCCACTTGGTAATGGTGAATAATCGGGGGTGCAGAAAGACAACTGATCTACTATAACTACCCTTCCATCCAATGGAAATTGGATGATACGAAAGATAGTAGATACGACGACTGTCATGGTATATGTCCAACTGTGACCCAGCAAGAGATTATAGTCGGGTTTTTTGTCCACGACTTCTATGTCCACCGTTATGGTTTTCCCATACAAAGTGATGGGGAAACTGGCTAAGTACCCTTTTGGGATAAAGGTCTGGCCGTCGAAAGCTTTCATGGAGTTAAACAACGGGGTTAGGGTTGGAGAACCTGGGGCGAGCCAACATGAAGCCGACATGACGTAGGTAGAAGCACCTTCTTCGATGACAGTTCTGTGTATACCTTTACCTTTAGAAGTGATATGCACCTGGAATGCAAGCTAGTGAGAAAGGGGAGGTTTACAGTTGTCCATGTCAAAAATAGCAAGCATGGAATCCATTGGGTCAATACCTCCAATAGCTAAAAGCAAAGCTTTCCATTGTGTTGGGCATGTTTGTAATACTTTGAGTGCCGACATAGCCGACGGCGCTTGCACCAAATCCTCTACGATGTTGTAGTGTTGGGCAGCATGTGCAGATGTATTGTGCATTGTGCATCGAAGTGCCCCTTTTGGGGGTCTAATTACAAAGTCCTCAACTGGCCTTTCGATATGAAAATCGTTGGGCGGCAATGGGTTTTGACCTTAGGATGGTTCTGCTGCTGGAGCGACAGGAGCTCCATAAGATTTGGCTCTTGTGGCAAGTTCTACAATTTCAAATGTGTAAACGGTAGAAGATCCTTCACCAGTTGAAGGATGTTGCAAACCATCATTTCCCCCTTGCAGGGGTTGCGGTTGGTTGGCAATAAGATTTTGTTGTTTTTTAGTAGGAAAAGGATTTCTAAGGACAGCATGTGCCTTACTAGAATCCCTTCTGGCAAGGTAGTCTATGCATTCCTGAAGCTGTGGATAACGGCAAGTCGCGTGGTCTTCAGCACAGAGTTTACATGGATATCTGGTGGGTTTATCCTTTTCCTCATCAGTAGGCACAACGGCCTTCTGTTTTGGGTTGGGCTGCTTGGGTGACTACTCTTTAGAAGGAGCGATATTTTTCTTATTCTTCTTGTTCTTGCCACTATATTTTTACGTAGACTAAAAAAAGTTTATCGCAGTGGTAGGAAGAGCAGTCCTATTGGTAGAGGGGTCCACTGCCAACTTGGCAATGGAACCACTGATTTGTTTTATAGCAGCCCCAGAGGTTGCACTGACAATCCCGTCGACGTGCAGTGTGTGGTGATGAGTGGCGAAAGAATTGGGGTTCTCAGGAGCATTGGGGATTATGTCGTAAAGAGTGCTAGACTGTGAATATATCAAATCTAAGTGTTGGGCACGATGTATGGATTGGTCTTCTATGACCGCACCACCTAGAGTGACATCTCTAGCAATTTGCGAGAATAAGGACTTGTAGAACTAGCCCGTTAAGAGAAAGTCTGGGATGGGAGCTTTTACTAACCTCCGCCAACGTCTCCATTCATGAATATGATCGGAGATGTGGGTGGCGGTATCCTGACGAAATGAAGTGAGGAGCTCTGTCCCAGTCTCATAGCGGATTGGTAACTGGAAGTGCTTTAGGAATTCCATCGCTAAAGTGTCAAAGGTGTTTACTAATGCGCGTGGTAACTCAATATACCATTTCACTGCGTTGCTAGTGAGGGTGTGGGGAAAAATATGTAACCAGACACTATCATCCACCATAGAGTTTGAAACACACCAGAGATAGTAGGTGGTGATGTGGGTGCTCAAATCCTCCCCTTGTTTTCCATTGAACTTTGGGACTTCCGTTGGTATTTTATGCGGGATCAGCAGCCATTGTAAGTTTTGATAGATGGCGTTTTTTGTCAACTTGTATAAGTCAGGTATATCCAACATTGCCAAGAAAGGCAGAGAGTTAGGTGCCCCCGACTCGGACCATGGTGATGAAGGATGACTTGAGGAGCTTTGTGCTCCTGCCATCATTTGGTTCCCCATAGTGTACATGGGTTGTGTGCTGTAGCAGTTGCTTTGCGGTATGGTGTTCTAGAGTGGATTTCCATGAGGATTATGATAATGGGGTATGAAATTATCCCCAGTATAAGCAGTGCCGCCTTGACTCATTTGAGTATGTGAGTAGGGTGCCCCCATGGACTAGTTGGGAACCCCTTGTGGATTCCCACCTGACACAAAACTAACCATTTGTCCTTGATTGATAGAGGGAATTCTCATGTCAACTAGGGACTAAGCATGCATTCTTGAGAACAGAGGCAGAATTGTTACGTTCCCTACTGGCATGTGCATATTGGGAACCCCCCAAGGTATATGAGTCTAGGGTTTGAACTGTACATTAGCAGCCGACCATATTGTTGGTAAATGAGAACCGCGCCCATAGTGTTGTATTGAGTGTTATAAGGAGCACTATATGTGGCGCTTGTCGAAGGTATGTAGTGTGGCACCATAGGGGTGGAACCTGGTATCTGCTGGGTTCCACTCATAGAGGGTGTCGTGTGAGTGGTTGTACCTGGGACAAACAGGATAGCAAGATTCGCCATTACCGGTGTTATGGAGATTGTCGACTAGGGGAGTGGTAAAGGACCAAAAGTGTCCCTAAAGTTCAACAACCCGTTAGTCATTGACTGAATAGATGGAAATGTTCCAACTACTAAAGCAAGCAGTACTGGTGCCACCAGAATCAAGAGTGGGTCCAACTGACTTGTGAGCGGAGGGTTAAAATGAGGAAGAAATCCTTCCGTGAAGAAATCCTCTGGAAAATTTGAATCGTCAGTTGTCCAAATAGATCCCGTGTGAGTTCTGGGAGACTGATTCCCCGAAGATGGGGAATCCAGTTCACTGGAGCTCGGTGGATCCTCCACAATGAGTGGAGGAAGTCCTAACAATTGTCTAGAGTGACGATGAGGGTCGAATGTAGCCACGATGACCATTAATTTTATCAATAAATTGTATCGTGATTTTCGTTAAAGTCTCAAAATGATAACACTCGGGTACCTAATATAAAAAACACACTAAGTCTATCAATCAGCAAACAGAGGGAAAATACCTCATCTGATAAGCACCAATCACCAGAGATGAAACCTAGTATCTCAATGAATGACAGAGAAGGATTTCCATATGTACAGTTATGGTTACTTTAGAGCTTCGTCCGAACCTTAGATTGAGGGGCCAAGTACTCTCGTGAAGACGAGCACCCTCCCAAAAACTAAAGACAAAGTAGGTCCGTCTATGTTAGGTACTAGGATAGCTCATCCCAGTCACCTTGTGTAAGTCCATATAAGTTTGGCCACTAGAGATACCTCAAATCCAGACATCACTGAGGCGACATAGTCATAGACAGCATGCTATGTGGGCAGGATACCTGAGTCCCCAACTCAGTTCCGAAATCCCCAAAGGGACCCCCAGTACACAAAATGCCCAAAGGATTTGTAAGAGAAGGTGAGATACCTTCAATTGCAATCTGATGTTGTCTCTTATTTTGCTCCATTTTTATTGGAGTGGTCCCAGTAATATGAGTGCAGAAGGAATTTTTCGCTCGTTAACGACACTAGTTTTGGTTTTCAACCTTGGGTAGTTCACTCACATGCTTATGCCAAGATCCTAGCCTATTTAATGTTGGTTTGCTCAAAAGAGTAACTAACTGATTTTAATGTAAATTTTATGTGTACTTGATTATTTGTCTTTGGTAGGGGTGTTGAGTATGAAATATGGTGAGACTCTTGACTCAATAAATCATGCAAAAACAATTCTTTGAAAAAAAAAATCAATTTGATGCAAACAAGCTTTATTCTACATATTCATATTTTTCACATATTCATAGTTTCATCTATGCATCTATAGTCTTTCCACACATGGATAACCAAAAGATTCTTTTCCAATATTTCACAACAACTGTTGAAAACCAAAATGAAGTAGCTCACAACTATTTAAAATAGAAGGATGAATACAAAATATCAGTCTTTCTTTCAGAAAAAAAATGTTTTTTAAGAGAGAAAAACCAAAACTTTTTCCTAAAAATAAATTTCTAGGACACCAATTTTGCTGACATAATATATTTACAGATCTTATTCCAGCCCATGAGAAGATTTTCCATCCCTTTTGGTCCATAGATACTACTAGAAATGAAGGAAAAGGGAGACTAACGCTCTATAAGAGTGGTTACAGAGAGTTAGAAGGGTCACTAACGCTCCGTGTACATAGGCACAGTGCTTTAAAAATCTTTGTGTAGCCTGGTAACCTGCATTAGTGTGGGAAATATTTCACAACAAGGGTTTCCAAGATCAGTTTATGAGATGAATGTATACTATTAGGATGCGACAAGATATTTGGTGGATCAGAAAAGGATTGTTGAAGAATAGGGAGCTCTTAGAAGAAAGAGAGAACAGAGAAGAGTCAGGGTGAATCGGGAACTGGATGTATAGTCCCTAGTGCAGTCGCCAATTCTGCTATGGGGCAAAATGCACAGTGTATGGAGAATGAAAACTACACTCAAACACCTTCCCGGGACCTTCGACAGACCGTAAGGTTATCTGCAGAAGCTACCAAGTTATACACATGTTCATCTATCAAATATAAGTTAACAAAGTATGGAAAGAGGATTACCTCAAGTCTCCTTCTAGATTTGTTTGGAGATCGCTATGCAACCAAGAAGAACTCCCTCAAAGCTGGCTCCAAATCAATTCTTGCAAAAAGGAAAGGAAAACACAATCACAACATACAATCGTGAAAAATAATATAAGAATGCACAATGAACATCTATTTGTATACAACTAAACTACTCATCTAAACAAGTATCGAAATGAGCAACTCAATGAACAATGTTACCAACACTATGGAGTAGGGAACACAACTGTAGTTCTGTATTAATAATGGAAGAGTGATTACAACCATCCATTGTATCAGTCTTCCCTTACCCCTTCTTCTCTCTCTCTCTCTCTCTCTCTCTCTCTCTCTCTCTCTCTCTCTCTCTCTGTTATGAAACCAGCTCAAGAAAAGATAGAAAAGATAGATCAATGCCTTAGAATTTAGCCTCTTCGAGGGGGAAACCTCCTTTACATTACATAAATGAAAAATTCTTTGATGATACAAATGACAAAACCTCCTTTCTATATATAGGAGTCTAAGGAGTCACAATATAATCCAGCCGACCTAACAATAATAATATAAAGCCACAAAAATAACAATAGAGGGATTCTATGGGGCACAGAAATAACAACATGGGGGTAATAGGGGCACAACAATATAAATAAGGGGTATAATTACAATAGTAATGGGGTAATCACTAGTATTATAGGGACCCAACATGCCCCTCTCCTTTAAAAAAGTGTTGTCCTCAATGCTTGAGTAGTTCTGGATACTTCTACATAAAATTCTCATCCTCCCATGTGGAATCTTTAGCGGATAAGTTCTTCCACTTGATAAGATACTCTGAAATTGATCGATTTCGTAGCTGTCGAGTTCTTCTGTGACTGCTTCCGGTTCCAATATAATTTTTCCTTCCTCATCAAGTTCTGGCAATATTGTTTGCACTGGGAGCTTGTCACCTATAACCTTCTTTAAACATGAAACATGGAAAACTGGGTGCAATCGAGAAGCTGCAGGAAGCTCCAATTTGTATGCCATAGTACCAATCTTTTGCAACACCTTGTACGGACCATAATACTTTGGTGATAATTTATTATCCTTCTTAGCTTGCTTTAGGGACATTTGCTTATATGGTTGTAGCCATAGGAATACCCAATCACCTACATCAAAACTTCTTTCACTGCGATGTTGATCTGCCTGTTGTTTCATTCTATTTTGTGCCAACACGAGGTTATCCTTTAAGAGTTGGAGGACTTGTTGTTGATGTTCGATGTGATGTTCCACTGCCTGAACCTTAGAATTTTCTCTTAAATATGATGTGATGGATGGTGGTTGATACCCATAAAGTGCCATAAATGGGGTCATTTTTGTTGCTGTATGGAAGGAAGTGTTAAACCACCATTCAGCCAGAGGCAACCATTTGACCCATTATGTCTCTTTATCAGATACAAAGCAACGAAGATATCCTTCCAAACATTTGTTTACTATCTCAGTTTGCCCATCAGATTGAGTATGATAAGATGAGCTATGAGCTAACTGAGTACCAAGACAAGAAAATAATTCTGTCCAAAAATTTCCAGTGAAAATGGGATCTCTGTCACTTACAATAATCTTTGGGTTTCCATGTAGCTTTTGAATTGTTTCCATAAATGCAGTAGAAACTGTACTGGCTTTAAATGGATGTGATAATGCACGAAAATGTGCATACTTGGTAAGTCTATCAACTACCACCATGATGACACTCTTTCCCTCAGACTTGGGTAAACCTGTGATAAAATCCATTGAAACCTCCTCCCAACGTTGGCTTGGAATGGTTAAAGGTTGTAATAGACCCGGTGTCTTAATTGTTTCAACTTTATTTTGTTGGCAAACCAAACATTCCGCCACAAACTTTTGAATATCTGATTTAAGGCCATCCCAAAAAAATTCCTTCTTAACCCTGTGGTAAGTTTTTAAAAATCCTGAGTTCCCTCCTAAGGGAGAAGTGTGAAATTCCATAAGAATCTTTTGTTTTAGCTGGGGATTCTTACAGAGGTATAAGCGATCTTTGTACCATAATGAATCATTTTGCCAGCTAAATGTATCAGACGTACTGGAATCTTTTTGTAGCTTTCGAATAAGTGCCCACACTTCTTCATCATTCTTCCATTCCTCCCTTGCTTCGTTTATCCAATCTGGTTGGATAATAGAAATGGCGCACGACAATGCTTCCACATCCTCATCCTTTCTTGAGAGTGCATCTGCCACCACATTTTGCTTCCCTTTTCTGTAGATGATTTCAAAGTCATAACCCAACATCTTTGTGACCCACTTTTGTTGCTCTTCAGAGGATAATCTTTGTTCTAAAAAGTATTTAAGGCTATCATGATCCGTTTTTGCCTTGAAGTGTCTTCCCATTAGGTAGGGTCGCCATTTCTTAAGTGCATGGAGTATTGCCAACATTTCCTTCTCATAAATAGCTTTGCTTAAAAAATTTCCCTTGATTGGACAACTTTCAAAAGAAATGGGTCTTTCATCTTGCATTAGAACAGCACCAATTCCATTTCCTGAAGCATCACATTCCACAATAAAGGTTTTTGTGAAGTCCGGTGTAGCTAAGACCCGTGCTTGGCACATTTCCTCTTTAAGATGTTCAAAGGCCTTTGTTGCTTCTGGAGTCCATGAAAATGCATCTTTCTTCAATAATGTTGTTAGAGGTGCTGCTATTCTCCCATAATTCTTAACAAACTTGTGATAATACCCTGTGAACCCAAGAAATCCTCGCAGATGCTTTATGGATGTGGGGATTTTCCATTCCTTAATGGCTTTAATTTTGCTAGGGTCTACCTTAACTCCTTCATGAGATACAATATGACCCAGATATTCCACCTCCTGGACTCCAAAGAAACATTTGGATCTTTTTGCATATAATTGTTTCTCCTCCAATAGTTGTAGCACCCTGTCAACATGTTCAACATGATCCTTCCAAGACTTGCTGTAGATTAGTATATCATCAAAAAATACTAACACAAATTTTCTAAGGAATGGTTTGAAAATTGAATTCATCAAACCTTGAAATGTTGAAGGTGCATTAGTAAGGCCAAAAGGCATGACCAAAAATTCATAATGACCCTCATGAGTTCTAAATGCCATTTTCGGAATGTCTTCAATCTTCATTCTGATTTGATGATATCCCGAATGAAGATCCAACTTGGTGAAGTAAATTGATCCATGCAATTCATCCAGTAAGTCATCAATGACAGGAATGGGGAACTTATCTTTAATAGTGAGCTTGTTGAGCTCCCTATAATCCGGACACATGCGCCATGATCCATCCTTCTTGTGCACCAATACTACTAGAGTAGAGAAAGAACTTAGACTTGGTTGAATTATACCAGCCTCTAGCATTTCTGCAACCATACGTTCAATTTCACTTTTTTGGACATAGGGATATCTGTATGGCCTGATGTTTGGAGGAACACTTCCTGGAATAAGATGAATAGCATGATCATGATCACGCATAGGTGGGAGACCTTTGGGAGTCTCAAATACCTTGGAATGATTGTCCAGGACTTCTTGGAGATCTGGAGAAATAGATGATTCCGATGTGGAAACATCTGGCGAACATAATTGTGCAATTACACCTCTTTGCTCCTTTTTTAGAAGCTTTGTCATACCATTAGAGCTGATTATCTTTCCTGGTTTCCCTACAATACCCCTTAATTCAACTTCCTTTCCTTCCGTAGAAAATTTGATGAAAAGTTCTTGAAAATTAAAAGCTATTGTACCCAAGGATTTTAGCCATTGGACTCCTAGTACAACATCAGCACCTCCCATTGGAATGGAAAGCATTGGGCTAGTCAATACATATTCTCCCATGGATAGCATGATATTATGGCACTTCCAGAGCAATTTATTGTTCCTCCATTTGCAATCATCACTTGACACTCTGGTGCTGGATATAGGAAGCAATTCAATTCTTTTGCTACCCTACAATAAAATTGTGGGTGCTTCCTGAATCAATCAACACCATTACCTTTTTCTTCTTGATTGTCCTTCTATCTTGATGGTTTGAGGAGTGGTAGTTCCCGCCAAGGCATTACAAGATATGGTCGGATTTATTTTTTCTTCATCTAGGTTTTGTTCCTGGAGTATATCTTCTTCCTTTGACCTTTCTTGCTCCTTTTCTTCTTCCTCTTCACAATCTATGTAGAATAATTTCTTCTCAGCACACTTATGACCTTTAGTGTATTTGCTATCACAACTGTAACAAAGCCCTTTTGCTCTTTTTTCTTCCAATTATTGTGGTGTCAACCTTATAGGTTGTGGAAGACTAGGGGCAACAACACTTCCGTCTTTATAGTTGTGAGTGGTATGCTTCCTGGTTGCCATAATTTTTCTTTCCATTTTTCTTGCTAACCTGAATGCCTTCTCTAATGAATCAGGTTCCCAAAGGCGAACATCATGTTGGATATTATCCTTTAAAGACCCTATGAACACATCAATCCTATGCTCCTCTGGAATATCTTTTACCCTTATGTTCAATTTTTGGAACTCCTCAATGTGCTCCATTACTGAACCCTTTTGTTTGAGACTTATCAATTGGCTAAAAAAGTGTTGCTTTTTGTATCTTCATAATGTGCTATCAATTCTTCCGTAAAAATTGCCCAAGTGATAAATTTTTTACGAGAGCAAAGCCATTGATACCATACAAAATGATTTGGTTCCAAATATATAGTTTCCATACGTACCTTTAGTGTGTTTTGCACATTATTGAGATCGAAGAACTGCTCCATCTGTAATATCCATGTGGCGGGATCCTTGCCATCAAACTTCCTCATATCGATTTTTGGAATATGTTGGGTCTTCGATCCAACATTAGCGTCTATGGAATCATGATTAACATTACTTTTTTTCACATCATGAGTTTCCTTTACAACCTTTTCACCATTAGTAAGTATTTCTTGTAGAAAATTCGTCAAATCTGTCTTCAAATCTGCCATGTCTGTCTTCAAATCTACCATGTCTCTCTTCAAATCTATCTTCGAATCATCCATCTTAGCTTCCATGCCCTTTATCTTAGATTCCACGCCATTTATCTTAGATTCCACGCCACTTATCTTAGCTTCTGTTAGCTTTTGTGAGCGTGACATTTGTTGCACTTGTTCTTGTAATTTTGATATATCATGTAGCATTTCTTCCTCTTCTTCATGAGTCATGCTAGAGATTTTAGGTTCCTTACTAGGTCTTTGCATTTTCTTTCCTCGGGGCATCAGTTACCGATAATAATGCTTTACTATGCCCTTTGAATTCCCTTAAACCAAGCTTACACAAAAATTTAAAAAAAACTACACACCTTTTTTCACTTTATAGAAGCCTGATAGTAAATCTGATGTATCTCTGTAATTTTAGATCATCCAGTTCTGAAATTGTGATCTATAGTAGCCTTCTACATCCTCTTTCCAATGCCACAAGTTTGACCCAAATTGGATTCTCCAAGGAAGAGTTATGTGAAATCTCCCACAGTGACTTGCTTTTAGACTAGTTCAGTAGAGCGAACTTGTACGACGTGCCACAAGTTACTGTTTCAATCTTTTAATCTAAAACACACATACAAGAAACTAAAATTTGTCATCTTTCTGTACCTTCTTACAAAATTTCAATCCGATCCCCAGAGAGAATGTTATGACGATTTTCCCCAGGTCACCTGTTTTGAATGTAATTCAGGAGTCTGGAAAAAGACCAACTTCCTCAGATCATATCTCCGCAAATCTTGTGCGAAAAGCTCTGAAATTAGGACCCAAGGTTCAGCGCGATTTCTTCTCAAATGGGTTTTTCTTGCAACTTCTGAAACGTCACAGAAAAAAATTATAGCGAAAATGCCACGATGACCTGTTTGGAGCAGCGAAACCTTAGAATCCAAAGCTCTGATACCAAATGTTATGAAACCATCTCAAGAAAAGATAGAAAAGATAGATCAACGCCTTAGAATTCAGCCTCTTCGAGGGGGAAACCTCCTTTACATTACATAAATGAACAATTCTTTGATGATACAAATGACAAAACCTCCTTTCTATATATAGGAGTCTAAGGAGTCACAATATAATCCAGCCGACCTAACAATAATAATATAAAGCCACAAAAATAACAATAGAGGGATTCTATGGGGCACAGAAATAACAACATGGGGGTAATAGGGGCACAACAATATAAATAAGGGGTATAACTACAATAGTAATGGGGTAATCACTAGTATTATAGGGACCCAACACTCTCTCTCTCTCTCTCTCTCTCTCTCTCTCTTAGCTCACTTCTTCATGTGTATGACAGTTCACAACAGCTTAGTGGGCTATCCTTTCAAATGCTCTAACCCCTTTCACAATAACCCTCACCTTTCTTATATAGCAATCGAGTTAGTTTTTCCAAGCTCCTCCTAGAGTTCACTAGGGAAAAAGCAATGAACTTGCTCCGCTTTTCATCTCTTTCCCATTTGCCTTCTTTTCTTAGATTAGAAATCCTCCAAATATCTTGATTTTGGATGTTTCCTTGCTTTTCTTGAGCAAATTTAGGGATAAATATCTAGATATTTTTGATTCAATTCATTGGCTTGACCCATTGAACTTCCCTTAGTTTCACTAACGCTGCCCCTTCACTAGTAACATGAGTTAGTAGGGTCACTAACGCTCCCTTAGGCTTGGAAACAAGCTTTATAAAGAAGGTTTTCAGTGTGTGTTATAGACATATTTGGGCACATAAACCCAAAACTTATATGTCGATATATTAGAGCTCATCAACCCCTAAAAGAGTTGTTTCATACCCTAAAAGAACATAGTCACCTGAATACATCATTCCCCAAAAATTCCATCTGAGAAACCATCCAGAAATTGCCTAAACTAAACCATACTAACTTCTCCATGGGCAAAGTGCGATTCATACTGAGTGGTACACTGCCAAAGTGCAATGAATACTATTTAGGACTTCTATACGGTGTGATGGGTGAGGATGGACAAATTTCTGGGATAGTTTGTTAGTTGGTTGCTCACAGAATCTTCTAGAAACTTCTCCTATGCCACTTGCCTCTCTGAATTCACCCAAGGATGAACAAGGGATCTAGGAAACCCTCTCCAATCCCTTCTCTTTTAGAACCAATTGTAACAAGTGGAATGACACTAATCAAACCCCATGGATGACTCACACCCTTGCAAACATCTATAAATGAATCTCCAATCCAAGAGATCAAGGAGGCTGGAATGTTGTGAATTGCAAGTAAGTGCTGATAGTTTGTAATTGAGGAGAGTGCATTGTATTCTTTTCGAAGTGAACTTGCTATTTCATGAGGTGAAGAAGGATTGAATTTGGGAGGATGGCGCTGGATGAGACAACTAGGTTCTAATTCTCCTTTCTATTAATAATGCTCTTCAAGTTTTCTCCCATATGATTGTGCAATTCTGAATGCTATCATTTGTAAATGTTATCATTTGTTCATTATATATCTGATTCTATAATGTTTATGCTGTAATAGATCACGATGCTTTGACGGTTCTTTGTTGTTGTACTTGTGTAGGTACTCTCCAAGTGTGTTAAGTATGGGGAGGAGTTGTAGGATCTACCAAAGGAGAGAGAGATCAAGCAAGGGATTAAGCAGAAGTTCCAGGTTGGTTCAATTATCTTTCTCTTATCTGTTACACATAGGAAAAATCATTGAATTGCTTTAAAAAAAATTTTCTAGGGTAGTTGCCAAACATAGAGGGTTAGTCGTTCGACAAGACACTAATTTTCCTAGAAATAGTGTGCAACCAGCCTTAGTGTGGAATCAAGGCCTGAAATTGTGGTCTTTGCTTCAATCATAATGTATTTCACCTCTGAGTTGATGAGGAGGTCATTTTGTTGTATAACAGTGCCTTAGTTGAGTATCCTCATTGCCTCACCTATCACGGGCCCTATTCTATTGACATCAGCTCATTTACTCCAGAAGAACGGCTTAGAGGGAGGTGTATCATGGTTCCAGCTTCAGTCTTGTTCAGTGCCTTGGATTGAGTAGAAGGTCTCATTATTTCCCTTTAACTTGGTTGTTTCATGTTTGTGATTCATACACTTGATGGTCTAGTGATGCAGCTAATTGTACCAATGATTCTTGGGTGTGCGTGAGATGTTTCAGACCTCATGAGGGGGTAGACCTTCAAGAAAACCCCCAAATGCCCTGATGCATTCCTATTATGCTACAACCTCAGATGCAGTTCCACAAAGTTGATGGGTTCGGTTCCTACTGATCGAAGTGTTCATAGCATGCGCGTCTCCTTCAGATGATCCATTTAGTTTGCAGAGCACTCTCCTATTCAGCAGGGCTTCTTTGGTTGTTTTTATGCTCCCTCCAACCCATTTTTTGAGGGAAGGGACTTCCTATTTCATATACTTGTAAGTTTCAACCCTATATAGAAATTACCTGCATACAAATTCTAAGAACAGAAAATAAACAATGCGAGAGCATAACACATAAAACACATATACATAGAGATTATCCCGTGGATCCCAAAATTGGGACTACCAGCTTGATTTTTCATTATGTTCCTTTCAAAGTTACAATACATATTTATACATGCCAAAGCAGCCAATACCATGGACCAAAAATCATCGTGTCCAAAACCATGGGCCGAAAAACCATCGCATCTAAAACCATGTGCGAAAATCATGCACAAAACCATAGGTGGGTCTTCCCAACCTAACATAGGGTCCAAAACCAAAATTTTCCAGGGCGCTGCCCCAAACCCCATAGAGTGGGGTTTCCTGCACCCCTCAAACCCCCTGTGACTCCCCCCGCTATGAAATCGGCACAATGAAGCGGGGGGCAGAAACCCCCCAGTTAACTACGCGGGCTAGTCGTGGAAAGAATCTAACACAACCCAACATTCTCCCACTTGTTGTTTTCTTTCCGCAGGGGGCCAAAGTAGAGCTTAGTCATTTATCCAGCCCTGAAACGCCCATTGTTTCTCTACACCAAGAGAATTTCCCAGAGATAACATATTTTGTCAATGCATCTGCAGCATTCTTCAAAGTGTCCACCTTTATCAGCAACACCTTTTTGTCTTCTATCATATCCCTCACAAAGTGATACTGAACATCAATGTGCTTTGTCTTTGAATGGTAAGTAGCATTCTTTGCCAAGAAAATTACACTTTGGCTGTCACAGTCTATCCTTATAGCTCCCTGTACTAACCTCATACTTTAACACAATGTATGCAACCAAACTGCTTCCTTGCTTGCATGAGTGGCTGCCACGTATTCTGCCTCTGTAGTTGATAGTGCCACTACAGATTGTTTCTTACTCATCCAACTAACTGCACCTCCAAATAGGTTAAACACATACCCAATTGTAGATCTTCTCTGATCCAGATCTCCAGCCCAGTCCACATCAACAAAGCCACGGATATCCAAAATTTTGTCCAATCCTGGTGTTCCTTGGTAGCACAAACCGTAATCACTATTGCCACACAAATACCTGAAAACCCACTTCACTGTTGTCTAATGCTCCTTCCCTAGTTTTGACATAAACCTACTCAATACTCCCACTTCATGGACAATGCTTGATCTAGTACAGACCATCGCATACATCAGGCTACTGACTACACTTGCATATGGAACATGGGACACATCCTCTTCCTCTTCTTGTGTCTTGGGACACTATTCAACAAATATCTTTACACCTATAGGAATAGGAACCTTCACTGGTTTACTATCCTTCATATTAAACCTATACAATATTGTCTCGACATACTTCCTCTAGCTTAACCAGAGCTTCCTCTTTGCCCGATCTCTTTTAATTTCCATGCCCAAAATATAGTTTGCAGCACCAAGATCTTTCATGTCGAATTTGGAGGACAATTGGGTCTTCAAATCCTGGATAATTTCTTTGTCATTTCCAACCAACAACATATCATCCACATACAAGACCAGATAAATAACACGGTCACAAATTAATTTAAAATACACACAGTGATCTTCTTTGCTTCTGGTGAAGCCAAGTCCCCGTATAAATGTATCAAATTTCTGATACCACATACTTGGGGACTGTTTTAATCCATACTGAGACTTCTTTAACTTGCATACCAGTTCTTTGTTACCCTTCATCGCAAAACCTTCAGCTCGCTTCATGTAGATCTCCTCTTCCAGATCCCCTTGAAGAAAATTTGTATTCACATCCATTTGTTCTACCTCAAAATCAAAAGTAGTAGCAACAAATAAAAGTAATCTAATAGAAGCTACCTTGGCAATAGGAGAGAAAATATTAACAAATTCAATTCTCGGCACCTGGGAATAACCTTTCTATACTAACAGAGATTTGTATTTCTCCACCTTTCCTACTACATTTGTCTTCTTCTTGAACACCCATTTGCTGCCAATGGGTTTCCTTTCAGCTGACAACTCCACTAGATCCCAAACCTCATTTTTGTGCAAATATGACATTTCATCAACCATGGCATCTTTCCAGAGTTTTCCATCCTCTGAATCTATTGCTTCCTTCACAATTCTGGGATCATCATTAGTAATAGATAAATCAAAATTTGAACAGAAAGAAGATGGACTATACCTTTCTGGTTGCCTTCTTTCTCGAACTGATCTTCTCAAACCCAGAGTTTGTGGCTCTTCGTCTTCTGATTCCTCCTCTGTTCTAGAGTCTGATTCTTCCTCCTTTAGCTCAAACTCTATCTTCTCAGATTCGTTTTGTTGGACTTCATGTTTAATAACATCTTTCACCTCTCTAAACACCACATCTCGGCTGTACACAACCTTCCTTGTTACTAGGTTCCAAAGCTTATAACCCTTTAAACCATCCTTATACTTTTCAGATTTACTACCCAACTTGGTTCATTTCTCCTTTGGAACATGTACATATGCATCACATCAAAATACCCTTAGATGTGAAAGACAGGGTTTCTTACCATTCCATACCTCTTGTGGAGTCTTATCCTCCAACACTTGAAGGTGATCAATTGACCAGGTAACATGTTGTCTCCACCGCCTCTGCCCAGAATTCTTGTCCTAACATAACACCACTCAGCATGCTTCTTGCCCTTTCCATCAATGTCTTGTTCATTCTTTTGCAACTCCATTTTGCTAAGGTGTATATGGAGTAGTCTTCTGTCGTGCTATACCACACTTCTTATAGAATTCTTCAAATTCATTACTATAAAACTCTCCACCGTTATCTGTCCTCAACACCTATATCTTCTTCTCTATCTGGTTTTCCACCAGAGCCTTAAATTCTTTAAACCTGTCAAAGATTTCAAATTTCTTCTTAAGGAAATATATCCATGTATTCCTTGAGAAATCATCTATAAAAGATATGTAGTACACAGACTTACCCAGTGATGGAACCTTCACAGGTCCAAACACATCACTGTGCACAAGCTCTAATATATGTTTCACCCTCTTACCACCAGAGGAGAAACTCACCCGATTCTACTTCCCATATACACAATTTTCACAGATATCAAAATCCAAAGAGCTATTACTCATACCTTCTAACATACCTTTACCATGAAGTATTCGAAGGCCCTTCTCTCCAATATGTCCAAGCCTTTGATGCCACAAAATTGTCTTCTCTCCAAAGACCACTAGATGTTCTTCTCCTCTTTCAGGAACCACAGAAGTGTTGCACCCATCAACAATAGTGCTACCTTGCATCTTGTACAGAGTTGCAATCTGAACTCCCCGCATCAATACCAGTGCTCCCCGAACCATCATGCATGTATCCTTCTCAAACACTGTTTTTACACCTGCATCATCTAGTTCGCTTGCAGAAACAGATTTATGGCCAATTCAGGGATATGAAAAACACACGGAAGTGTTCTAACCCTTCCACCTTGCAACTTCAACTTTACTTTTCCACAACTAATGATTCTAGCCTTCCTATCTGTTGGTTGTGTTATATTCTTTCCACGTAGTTAACAGGGGGTTTGAGGGGCACCCGCAACCCCACTTTATGGGGTTCGGGGTAGCACCCCAGAAAATTTTGGTTTTGGACCATATGTTAGGTTGGGCGGACCCACCTATGGTTTTGTGCATGATTTTCACACATGTTTTTTGGATGCGATAGATTTCGGTCGATGGTATTGGACGCGATGGTTTTCGGTCCATGGTATTGGATGCTTCGGCATGTATAAATATGTATTGTAACATTGAAAGGAACATAATGAAAAATCAAGCTGGTAGCCCCAATTTTGGGATCTAGGGGAAAATATCTGTGTATATGTGTTTTATATGTGCTGCTCTCGCATTATTTATTTTCTGTGTTTTAGAATATGTATGCAAGTAATTTCTGTACGGGGTAAAAACCTACAATTGGAATCAGAGCTGTTTTGGATTCAAAGGGACGCCTTTGTTGCTGAGGGGTTTCGCTCGGGCCCGTGGTAGACCCTATTCAGTGGGAGATCTGCGAGATTGATTCTGGTGGTGAAAGAAGATGGCAAGCAGTGGAAAGATAGAGGTCGAGAAATTTAATGGTCAGAGTTTTGAGTTGTGGAAACTCAAGATGGAGGATCCATTGGTAGATAAAGATCAGTGGATTGCGGTAGATCCGAGTATTAAACCAACGGGAGTGTCCGATGAAGAATGGAAGAAGTTGGATTAGAAGGCAAAGAGCACAATATGATTACGTGCCTCAGATTCAGTATTGCTGAATGTATCAGGAGAAGCTACGACGAAGGCTTTGTGGGACAAGTTAGGGACTTTGTACCAATCTAAGTATCTGGTGAATAAATTGTTCCTGAGAAAAAAGCTGTATAACCTGAGGATGGAAGATGGAGACTCGGTGACAGAGCATCTGAATGCATTTAATACTGTGGTAAGTTAGTTAGCATATGTTGATATCAAAATTTCAGATGAAGATAAGTGCATCATTTTGTTGTGTTCTCTACTAGATTCGTGGGATAGTTTGGTTATTGCAATAGATAGAAATGCAACTGCCTTGCATTTTGATGAAATAGTCTCATCCTTGCTGACAGAGGGGATGAGACGAAAAAATATGGAGAGCCAGAATGGTGATGCCTTGTCTGTACAAGGACGGTCCCAGAACAGAAACAAAAATAAGTCATCGAGTGGGAGATCTAAATCTAGAGGGAGATCTAAAGCTCCAGGAAAACCTGTAAAGGTGGTGTGGTGGAAATGCGGAAAGGAAGGGCACTACAAAAGGGACTGTAAATCTAAAGCTCCTGATAAAGGAAAGCGATCTGATGATGCTCCTTCTGCAGAGGCGAAAACCACCTCAGATGAAGGTGGGGATGTGTACTTGGCTTCTTCAAGTACACATGTAGATCATGAGGCATGGTTGATTGACTCAGGTGCATCCTTTCACTTCACTCCCCATAGAGAGTGGTTCTGCGAGTATGAGAAATACGATGGTGGTGATGTCTTCTTAGGGGATGATAGGAAGGCTAGAATCATTGGTCGCAGAAAGGTAAAGTTGAAGTTGCAAGGTGGAAGGGTTAGAACACTTCCAGGTGTTCTACATATTCCTGCATTGGCTAGAAATCTGATTTCTGTAAGCAAGTTGGATGATGCAGGTGTAAAAACAATGTTCGAGAAGGATACCTATAAGATGGTTCAGGGAGTAATGGTATTGATGTTAGGAGTTCGGATTGGAACTCTGTACAAGCTGCAAGGTAGCACTGTTATTGATGGTTGCAATAGTTCTGTGGTTCCTGAAAGTGGAGCAGAAAATCTAGTGGTCTCTGGAGAGAAGACCATGTTGTGGCATCAAAGGCTTGGACATATTGGAGAAAGGGGCCTTCAGATACTTCATGGTAAAGGTATGGTAGAAGGCATGGTAATAGCTCTCTGTATTTTGATTTCTGTGAAAATTGTGTATATGGGAAGCAGAATCGGGTGAGTTTCCCCTCTGGTAGTAAGAGTGCAAAACAGATATTAGAACTTGTGCACAGTGATGTGTTTGGACCTGTAAAGGTTCCATCACTAGGTAAGTCTATGTACTATGTATCATTTATAGATGACTTCTCAAGGAATACATGGATATATTTCCTTAAGAAGAAATCTGAAGTCTTTGACAGGTTTAAAGAATTTAAGGCCCTGGTGGAAAACCAGGCAGAGAAGAAGATAAAGGTGTTGAGGACAAATAACAGTGGAGAGTTTTGTAGTAAGGAATTTGAAGAATTCTATAAGAAGTGTGGTATAGCATGGCAGAAAACTACTCCATATACACCTCAGCAAAATGGAGTTGCAGAAAGAATGAATAATACGTTGATGGAAAGGGAAAGAAGCATGCTCACTGGTGTCGGGTTAGGATAGGAATTCTGGGCAGAGGTGGTGGATACTACATGTTACCTGGTCAACAGGTCACCTTCATCAATGTTGGAGGATAAGACTCCACAAGAGGTATGGATTGGTAAGAAACCCTCTCTTTCACATCTGATGGTATTTGGATGTGATGCATATGTACATGTTCCAAAGGAGAAATGAACCAAATTGGATAGTAAATCTGAAAAGTGCATCTTTATTAGGTATAAGGATGGTTTAAAGGGTTATAAGCTTTGGAACCTAGTCACACAGAAGGTTGTGCACAGCCGAGATGTGGTGTTCAGAGAGGTGAAAGATGTTATTAAACATGAAGTCCAACCAAAGGAACCTCAAAAGATAGAGTTTGAGCTAAAGGAGGAAGAATCAGACTCTACAGCAGCGGAGGAATCAAAAGATGAAGAGCCACAAACTCCATCTGTGAGAAGATCAGCTCGAGAAAGAAGGTAGCCTGAAAGGTATAGTCCATCTGCTTTCTGTTCAAATTTTGTCTTATCTATTACTGATGATGATCCCAGAACTGTGAAGGAAGCAGTAGATTCAGGGGATGGAAAACTCTGGAAAGAGGCCATGGTTGATGAAATGGCATCTTTGCACAAAAATGAGGCTTGGGATCTGGTGGAGTTGCCGGCTAGAAGGAAACCCATTGGCAGCAAATGGGTGTTCAAAAAGAAGACAAATGCAGAAGGAAAAGTGGAGAAATACAAAGCTTAGTTGGTAGAAAAAGGTTATTCCCAGGTGCTGGGAATTGATTTTGGTGATATTTTTTCTCCTGTTGCCAAGGTAACTTCTATTAGATTACTTTTATCTGTTGCTGCTGCCTTTGATTTCGAAGTAGAACAGATGGATGTGAAGATAGAATTTCTTCAGAGGGATCTGGAAGAGGAAATCTACATGAAGCAACCTGAAGGCTTTGCAGCGAAGGGTAAGAAAGAACTGGTATGCAAGTTAAAGAAGTCTATGTATGGGTTAAAACAGTCACCAAGGATGTGGTATCAGAAATTTGATACATTTATACAGGGACTTGGCTTCACTAGAAGCAAAGCAGATCACTTTGTCTATTTTAAATTAATTGGTGACCATGTTATTTATCTGGTCTTGTATGTGGATGATATGTTGCTAGTTGGAAATGACAAATAAATTATCCAGGATTTGAAGACCCAATTGTCCTCCAAATTCGACATGAAAGATCTTGGTGCTGCAAACTATATTTTGGGCATGGAAATTAAAAGAGATCGGACAAAGAGGAAGATTTGGTTAAACCGGAGGAAGTATGTCAAGACAATACTACAGAGGTTTAATATGTAGGATAGTAAACCAGTGAAGGTTCCTATTCTTGTAGGTGTGAGGTTATCTGTTGAACAATGTCCCAAGACACAAGAAGAGGAAGAGGACATGTCCCATGTTCCTTATGCAAGTGCAGTCGATAGCCTAATGTATGCAATGGTCTATACTAGACCAGACATTGCACATGCAGTGGGAGTATTGAGCAGGTTTATGTCAAATCCAAGAAAGGAGCATTAGACAGCAGTGAAGCGATTTTTCAGGTATTTGTGTGGCACTAGTGATTATGGTCTGTGCTACCAAGGAAAACAAGGATTGGACAAAGTGTTTGATATTCATGGCTTTGTTGATGCAGACTAGGCTGGAGATCTGGATTAGAGAAGATATACAAGTGTGTATGTGTTTAACCTATTTGGAGGTGCAGTCAATTGGATGAGTAAGAAACAATCTGTAGTGGCACTATCAACTACAGAGGCATAATACACGACAACCACTCATGCAAGTAAGGAAGCAGTTTGGTTGCAAAGATTGTGTTCAAGTATGGGGTTAGTACAAGAAGCTATAAGGATAGACTGTGACAGCCAAAGTGCAATTTTCTTGCCAAAGAACCCTTTATATCATTCAAAGACAAAGCACATTGATGTTCAGTAACACTTTGTGAGGGATATGATAGAAGACAAAAAGTGTTGCTGGTAAAGGTGGACACTTTGAAGAATACTACAGATGCATTGACAAAATCTGTGAGCTGTGAGAAGTTCTCTTGGTGTAGAGAGACAATGGGCATTTCAGGGCTGGGAAAATGACTAAGCTCTCTTATGGCCCCCTATGGAAAGAAAACAACAAGTGGGAGAATGTTGGGTTGTGTTATATTCATTCCACGTAGTTAACAGGGGGTTTGGGGGCGCCCGTAACCCCACTTTACGGGGTCCGGGGAAGCACCCTGGAAAATTTTTGTTTTGGACCATATGTTAGGTTGGGCGGACCCACCTATGGTTTTGTGCATGATTTTCGCACATGTTTTTTGGACGTGATGGTTTTCAGTCCATGGTATTGGACGCAATGGTTTTCAGTCCATGGTATTGGATGCTTCATCATGTATAAATATGTATTGTAACATTGAAAGGAACATAATGAAAAATCAAGCTCGTAGTCCCGGTTTTGGGATCCAGGGGAAAATCTCTGTGTATATGTGTTTTATGTGTGCTGCTCTCGCATTATTTGTTTTCTGTGTTTTAGAATTCGTATGCAGGTAATTTCTGTATGGGATTAAAACCTACACTATCTTCCCCTAAGAAGATATCACCACCATCATATTTCTCATACTCGCAGAACCACTCTCTATGGGGAGTGAAGTGAAAGGATGCGCCTGAATCAATCAACCATGCCTCATGATCTACATGTGTACTTGAAGAAGCCAAGTACACATCCACACCTTCATCTGAGGTGGTTTTTGCCTCTGCAGAAGGAGCATCATTAGATCCCTTTCCTTTGTCAAGAGCTTTAGATTTATATTCCCTTTTGTAGTGACCTTCCTTTCTGCATTTCTAGCACACCACCTTTACAGGTTTTCCTGTAGATTTAGATCTCCCACTCGATGACTTATTTTTGTTTTTGTTCTAGGACCGTCCTTGTACAGACAAGGCATCACCATTCTGGCTCTCCATATTTTTTCGTCTCATCCCCTCCGTCAGCAAGGATGAGACTATTTCATCAAACTACAAGGCAGTTGCATTGCGACCTATTACAATATCCAGACTATCCCATGAATCTGGTAGAGAACACAACAAACTAATGCACATATCTTCATTTGAAATTTTAATATCAATGGATTCTAACTGACTTACCACAGTATTAAATGCGTTCAGATGCTCTATCATCGTGTCTCCATCTTTCATCCTTAGGATATACAGCTTTTTCTGTAGGAACAGTTTATTCACCAAAGACTTAGATTGGTACAAAGTCCCTAACTTGGCCCACAAAGCCTTCATCGTAGCTTCCCCTGATACATTCAACAACACTAAATATGAGACACATAATCGTATTGTGCTCTTTGCCTTCCAATCCAACTTCTTCCATTCTTCATTAGACACTCCCATTCATTTAGTACGTGGATCTACCACGATCCACTGATCTTTATCCACCAACAGATCCTCCATCTTGAGTTTCAACAACTCAAAACTCTGACCATTAAATTTCTCGATCTCTATCTTTCCACTGCTCGCCATCTTCTTCCACCACCAGAATCAATCTCACAGATCTCCCACTGAACAGCGTCTACCATAGGCCCGAGTGAAACCCCTCAGTAACAATGGCATCCCCTTGAAGCCAAAATAGCTTTGATACCAAATGTAGGTTTCAACCCTGTACCAAAATTACCTACATACGATTTGTAAGAGCAAAAAATAAACAATGCGAGAGCATAACACGTAAAACACATATACACAGAGATTTTTCCCTGGATCCCAAAATTGGGACTACCAACTTGATTTTTCATTATGCTCCTTTCAATGTTACAATACATATTTATACATGCCGAAGCATCCAATACAATGGACTAAAAACCATTGCATCAAAAACCATGGACCAAAAAACCATCACATCCAAAACCATGTGTGAAAATCATGCACAAAATCATAGGTGGGTCCACCCAACCTAACATAGGGTCTAAAACCAAAATTTTCTGGGGCGTTGCCCCAGACCCCATAGAGTGGGGTTATGTGCACCCCTCAAACCCCCTGTGACTCCCCTTGTTACACAACAACGCAATGAAAGGGGGGGGCTCCGCCCCCCTTCTAACCCCCCCATTAACTATGTAGGCTAGTTGTGGAAAGAATATATCACAACCCAACAATACTTAGATATTATTGTATTTAGTCATGGCTCATATTTTTCTAGGTGCATTATGTATATGGGACACATTGTATTATTTTATGGCTCTGTTACGCCAGCATGTACTTCATTGCTCAATTTTATATTTCTGGGCGTAACATTATTTTTGTACTAAGTTATCTCGACAGGTATGGGCATGCCTCCCTCGCCTCAATGAGGTTCAGTACCACAACATAAAAGGAAACTTTCATTAGTCTTTCCCCCTCTGTCCCCATCCTCTTTCAATTCAGCTTCATTGTGCTCTCTCTCTCTCTCTCTCTAACTCTCCTATGTTTTCTAGTGATGGTGCCTTTACAACATACTTCAGTCATAAGTTTTACTCCTAACACTCGTACGTCGGGGGCAATCTGTTATCACCAAAAAAATTGATCATCTAGCCTAATTTACTAGACGGATCAAAGTACACCATCTAAAGCCAATTTTACCATAGTCAAATTTCTTTCACTATGAGAAATTACTTAATAAACCACCTTCGTCAAGTAATTTATAGTTAAACCCATGAAGAATAATTAAATAAATCACTATTTATTTGACTTTCTTCTAGGAATAATTAATTAAACCATTGTTCAATTATTATTCCTTGTCATATTTAACCCAATCATGAAAAATAAACAAATAAATCATTAATTATCTCATTTTTTCCTAAGAATAATTAAATATTCTTCTTTGTCAAATTTGACTAAATCCCTTAGGAATAATTAAATAAATCCTTATTTATTTATTATTCCTTAACTAATTCCTTGAGATGATAAATAGGTCATTTATTTATTTATTATTTCTAAATAAAAGTTTAAATATTTTTTCCCTCCTAATGAAATATAATAAAATATTCAAAGTGGTTATTCCAAGAATGGGATCAATAATATTTTCTTATTGCTCATTATTCGAGGATAACTCAATATTTTTTTATAAATAAAAGAGTTTTCCATTCATTATTCACTTTTGATTATTTTCATTGTTACACTCACTGTTGTAACTTTGAATATTTTCATTCGCACACACCATATTTTTGTTGGGTTTATACATTATAGAGGAGAGAGACTCTACACAAGTTGAAGACGTTTGAGGATAGCCAAGAACCCATCCCATAGAGGGGGATTGGCAACAATTATTTTTTCCCTTCACATGTGTTATAATAAAACTATTCTTTGCATATCTGGTTTCCATTAGATGATTGGAGTTATTACTCTTTCTTTTTCTTGTTTAACTATGATTGTGGCATAGATCCAAACTTTGGAAAGTTTTGTTTCAATCAGTTGTTGCAGATTATCAATGTTTAGCAGCCATTTATATTGTTGAGATTGTTTCTCATCCACAATATTAAGTGGGTTCTTTTCATACATATTTAAGAAGAAAACACTACAACACACCTCAATAAAAAAGGTTGATGTTAGAAAACTATATATTATAGAGCAATGGAACACATATAATATTGCATAAATATAAACACAGAAAAATGCATAAAACCAGAGAGATACAGATATACGTGGTTCACCCAGTTTGGGCCATGTCCACCCTGAACAGCTAGTCCTTCCTTTTTATTATCCAGCAAAATGAAGAGACACAACCTACAATATTCGCTGTAATATCCTCTGTTTTCTCTCACAGTCTCGCCTCTTTGTTTCTAACTCAGAGAATACACATCTATTACACAGCCTCAATACAATGCCCTCATACAAAGAGAGGGGTTGCCTTCCATGGAAAAAAACCCTAAACTAAACATAATTTCTACCATCAGATCATCTGCCTAATGAATGGCCTAGATTGACTAGAAATTACTATACTTTTACAAGGCAATTTTACATCTGTTTTTAGCTTCAGGGGCGCCGCCCTCGAAACCCCTGCCAGGGGACCACTGGTCCCTGGACCCCCCTGATGTGGGGGATCAGCCCCCCCGAACCCCCACGAGGGGGACAAGTCCCCCCCGTACCCCCCCATGTGGAGGGGTGTACATACTTCCTGGGGTATACATCCGACTGAAACAAAGACCTCTAAATAATCATGCCCCACACCCAACAATCTCCCACTTGGAGTATGATTGTAGCAACTCCACCGTTGCTTCATTTGCTGGACAATGTCTCCTCTTTGGACCTGGTTGTTTCTCATCTTCATCATCATCCTTGAAGACCAATTGAAACTGAGCATATTCTCAGTTTCTCCCTGGTTACAACTTTTGCTAGCATATCTGCAAGCTTTTGGCCAGTGTGTATCTTTCCTAGCTTCAACTCTCCATCTTCCAACACTGAGAGTATGAAATGGTACTTGAGTTGTATGTGTTTATTCCTGGAATGAAATGCTAATTTCTTTTCAAGATGAATGGCACTTTGGATATCACTGTATAATGTGCCCATATAATGCTTCTTACCCAATTCACCCATAAACCTTTGTAATCAAACCATTTCTTTACTAGCCTCTGTAGCAGCAACATACTCTACTTCTATTGTTGAAAATGCAACAACACTTTGGATTTTTGAAACCCAACTGATAGTTGTTCCACTTATAGTAAATACATATCCTGTAGTGCTCCTCCTCTTATCTCTGTCACTTGCCATATCTACATCAACATATCCCTGTAGAGAAATGTTTGAACCACCAAAGCATAATGCTTGATTTGTGGTACCTTTCAAATATCTAAGAATCCATTTCACTGCCATCCAATGTTCCTTTCCTAGATTGTTCACGTACCTCCTTACAACTCCCACTGCATGTGCAATATCAGGCCTTGTGCAGACCATTGCATACATTAAGCTTCCAACTGCTAATGCATATGGAACTTTAGACATATAATCCATGTCTTCTTGGGTCTTTGGGCACATTTCCTTACAAAGTTTGAAATTGCTAGCAAAAGGTGTACTAACTAATTTTGCATTGTGCATATTAAATATTTTCAACACCTTTTGTATGTACTCATTCTGAGACAATGTTAATTTGCGATTTTTCCCATCTCTAGTTATTCTCATACCAAGGATTTGTTTTACAACTCCAAATCCTTCATTGCAAATGAATTTGCCAATTTTCTTTTGAGCACGTTTATTTCCTGCATGTTCAACCCTGCAACAAGCATGTCATCCACATACAATAACAATATAATATAGCTGTCATCATTTTGCTTTTTTGGATAAACACAATGATCAGAGTGACATCTAGTATAACCTTGTTCAGACATAAACTTGTCAAATTTTAGATACCACTGCCTTGGAGCCTGTTTTAAGCCATACAAGCTCTTCTTCAACCTGTGCTCTAGTTTCTCCTTCCCTTTCACCTCATATCCTTGTGGTTGCTGCATATATATCTCTTCTTCCAAATCCCCATGGAGAAAGGTTGTCTTTACGTCTAACTTCTCAACATGCAAATCTTCAACTGCTACTAGACTTAAAATAGTTCTGATTGAATTCATTTTAACAACAGGAGAAAATATTTCATCAAAATCAATACCTTTCTTTATGCAAACCCTTTCACCACAAGTCTAGCTTTGTACCTTTGTTTTCCTCCATCTTCTTCCTTTAGCCTGTAAACCCATTTATTCTTCAATGTAGTTTTTCCTGCAGGCAACCTGACTAAGTCCCAAGTCTAGTTATGCATTAAGGAGTCCATCTCTTCTTCCATGGCTAGCTCCACTTCTTCCTGCTTTCAACCTGCATTTCTTCTTCATAACATTCAGGTTCACCAGAATCAATCAAAAATAAATAATATAATGAAGAAGAGTATCGTTTAGGGGGTATACTTATCCTGGTAGATCTTCTAACACCACTTTAAGGTGTTTGGGCTACCTATTTCTATTGTGGTGGTTGCTATTGTTGTGGTTGTTGATTATTATTATTTTCAGGTACCTTTACTTTTTCAGTGATCTCATCAAGAAATGTGTATTCCTTGTTTTATTTTTCCTGTTTCTTTTCCTGCAACTGATTCTTATACAAGACCTTTTCATTGAATATTACATCTATGCTCCTAATGATTTTGTGATTTTCATAATCATATAAGTGATAACCAAAATCATTAACACCATATCCAATAAAGGTACATTTCTTTGATTTTGCCTCAAGCTTTGTTCTATTTTCTTTATTAATATGGACAAAGGCCTCACAAACAAAAGGCTTTAAAAAGGAGTAGTTTACCTTTTTACCTGTCCATGCTTCCTTTGGAAAAACACCATCCAAGGAACTTGAAGGCCCTCTGTTTATTAGATAAATAGCAGTATCTACAACATCTGCCCAAAATTATAAAGGCAACCCTGCATGCAATCACATGCACCTTGCATGCTCCATGATTGTTTTGTTCATCCTTTCTAACACACCATTTTCTTGTGGTGTTCTTGGAACTGTCTTCTCTCTACAAATTCCATGCCTTGAACAGTACCTATCAAACTCTTTGCTGCAATATTCACCTCCATTTTCTGATCTGAGACACTTCAATTTCTTTCCTGTCTCAATCTCAACCAAAGCTTTCCATTTCTTGAAAGTATCAAGTACATCAGATTTATTCACAATAAATCCAAGTTTTCCTAGTTGCATCATCAATAAAAGTAACATAATAATGAGAGCCACCGAGAGATGATACCTGAGCAAGTCCCCTTACATCTGTATGCACAAGCTCTAATTTTTCGCTCTTCTTTTCTTTCCCAACTTTGAGAAATCTGACTCTCTTTTGTTTTCCATAAATGCAATTCTCACAGAAGTCCAAATCAAGATTCTTCAAATCCGGCAACAAATTCCTAGACTGAAGGATCTTCATCCCCTTCTCACTCATGTGTCCGAGCCTATGATGCCATAATGTTGCATCTGCTCCTTTGGAAGTTAAAGCATTAACAGAGTTAGAAATACCATTTCATAAATACAATGTACCAACCGTTTCACCTTTTGCTATTACCAGTGCTCCTTTGGTGACCTTACAAGCTTTATCTGTGAAAGTTGTCATACAACCTTCACCACCTAACTGCCCTGTTGAAATCATATTTTTCTTCAGATCTAGAACATGCCTTACCTCTTTTAGTAGCCATTGGTTTCCATTCTGTTGTTTTACAAGAACCTTACCCATTCCAACAATTTTACAGGGTTTATCATTACCCAAACAGACTTTTCCAAAATCTCCTTGAACATAGTCATGAAAGTATTTCTTATCAGGTGTGCCATGGAATGAGGCCCCTGAATCTACCACCCAGGAATCAGTAATATTTTCAAAAGAAAGAACCAAAGCATCTTGTAACACCTCACCTGTCACATTTGCTTCATGATTGTTTTCTTGTTGTGCATCTCCTTTTTTTCCCTTCCGAGATCTATAGTCTTTCTTTAGGTGTCCTTTCTTTCTGCATTTCAAGCAGACTATCCCTGATCTGGACTTGGATCTGCCTTTCCTTGATTTACTGCAGTATCCTGAGCTCTTTCCTCTTTCCGTTTTTCTTCCCCTAGACTCTGCACTCAAATCATTACCCGATGTCTCACCGGAGCTTTTCCATCGCATTTCCTCGCTAAGGATAGCACTGACAACATCATCAAATTTAAAGGTACTAGATCCAGAAACAGAGTTACTAATGGCCATTACTAAACCATTCCAACTTTTTGGCAATGAACACAAGAATAACAGAGTTCTAACTTCATCATCAAAGTTTACCCCTACAGAACTTAACTGACTTGTAACAATGTTAAAATCATTTAAATGGTCTGCAACAGATCCAACTTCCAACATCTTAATATTAAATAATTGTTTCATAAGAAATACCTTGTTTGAGGCCAAGGGCTTTTCATATAGTTTTGTGAATTCCTTAATCAAACCGCCTGTCATTGTCTCCTTCAAAATGTTGAAGGCGACCGACGCTGCGAGGCACAACCATATTGTTCCGAGTGCCTTTCTATCGAGAAGGTTCCTTTCTTCATCTATCATACCTGTTGGAATCTTTGTTTTTCTGCCCAATGGTAGGTACAAATCTTTCTAGTACAGATAATCTTCCATCTACATATTCCACAGCGAGAAGTTTTGGCCGTTAAATTTCTCAACCCTAAACTTACCATCTTCCACCATTGCTCCCACTTGAACAAGGAACCCTTATTTCTTGTGAGTTTATCAACCAAATAGACCTTCGGCTCTGATACCAGTTGTTAGAAAATTATATATTACAGAGCAATGGAACACATAGAATATTTCATAAATATAAACACAGAAAAATGCATAAAACCAGAGAGACACAGATATACGTGGTTCACCCAGTTTGGGCTACGTCCACCCTGAACAGCCAGTCCTTCCTTTCTATTATCCAGCAAAATGAAGAGACACAACCTACAGCAGATCTGCTATAATATCCTCCGTTTTCTCTCACAGTCTCACCTCTTTGTTTCTAGCTCAGAGAATACACATCTATTACACAACCTCAATACAATGCCCCCATACAAAGAGAGGGGTTGCCTTCTAGGGAAAAAAACCCTAAACTAAACATAAGTTCTATCATCAGATCATCTGCCTAATGAACGGCCCAGATTGACTAGAAATTACTATACTTTTACAAGGCAATTTTACATATGTTTTTAGCTTTGGAGGCACTGCCCCTGAAACCCCCCATCAAGCGACCGCTGGCCCTCGGAACCCCCAGCCGGGGGGGGCCGGCCCCCTCGAATTCCTGCGGGGGGACAAGTCCCCCTCGCACACCCCCCCACATGGAGGGGTGTACAAACTTCCTGGGGTATACATCCGGCTAAAAAAAAGACCTCTAAATAATCATGCTCCACACCCAATTGTTGAATCCACTTTAAAGTTGGAAAAATTATTGTCCCACTCTCCAAACTCAAGCTATAGTGAGGTTGTGGGCACCTTGTAACCTTGATTCTAAGGCACTTGCCCTGAGATGTGGAAGGGATTTCTCTCAAAATTCTAAAATATTTTTTGGTCCTAAGATGCCTACTATACATAGCGAGTAAAATGTTGTAAATGTTATTATCAGGAGAAACTCCAGCTGCTTGCATGCCTTGATATAGTTCAATCACTCTCTTTGAATTCCATTTGTCCCTATACAGATTTAACATTGAATTATAGATATTGACATCAAGCTTGAAGACCAACTACCTCATCTCCTCGACAATCAATTCATTATCGATGTCTAATCCTCTTTTGGAAAGAAAAACAATAAGTTTTCTATAAGGTGGTGTATTGGGAAGATAACATGTACCTACCATATCATCATAAATCCTTTCAACCTTAGAAACATTGCCAACTTCAGAAAATGATCCTTTGAGCCTTAGAAACATTCCCAACTTATCCATGATACCATTGATGGTATCTGTAGTTTGGGATAAGGCAACTCTCAACATCTCATCAAATGTAGCCCTTGCTTGCCCAACAAATTGAAGTCACTTTCTAAAATCATGTAAGGTAACCCTTCAAGGAAATGGCTCTTATTATGAAGTTCACAAAGAAGTTTAGAGGCTTCCAACTTCCTACCTTTCTTACAATTCATATTCATAACAACCTTATAAGTGATGTAATCAAACACCATGCCATGGTCTACCATGTCTTCAAGAGATTTATTAACATCCTGTAGTCTTCCTTCGAGTGAAAGATTGCTGTCAAACACATTATACATGTTCATATTAGGAAACAATCCTTTGTAGAGCATATCTTTGTAAAAATCTAAAACTTCTTTTGTCATACCTTTCTCACACAAACCTTGAATGATGTAGTTAAAGGTATATGGATTTTGGTTGCATCCTTACAGACCCATTTCAAAAGGAATCCTAACAACTTCTTTGATTTCTAAAGCTTTGGAGTAGTCTTTATAAGTAAATTCAATGTGATGATATTGGGAACAACACCAACAACTTTCATCTACTTGTACAAAGACCAAATACTATTCACCAAGAAGTTGAGGAAACATTGTTCCAGGAATTTTATGGCATCTTTAAATTCCAGCACAACCAAAGGAGATTGTTTGTGCATTCTTTTAGGGATGGTGATCTAGCCTTGACAATTTCCTCATGAATAGTAGTTATGGGTTGTTGGTATGTAGATAGGGAACAACCTAATGCCAGGTAATGTATTAAAACTTCATGTTCTCACAAATATGACATCTAGATAGGAGATGCTCCTTTGAATTAGTGTTGTAAGTGTTATAACTCGAAAGTCCCATCATGGAATCAAATTTGGTGATTGGTTTCAACCCAAATTGAGTGAGATCCTAATCAAAAATATCGAAAAAGGATCTTGAAGGTCTACATCTAGTTTTTCCATGTATATGTAGGTTTGACAATAATCTCTCTTAGTTGCATGAACTGCTCAAAATAGAAATCCATCTTGGGTCTAATATACTCATGAGATGTGATTCAAGTGACCTGGATGTATTTCCTACAGATATCCTCTCCAATCACCATGTTCAGATCTCTGAATAGATAATAGGAAGTGATTTTTAGTATCTAAAGAGTACTTGAAGGGTGGGGGGGGGGGGGAGCCGGTTGTGGCGGGGAGGGTTGAGGAGAAGGACACCCACTAAAGTAACATGGAAGTATAGCTACTAGGATTGTGAGTCAAACATATGATTTATTGAGTTTGACTATGATCATATCCTAAATTATTTTTTCATCATCTTATAGAGTAAAACTCGATTTGACCAAGTTTTATCAATTTAGACTTACTCCATTTAACCTCTATTGGGCATGTGCTAAATTATATGTATATATTTATATTTTGTAATTACCAATCACAAGTTTTTGTCAAGTCCATTTGGCAAAGATGTTTAATTCCATGGTCACCTAGTAAACTTGAGCCTCAGTTTGTGGACATAAATTCTACATGAAAACCACTTTAACAACCCAAGAAAAAAATTGATCAATATCTCAACTCCCATTCTGCAGACATAAATTATACATGATTTCCTTGTTATCAGCTTAAGAAAAATTTGATCAGTATCTCAACACTTGAATTTAATATTGTTACAGTATTTCTAGTAGTGAAAACAATTATCCACACTTAATAGTGTAGATTATGTTATTTCCCAACAGTGTGACCTTCCAAGTAACTGGACCTAGTGAAAAGTGACTAGAGAGATCCATGGCTCAATTCCAAGCCATTTTTTCCTTCCTAGAAAAAAAAAAAAAAAAAAAAAAAGATATTAGTTTTAGCCTGGCCATAGAAGACAAGGAGGTCAAGAAGCAAGTGCCAATTGGCACTTGCTTTTGTGCTAATCTTATGCTCAACTCTAATTTTCTTATTATTGAAATTATTCATTATTTATTCTCTTCTTGAATTAGAACGTTTATGTCATGTTTAAACGCAAATTTTTATTTATTATTTGTCATATTTTTCCCTTGACATATAATTTTGTAGGAATTATTTTGTTGCAATATTGATTCCTATTGTCATTTTCTTTGTTTTGGTACTTTTATGCCACAAAAGTGAGCAACATTTTATTCCAAGCAGCTTCTCACAATGCATTTTTTTATTCCTTATCATAGCATCATTTTATATTTGGGTCCATGTTAGTATGATAATTGTACTGTGTCTCTCCTACTTGAGGGGAAATATATTGTTTGGATCCTGTTATGGTTTGGGAGATTTAGATGAATCTTTGCAGGCATATTTTCCAAAATTTTCCTGTTTTTAGCCAGTGTTTTCAAATTCGGTTTCCAAACAGGTGGAAATGGATTTTCAAAAACTGAAAAAGGATTTTGTTTCCAACATCAGCATTTACAAAAACCTCTCTCCATTTTTTAACAAATAATATGGTTTTGGATATACAAAGGGATTACAAGACCCTATTTTTCAGAATTTCGGGAGGAAATAGCTCAAAGATAGTTAGTGACTTGGATGCCACCTCATCAAATAAGAGTTTCTATAAAATTTGAATTGCTCTTTTTTGTCACCAGCAATCCACAAAGGTAGTGCAAGTAGATTCATTGTTTTTGAATATCCTATATTTCAGTTCTATTTGTGTAATACAGTTTGAGATATTTGTAACAAATCTTGATATTTTTTCAAGATATTTTAGTTTAGAATTTTTATAAATACTTCATCATTTGAAGTAAGAGATGTTGGGACTTGTACAGAGAAAGACTACCATTATTGTAAAGCTTATCATTGATATTTAGTGGCCATCTGCATTAATACAAGTAAGTTGTTTCAGGATTCTTGTGTCATATCTATGTGGTGAAGTGCTTCTTACTGTAATTCGGTTTCTCTTTTATTTTCATATGTATTCATATTTGATTTGTCTTTAATAAAATTAGGTTCAAAATTTTTTCAAAACACTCTATTCTGGCTTAAAGCAAAATCAATTTTTTCTACTGAACTTTAAATATAGAATTTAGGTAACAATGCCCTATATCTAAAGTGAATCCTAATATGTTCTTCCATTTCCATCTCATAAACTACAAGGCTACAATAGCATGCCTACCTTGCCATCTTGAACTCAAGCTTGTTTATTTCTGCATTTGATCATCTTAAACGTTGTTGACTCGATTGCCCAGTGGTTTTTCCTCGTTGTTCCAACCAAACCAATTCATAAACCAAACTCCAAACTCTCATAAATAGCCTAATATCCAATACAACAAAGTTAAATCTTATAGAGAGAGCCCTCTCTGAAGCTGGGAGGGATAGATCCCAGCTTCCAAAGTAGTTTCTTGGTTTCCTCTGCAATTATTTCTCAGCCTTATTAAATTACAGAGTGCTAACAGATCCTTTGTTAGATGATGACTCTACTGAATTACTTAATTGTCTAAAGCTTTTTAGTAACCCCTTTAATATCAAACTTACAATCTAAAGAATGTTTATTTCTATTCACTGTGTAATTTTTAAATTACCATAACTAGATGTTACTAATTACAAGCAAATTGAACAGTAGATTTTGAATTCAAGGGTAGCCAACTGAGCTTTCGTTTCAGGATTACCTATGTATTCTTAACCTAATATCTGCATTATTAGGAGTCAATCACCAAAGGATGCATCCCTGGATGTTGGAGGTATGTATCCTTCATTTCAGGGATGTAATCATGATTGGGAAATACCCCATGTGTCTAGTTTGAATGTGACATGCAATGATGTCCTATGTTAAAAGGTAGTTCCCTTGGGATGTCTGGTATAAATCAAGGACGTCTAGGCATCCCCCATTGTTGAAGGGCATGACAGACATCCCTTATGGTTTATTATTCTCTAAATTTTTATTTTTTTTGGCTTTTTGAATTTATTTTGAACTTGCTAATTCAACTTTGAACAATAGCAGAGAGTCCTGTGAGTAAAAAATTGTTTTTGGTGCTTATTTTTATGTATGGTATCATCTCTTTTTTAGCATTGGTTTTTAAGAGACTACATCCAACCAAAATAAATGGGAGAAATTAGTTGACATTGAATATTATTTCAAAACAATTGGGGTTCATTTTAACTAGGAAAGGCTCTTCTAAAATATGCTACTAAAAATTTCAAGTGAAAATTCCCATCACCCTTTTCAATCTACTTAGTATATGAGGTCAAGTAGGAGATGAAGGGTCTAGTGAAGCAATGGGGGCTTCCTATTTTGTAGACACTATAGGAGGTTTGCTAAAGGTAGCATAGTAAATTTGTATAATATGCAACATTTTTGAATATGTTAATGATGGAGTTGCAAGTTTTGTCTTCTGATTGCCCTCATGTTAATGCGTGGATGCTTAGAAGGCCTTTCTTACAAGGGATTCACATACACCAAAGGTGAGAAGATGATCAATCCAATATTGTTAGACAAATAGGTGCTGAAGATTAACAGTTAAATGTGGGAGATGGGATAAACATGGTGATGTTGGAGTGATCTATTATTATGGATGGATGGAAGGATATTCATCGCCAAGTTCTCTATTGTAATGAATGGGTGGAAGGATATCTATGCCACCCACTAATCATCATGATTGCCACATATCTATCAAGTCTCTTCTTGGCATTTATTTTTTAGAAAATGCAAGGATTTAAAATCTTGGTCTGAGCTTTCCTGAGATACCATAGAGGAGGTTGGATAGTTCAATATAGTGTAGGAAATCATGGATGCAACTCATATTTGTGTTGTAGATAGGTCAATGGGTCAATGTTGGTACAAGAATATTACTATGAAAGAAATCCTGACCTCATTAAATTTGGAGTACAACTCTTTAAAGATAGGCTTCTTTCCTATTATGGTTCCATGCCACATAGTTGGTTGTTCCCCGAATGTTATATAGCAATACATCATAGTGATAATGGAACATCTAAAACAATATTACATGCTAGAGTACCCCAGATAATTTTCCCATTCATACTAAACCAATTTTTTGGGCTGAATGTATGAATTGGATAGGGGTTGCACCACCACCATTAAAGAAGAAGCATCTTATCCCAAATAAAAATGAATATAGTATTATGGAAGCTGTAAACCCCCATTGGACTCAATCCATATAGTTATGGTTGCTGAAATGAAATATTGTGTAGCTAACATTGTAGAAACAAGTTTTTTTAAGGATGGAGTTGAAAATGTTCTAAATATTCTCTTAAATAAAGTCTATATTTTAGTAAATAGGATATTCTAAAAATTCAAGGATAGGAATTAAATTCATACCAAATATCTTGGGGAGATTTGGTCTTGGTTTGATACTCCAAAGATTTTCTAGGATCTTAGCATTATGTAGGGGCATGATGTTGCCTTCTGGGGCCACTGTAATGCACAATCTGTCGCAAGGCATATTTTCTAATGACGGTTGTCTTTTGGTAAAAGATATTAAGTAGTTTATTGAAGCCTGTGATGACCAAAGTTTGATGATTTTAGGGTTACCCTATTTTTAAGTAAGAAGGCTTATCTTTAATGTTGTAATGAAGGTTCCCAATTACACCATCTATTATAATAGTAAATACATTAGTGATCAGACAAGGATGGGCCTATAATAGAAAATTTGAAAGGAGACTTGCCTAGATTGACTCTATAGTTCAGATTTCATCCAACAGTGCTGGTAGCTAAATACAACAATCATTCCTTTTTCAAATTTAAATGGTTGATGGTCTTGCATTCTAGTTTTCTTTAATAGTTTTTCAAATTGTGGTAATTTTGCAGATAAGGTAAGAGGAGATATCTGATGGTTCATGATAGTGTTGCAATGCACCAAATAACATACTACAAGTGTAGGTTTCCTACCTAAAATAGGAAATAACAATAAACATGGCAACAAAAACATGAGAAAGTTAATAAATAAAGAGTAATCAAATTTTGTGTGAGCATGATCACAACAACTAGGACATTTGGATTTGGGCTATTTATGTGTGCCATGGATGTCCAAAACCTTTATGAACCCTTTGTGGCATATTAATGCAAATATTATATTATGAATTTATACTTACAAGTTCACCAGTATAGACATGACAAGTTTTGATAGATGGCATTGAAGATTGAATCACAAGTGAAAAGTCAGCAAAGGAAATTGTGATCAAGGAGTGGTGTAAAGTTGGTAGAAATAAATTGGATTCTTTTAGTTCTATGCTTTGTCATCACAATAGGATTCAAGGATACCACCTCAATTGGGAATGCTTATGGCACTATTTCTATCACTGTTATATTGTGACAACATGCCTTATGTCACTCGTTATAATCATTGCATGGTGAATTTTTTATGGGCTATTGGTTTGATTCTCTTCTTTGGATGGATTAAAGGATCCTACCACTCAACCTCTATTATGAAAGTTCCACAAGAATTTGGGCTCCTCTTTCTTTTTTGGAGAGAATCATGGTTATCATGTAGGTAATCCGATAGAGATAATTTTGTGAGGCAACAATGTTAAGGGTGTCTTTTTTGCTATCAAGACAAAAGGAAAAACACTCAAATTTTAGCTATTATAGAATCTTATGTTTGTTCATTTTGGTTTTATTTTATCTTAGGTTTCTATACCTTACATATTATAGGTTTGTAGGTGGCTTCAGAAGAATACCTGGTATTTATTACAATGAAGGTTTAGAAATCCCTAAAAGATGTAGACAATATGCATGGTGAGTTGTTATTGAAATGGAAAGGAGTGTATCACAACTAGTTGTATAGGTCTTCAACCAGTTTTCAATTTCATTGTTTTTCTTTGGTTCTAAGAAATTTGCCTTCTATTGATCTTATATTCTTGAAATTCTTTACAGATAAGAAACCCTGATGCTTCCATTAGATGGGATGGCCTTTTAACTTCAAAAAATTTTTGTCAACTTAAAATGGTAGGAGACAGAGTATGCTCTACTATCTTCAAGAAGACTATTATTTGTTCCTATAATTCAAAAAATGGTCTAATAAAGTATTTGATACACTTTGGGAAACAAAAATCCATTCAAAATTTTATTTTTAAACATGGAGCAAAGGATTAAGAGGCCTTAGATGGTACATGCAAGTATTGGCTAAGTGAGTATCATGTTCCTCTATGTTTGTTGCAGGATTTTGAAGAGGATATGCAATTATGTGCCCACCCAAACAAAGCTTGAAATAGATTTTGTAAGGCTCATTATAGACTGGAAGAAACTTCAAAGTTGGATGTATTTACCACCCTCTTGGAAAAAGCAAAGAATCATGAGAAATGTTTATGTGTTCATTGCAAGTGGCTAATAATGTGAATGACATATATGTAGGTGTTATATCTGGTACTTTTCTCTACATTCGTGATGAATTTTCTTCTGTGAAAAGGAGCATATTTTTACAGGTACCTGCAAACTCAATTTCAGCTTTCATATGGGCTTTTATAATTAAGAATTCCCCTTTTTTTCTCATCAATGAATGTTTCTTTCCTTCTCATCTGGCTATTCACAACCCACTACCTTGGATTTCAACAGGAAACTAATGTTAGCATGGAAATTGTGGGTGATATAATTGGAGCAACAATAAATGGATGGATTAGTGATTCCTATGGATGCAAGCTAGAAATAGTTATAGTTTATTTATTTTTTATTGTTGGCTCAATTGCTATGGTTGTTGCTCTGGATCCATATGTTTTCATCGTTGGCAGGTTCGTGGTGGGGCTAGGTTTTGGTATTACATCAATTACTACTCCTATTTATATTGCAGAAGCTTCAGGTTCTGAAATAAGGGGAGCACTAGTGAGTACAAATACACCCATGACTACTGGGGGTAAGTTCCTATCATATCTTGTGAATCTAGCATTTACTAAGGTAAGAATCCTTGTTATTGTTTGTCAAATTGTCTATTGATTTGTCATTGGCTACAAAAAGTAGCATGAAACAAGTGCATTGAAAATTAGTGGGCATCCATATAATTTATCCAACAAATTTTGTATCAAATATTTAGTTCATAGTCTACATTTCTCCTCTAGTTGCTGAAATATTTCTAAACCGGATAATTTTCCTAGCCTAAATTCTATGCAAAGTTGCTGCATTTTCTCAGTTTTCATTTAAGGGATACCTTGATGCTTGCATGTTTTTTGGAGTAAAGGCAGTGTTCATTGGAGGATAATTTAATCACTTGAATATGTTTTTTTTGCTTTGTAGGTTCCAAGGACATGGTAATGGATGTTAGGTGAAATAGGGTTACCAACCCTCTTACAACTTGTATTGATTTTGTTCTTGCTAGAATCTCCACATTAGCTCTTTATAAAGGTTTAGTTAGTCTATATAAAATTTCTATTTCTAATCAAATGTAAAGACATTTATTTTGAATGGACCTAAAACTTATTCATGTTTTCTTTCAACAAGAAAGAATCAAGTTGAGGGTGTTGCAGTTCTAGAAAAGATATATGACCTTGATTGTTTGGGGAGTGAGATCGAACAACTATCATTTTCTATTGAAAACAACCTTAATGGGAGGGATTCTAGTGGAAATATATCATACCTAGACATGTTCAAGTCCAAAGAAGTAAGACATGCTTTATTTACCAGAGTGGGTCTTCAGGTATACAGCTACAAAGACTTTGTATCTTATTCTTCGAGAATAATTGATGTGCCTTGTAGTCATTTTTAATTATTTTGATCATGGCATGAATCATAAATGGATGCTAACTCAATTTTATAATATTTTTTTAATAGTGACAAGTGTTGTATTCATAATATAAATTTCCTTTTTATTATTTTATTGATTAATTCACTTATCCCCTCCAAATAACTTTTTCCTCCTTTTATTATTAGTAATTTTGCCCCTTTTTTATTAATAATAATTTTCTCCTTTTATTACAATAGTAACATCAAAGTGATTTGGGAAAAATCTCCTTTTGTCCCATTAATAATTTCTCTTTTCCTAGCCTAAAGGATACAAGTTAGGCTAATGGAAAGATATCACCATACTTAAGCGATTGGGGACATCACAGTCCTCCCCACCGAAGATTGTTTTTCCTCAAGAAATGACATAACCAATCACCTTCACCAACTAACCTAGACTGAATTTAATACCAAGATCATAAATATTGAATTGAGCCACTGCATGCCCAAGTTGACCTCTTGATTCCTTTGTCTGACAAAAGCTATCTCCCTCCTTCATGACCAGGGCACTGTTCCTACTTCCACTAGCAACATTTTGAAGTTTCAAACCTAAAGCAGAGTCGTGGTTCACTTCCTTTGCATAGAGTATGTTTGGAAGGTCCATTGTCTTAGTTGTTGATAGTTGTTGTCCATGCATATGATACATCTCTATGATAACCTGGATTGGGGGGAGTTGTACTACTATGCAACACTTTTCATTAGAAATAGCAAATTGTAATTCGCCTGCATTCATATCTTCCACTTCGTCTGTTTCCACTTTTCCATTTGTTAATACTCCAAGGCTAGACTTAATAGTATCTCATTCTTCATTGTCTGATGGTTTACTGTTGTAAGTAATCTAGACATAAACAGTCCAAGATATATTATATTCTTTAGTCTCCAATTTTTTATGTATTGACCTTTTGATCACAGGGAAAATAGTGCCATCAACATTTTGTACAGGTAAACGGTCAATGCTTGTAGGGGCTTCTAAGAGGGAGAAGACATTCTTCCCTATAGAAAATGTGTTCTTTCCTTTTTTTATCTCAAGTGCATCCTCTACAATGAGCATTGGCCTAACATATATGTACTGGTTTGCAACTAATGCCAACGAGAGCATGCAGTCCAGCTCCACAATGAATTTTGATGTCATATGCAAATGCATTGAGAAAGGCTAAAGATGCAATTCCAAATATCTTATTATGGCTCTTTCCATATCTAACATTTTATGATAGACATCTCCTAGAAGAAGATCCAACTCTTTTGTCTTTGAAGTATGATAAAAGTACGCTTCCTGATTATCCTTTTCACCTACAAATGCAAAATTTGTGTCTTTAAGATTTTCCAATTTAATATCGTCAAGTTTTAGTCCAAAAAGGCACAGTTGATAACCAATTTGAGGTATATGCACAATGAACCCATGTTTGGGGATTATTATTTTGGCATGGCAGGCATTTTAGCTCAAGCGTTGAAATATCCTCAAGCAAGCCCTCGTATATTTCCTTCAATTCATCCAACTCTAGAATCCCAAATGCAATCATTATTCCATATTTGTTTCTATTACAATATTCAAATTGAACATTCCTGCATTCTCATGTTGTCTTTCTGAAATCCAAATTTCAAAAAAATTCCTTGCATGTAAAATGGAACTCATACTCTTTGACATTGATTTCCAATCATCCAATGTTGATAGGTAACTTGGACATTGAAATCTCGAGTAGATGTGGAATATATTTCACATATTCAAAGGTGTTGTGCAGTGCTAGCATCATTTCATCACAATGATGGAGCAGTGGTATAGTGTTGAGACGACCATTCAAAATTTTGAGATCTATTATACGCCTTAAGAACCAATTCCTTAAAAGATGTCAGCCCATGACAATAACACACTTGTTAAACATGCCAAGTAACAAAAATCCTTCCTTGGCTTTGCCAATGCCCAAGATGCTTGGATGGTTATCAACTTGAAAAATTTGCAAGGCATCATAACCTGTAGCATCAATTTTAAGAAATTTGTTTAATGAGATCTTCGAAACTCTGTCAAATTTTATTAATGCGGTGTCATATTCCTTCATTTCAATAGTGTTTACAAGCATCTCTTATTTTAGCATAACAAGAAGGTCCCCAGTAGCACGAACTTTCACCTCACTTTCATTTTCATCATGGAATTGAGTTGTTCATGAGAACGTGCACAAACCACTAAATTCTCTTGTTCATTAAAAAATTCCAGACACTTGTTCAAAAGCTTAGAATTATTCAACCTGTTGTTTGGGACCTTTGAAAGTAACAACCTATGAGCCAGCCAATACTCAATGCTTCTAGTAATTCATAAATAGGTATCTATTAGATCACCATGATTAGGAATATCAAAGTTATCATTTCCAAAAATGTTGCAGTACATACAAATTTCAAGTGAAATAAATAAAAATATTTCATTGTTTATGTGATCATCTGGATAAAACTTGAGAACCTGTTCCAAGATTGATAAGACTAAAGTGACTACCCATATAAGCATCTACAAGAGCTCTAGACAAAATTTGTAGGAAATCATCTCTTTGTCATAAAAGTCTTGTTTTGAGAGCAACCTAGAGTCTACATTTGTATGAATGTCTTGAGATAGTTTTCCATTTATAATGTAGATGCAGGAGTTGGAGGATGGTAATTTTTTTTCATAGTATTTCTCACACAAAATCAGTATTATAAGGCTCCAAATAAAACTAAAATATTGTACTCCCAGTTGAAATATGATTCAACGAGACGTGTTGGTATCCAGTGAATTCATTTCTTTGGTATTTTGGGTGTAATGGTTTCCATGCCCAAACTTCGTTGAGTTTCATCCAAATCGCTAGATTAAAGAATAATTGGTCTGAATTCATGTAGATATGATGGCACAACTGATCCAATGGCTATTGATTGAGTGCCATCCAGAAATAGCTTGTACTCCTTTGAGAGCACACACATTTGTAGAAGTGTATGATTTTGGAGAAACCCAATCCAACATTATTCAAGGAAGGATGGGTCATTTGAAAAAAATGGTACAAATACCTGACATTCTATAATGTCAGGCCTCCTCTTCATGCAACAATATGTATATGCCTTGACAACTACATGAGCTACAAGAAATTTATTTTCACCTTACATCCAATCTTTTTTACAAATGAAGGGTAATAGAGGCCTCCAGATGTTAATAGTGGTGATGCAACCAAAGTTTGGGTTTGCCCTCTTTAGCACACAAAGGAAACCAATGGCCCATTGACATCATATACCTCTTGGCCATTCACTAGGTCTACACAATTAAAATTGTAGGTGTAATATTCCCAAACAAAAATTTTCCAATATAGCACTGAATTTTCTAAGTTTATGAATTTTTTCCAATGATGTGTTTAGTTAAAAAGTTTGATGTCAAAGTGTTGTAGGTGTACTTTCATCATTTTGGTTCCAAATGAGATAGTACATGATGGTAACATATCTTTTACAAACATTCATCTAGAAAATAACATGGATATATGGCATATGTCAATGGAATGAGCATTTTTCATTAATTGATTAACCCAGAATTATGACAGCAGTCAATAAAATGGCACACATTTTAGTAAATAGTTGTTAAAGAGCAATAAAATTTAGATTGGAACCTGATAAATACACCAGTAAGTAGATCTCTTTCCAAAAACTATAAATTCTCCCACAAGATCCACTTTATTATCAGTCACGGCACCTCAAGCAGAACCCAAACTCGGCTCCCCAAGAAAATTGTTATACACAAATTTTTGGAGGTGTATGAATAACAGAGAATTAACTTGGCCTCCTTATATAACTTGGTAGTTGGGTCTCTTTCACAAATTTTTTGACCACCACTCTGCCTTTATGCACTTAGGATCATCTAAGGGTTGAGTATAGGAGAAGTTATTATTTATAAATTATAACCCAATCGAGTTCTAAATTTTTCTTGCAAACAATGACTGCATGAGACTCTCGCGGTGGGCTATTATTGAGAATATTTTTTTATTGGCCACCTGACTTAGGTTGTGACAGCTGATAATTAAAATAAAATATCGTTCCCAAAGTAGGACTCTTAAATTTGGCTTGAGGCACTCTAAGAGCTTGCATACATTAGATGGAGTTGATCAATTAAGTTCACGGTGGAGACACTCGCGATCTTCCATTAGATGATTCCTTGGGAAAACTGGTGCTTTGTCAAATAATCATTTCTCATCTCCTGTGGCTATTTTCGAATATTAAACTGGGAAATAAAAAAATTTGGGTAGAATCATGGTTTTGGCAAACAAGGGTCATTTTAGCCAACTCTTTGCATTATATTTGATTGAGTTTGAACATAAAATCCACTTACTTAATAGAGTAGCAAAAGATTTCTTTATGGGAAAATTAAATGGGATCATAGATTAGGTATATGTGTGTGAATTATAGTGACTTAGCTTGGCAAAATATTGGCTAGGAAAAAGAGTCAATAATTTGAAATTCTCCTGGAAAAAAACCTTGCAACTACAGTTTAAAGTTTTCAAAAGACGGTAGTGTAAATGGGTCGAAATAGTTTCTCCATGAATCAGTGACCTGTGAGTTCAACCTATGAGTCTGGTAAGTGATAATTGTGATGCGAAGCCTTTCAATATTCATAAATCGTGAAAATTTGAAATTCATGTGGATCATTTATATATTGATTTCTTGAAGTAGAAAATAGTCTTCGCATATCCCATAATACCCAATTTCTTGAAGAAAGTCCTTAGATATATTGGGATGTGTTTTTATTCCAGTCTTGTATTTTTTGTGTTGTGTAATGACATTTTCCAATGTCTTCTTCCACCTCTTTTCCAAAAGCTCAATACAAGGAGTGGTCTAAAACCATCCCTGGCTATCCTTAAACAAGTTGGGAGATGGCCTAAGAATCTCGAGTAGCCAAACTATCATTTATATGAATGTCTTGAGCTAGGTTTCCATTTATAATGTAGATCCAGGGGTTGGAGGATGATAATGATTTTGCATGGTATTTTTCACGCAAACTAAATATTGCAAGGCCTCTAATAAAACTAAAATCTTATATTCCCAATTGAACGATGATGCAACCAGATATGTTGGTATCTAGTGAATTAATTTCTTTGGTATTTTGGGTGTAAGGGTTTCTATGCCCAAACTTCATTGGGTTGCATCATGTTACCTCTCCAAAATTTCTCTAGAGTTGATGTGAAATAAATGATAGAGGTAACCACAAACCTACTTTGGATATTAGAATCTAACCTTCCTAATGCTCAAAGAGGGCTCTCTCTTTATGATTTAACTTTGTTTAGTTAATTGATTTTAGGCTAGTTATGATTGTACTTGGGTTTGATTTTGATTTGGTGGTGGGATTACTGACTTAGATGGATAGAGGGATGTCTTTTACCATTGGGCTATGGGGTCAAGTGTCAATAAAACAGCACTAGATCAAGTTCTACAGATAGTGTTTACAGGGAAAGGTAGTTGAATACATTTCAGATCTTAAGGCAGGATGGTGAAGTCGTTTTCAATCAGATCCAAGGAGCAATGAAGGGTTCCTTGTTGGAAATAATACTGAGAGGGGGGGGTGAATCAGTATTATCAGATCAGATAAAAAATTTCAATTTCATACTCAGAAACATATACGCTACTTCAGTTAAGTGAACCCGCGTGTACACGCTACTGTGTCTAAAGCAACTAGCGTATATCCAGAAATCTTATGATTCAGTTAGCTTATCTTCAGTAAATGCATCAGAACATTATTAAACATATTAATAGTAAACAAGTGCAGTATAATAGAACAGATCATCACACAAAAGCCACACACATGAACACCATGATATAAGGTGGAAACCCAATGTGGGTGAAAACCACCTGCTGCAATTTGTCTCTTTCTTCTTTAATAAGAAACTTCTTTTACAATGTACTGGTGCAGTCCTTTACCAGCACGCAGGCTACAACCTGCATAGGGCTACAACCCTCATAGCTCTTGTACTAGCCAATCCATTTACTAGTACGTAGGTGCCAACCCTACAGAAGCCTACAACCTTCACTCGTTTTCCAGCTGCTCCTGGAAGGGAGCTACAACCCCCTGGCTCTTGTACTGGCTGATATGTTTACCAGTACGTAGGTGCCGGCCTACGATCTTCCTGGGACCACGTTTCATACATTTTCATACTGGATCCATAAGACAATCACCATTGTAGTACAACCTGCATCATCAATCACTGAATCACCCAATACTGAATCACTGAAACCCTGTCATCAAGAACACAGAACCCAAACCAGAGCCCAGAACTCTGCAACAACCACCAGAATCAATAGCAACCTGAAATATCAGATCTTATTATGCATACGCTACTTCACTGTACCAAAACCGCGTGTATACGCGCTTTCTCCAAAGGCAACCCGCGTGCAGATCTAGAAATAATTACTGATGCCTTCGCTGTCAGATCCGACCCTTGCCAAGCGTCCCGAACAGATAAACAGCAATACCAGATCTTCTCACTTCGTCAGACACACCTTGCTTACCTCAACTTTCCTAATGATCTTCTCCTTATATAGCCTTAGGCCCTTTACAATACCACGGTCCAAAACCATAGTAACACAATACCATCAGCTTCAAAACTAGGGATCAACACGTCCGTCGAGACACCATGGTCCAAAACTATAGGCACAACTTCCAAGGAATAACCGCCACGGACCAAAGATAAGTTTTCCACATACACGCTCTTTTACTGAAGCCAACCTGCATGTACACGCGACTTGGTATATAGCGAACCTGCGTGTATATATTTTCTCTTCATACTTGTAGTCTGATCATCAATTCCTTGCTGCTATCCTTCTGCACTATGATTTTTCATCAGTGTGAGTTGCCATCAAGGACAACACTTGTCTGATAATGCCAACAATCTCCCCCTTTGGACTTGATGGCAACCACCACACCAAGTCACTCTCCCCCTTTGACATCAAGGGCAAAGGGTGGACCAAGATATTTTTCTTCTTTGGTATACCTTCTGCTGTCCATACTCTCTCTGAGTACATGCTAAAGTTTCTGATTTGGCTCCCCCTTTGTTTATGCCAAAGTGTACCAATCTATCCATGCTCCCCCTGAGCAGATGCAGGTTCTAAGACCAGCCATTCAGATCTGTACCATAAGCATCAGTCTACAATACTATTCCTTTGATCAAACAACAAGATGTATCATTTAGTTTCATTAGCAACTTCTAACCATAATTCCAACAATGAATTATTTGAAGTATATGCTCCCCCTGAGTGTGAGCCAACCATTTCCTAAGTCTGTTCTGCTCACCCTCAGCCTGAGCCAACCATGACTGAACCTGGGTCTATTCTGCTGCCCTTTCTTCATATACGCGACTTTGCAGCCTGTAACTCGCGTATATACGCGACTTGTCTTCATTATATCAGCGTATGCAAGGAATACTGAAATTCATCACTTTCAGATTCCCCTGTGTCTGTTAAGTCAGCTGACTGAGTTATGCCACACTTTTCTGTCTCTGTCTTCTTCAATTCCTGGAACTGTGATGATGTATGGTCCTCTTGTTTTGAATTTTGAAATCTGCTCCTGCATTCCCTTGCTTTATGTCCATATTTGTTGCATGTATAACATCTTACATATTTCATGTTCCTTCTATCACAATCAATTGCTTTGTGTCCATATGCATTGCAGGCAAAGCAATATCCTCTGAAGTACCTGGGATGCAATGATCTTTTGTAATGGTCTTGAACCATTCTACTTCTACATCTGGCTGCAACATGTCCAAGATTATGACATACATGACATTCAACATTATTCAGTCGAGGAGATAATCGTCTATCACGTCCATAGTTAGGATTAAAGGATCTTCCTTGAGGAATTTCTTTCCTTGGTTGTTCCTTGTTGAGCATTTCAGGTTTCTCCTTAGAATTTCTTGCCTCACCTTGTGAACTAGATTCACCTTCAACATATTCATGAAAACCAAGACCAGTTTTGATAGCAGGAGACCTTTGGCTATTAAGAATATCATCCAAGACTTTAGTACTATCTTGAAATCGTAAAAGCTTATCCTTTTCTTCTAGTTTACCTTTCAAGATATTTACCTCAACTTGATGTTGTTCTTCCTTTTTCAGATACTGATTCCTTAGGTCTTCTTCAGCTTTTCTTCCTTCTTCCACTTTTCGCTTTAGTTTGATCACTTCATGTTCTTGATCTTCAAGAGCTTCTCTGTTCTGTTCTCTTGATTTTTTAAGATCTTCTTTTAGAGAGAGGATCTTTTATTCAAGCCTTTGAATAGTTATGCTCTGATCCTTTACTACATCCTGCAATTGCTCCCTTACCCTGGTTACTGTCTCCAATTGTTCATTTAATTTGGTAACTTCTTCAGTTTCTGCATTCTTCTTTTCATGTGCCATGAGACTTTTAATATCTTTGCTATTATTGGATGAAACATTCTTCTTTTCATGTGCCATGAGACTTCTAATATCTTCACTATCATTGAATGAACTTGTAATATGGGTATAATAGCTTCTACCATCTTCTTCAAATATCTTTCCTTTGTTATGAGGGCATCTAGCAGCATAGTGACCAACTCTACCACATAGAAAACATTTGAAAGGTAGCTTACCTTTGAACCGTCCAGTTCCCCGTTCAAGATTCTTGACAAAATTTACCTCATCTTCTTCCTCTGACACTTCGAATGCGGCTTCTGGTGGTACCTCTTGTCGCATTTCAAAAGCAGTTAAGATCCCGTGAAGCTGTGACATGGTGATTTTCTGCACATTCTCCTTTTCTTCTATGGCAGACACTTTAGAATCAAATTTAGCAGACAGAGATCTCAAAACCTTTTCAACTAAGACAACTTCCTCAAATTCTTCACCCAGATCCCTCATACAGTTCACAATCTCATCCATACGCAGGAAATAATTAGCTATGCTTTCATTACTATGCATCTTCAAAGTTTCATACCGGATTCTAAGAGTTTGAAGCTTTGCTCTTTTTACCTGATCATCTCCTTCGTAGCTTGTGACGATTTTGTCCCATATTTCCTTAGTTGATTTGAAATGCATGATCTTCATAAATTCTGATTGTGTCAAACTACTCAATAGGACAGTAACAGCTTTGGCATTGAGCTCATATTGCTTTTTCTCTGCTGGATCTGTAGGAGTTGCTGATGGGAATTTGTATCCTCCTTCTACGATTCCCCAAATTTCTACTCCAAGTGATTGTAGATATGTAGTGGTTCTTATCTTCCAGTGAGTAAAATTGTTCCCGTCAAAGACTAGTGGCCTGATGTGTGCCTCTCTTTCTGGATTAGCCATTCTGATGGATCTTTTCCTTCAAGCGATCAAGCTTCCTTTGAAGGACCTGCTCTGATACCAATTGTTGGAAATAATACTGAGAGGGGGGGGTGAATCAGTATTATCAGATTAGATAAAACTTTTCAATTTCATACTCAGAAACATATATGCTACTTCAGTTAAGTGAACCCGCGTGTACACGCTACTGTGTCTAAATCAACTAGCGTATATCCAGAAATCTTATGATTCAGTTAGCTTATCTTCAGTAAATGCATCAGAACATTATTAACCATATTAACAGTAAACAGGTGCAGTATAACAGAAAAGATCATCACAAAAAAGCCACACACATGAACACCATGATATAAGGTGGAAACCCAATGTGGGTGAAAACCACCTGCTGCAATTTGTCTCTTTCTTCTTTAATAAGAAACTTCTTTTACAATGTACTGGTGCAGTCCTTTACCAGCACGCAGGCTACAACCTGCAGAGGGCTACAACCCTCATAGCTCTTGTACTAGCCGATCCATTTACTAGTACGTAGGTGCCAACCCTACAGAAGGCTACAACCTTCACTCGTTTTCCAGCTGCTCCTGGAAGGGAGCTACAACCCCCTGGCTCTTGTACTGGCTGATATGTTTACCAGTACGTAGGTGCCGGCCTACGATCTTCCCGGGACCACGTTTCATACATTTTCATACTGGATCCATAAGACAATCACCATTGTAGTACAACCTGCATCATCAATCACTGAATCACCCAATACTGAATCACTGAAACCCTGTCATCAAGAACACAGAACCCAAACCAGAGCCTAGAACTCTGCAACAACCACCAGAATCAATAGCAACCTGAAATATCAGATCTTATTATGCATACGCTACTTCACTGTACCAAAACCGTGTGTATACACGCTTTCTCCAAAGGCAACCCGCGTGCAGATCTAGAAATAATTACTGATGCCTTCGCTGTCAGAGCCGACCCTTGCCAAGCGTCCCGAACAGATAAACAGCAATACCAGATCTTCTCACTTCGTCAGACACACCTTGCTTACCTCAACTTGCCTAATGATCTTCTCCTTATATAGCATTAGGCCCTTTACAATACCACGGTCCAAAACCATAGTAACACAATACCATCAGCTTCAAAACTAGGGATCAACACGTCCGTCGAGACACCATGGTCCAAAACTATAGGCACAACTTCCAAGGAATAACCGCCACGGACCAAAGATAAGTTTTCCACATACACGCTCTTTTACTGAAGCCAACCTGCGTGTACACGCGACTTGGTATATAGCGAACCTGCGTGTATATATTTTCTCTTCATACTTGTAGTCTGATCATCAATTCCTTGTTGCTATCCTTCTGCACTATGATTTGTCATCAGTGTGAGTTGCCATCAAGGACAACACTTGTCTCATAATGCCAACATTCCTTAAACCAGATAATGAAGGAAATGGTAGGGTTCAATCGAAACTAAGTAGAAATGAAGGGTTCCCTAATCTGGATATCAGAAGAAAACATTAGAATGATTAACTTTTCAAGAGAGTGTGTACTTAAACAAATACTGTAATATAATTCCAGTTAATTCATTCAATTTAGATAACATGCAAGTTTTTGAAACACATTATAAAATAAAAAATTTGACAAAGAAAATACTCCACTGAAGTAGCTCAACACATGAATCCTGTAATGCAATCTCTTTATTAGTCAATCTAGTCTACTGACTTGAAAACTTGGTACAATGAACCCTCAAGTTACATATCAATAAAACTATAGAAATGTCTAGCAATCCACACTTCAATACTTCGAATTGTGAAGTATTTATACAAAAATAGTTTACAAAATATCCCAAACTGTCTTGGGAATTAATCTAGTAAAAAGAAATATCTTCATGCAAGAAGATAGAGACAGATATTCAACTATTGTATGATGTCCATGTTTATGTGGTTGTGTTGTCTTTATGCTTTGATATTTTGTTGTTTATTCTCTGCCTTGCTGTTGGTATTCACGCTGACTGTTCTTTTTACTTTTCCCTTCTCAACTAACACACTCTCACCTGATACTCTTTCATCTGGCTGAACTATTACTTTTCTTCAACTATGTTGTTTTCACTTTTACTGTGCATTTTTATAGCAGGTCATTTAATTTTTCCCAGATGTCTGCATCTAGTAATAGAATATTTACCATTTTCCTATAAATTTCATTTGCTTCTATATACATGGAAAAAGTGGGTCTGTTCACAAAAAGGTGTTTTACCTCATGATGGAAGTAAAATAAGTTCTCAAATGTCTGATATAGAACATTTCCAATAGGCATTCCCTTAATAGAAGAATTATTTGCCTAATCTCTGGCCACCTCTCTAATTCTCTTATTGTAGTCCTCCTCTGGCATTAATTTATCATTTATCACCAAGATATTAGGCAAACCTTTCTGCCTTAGAGCATCAAACTTAACCATGAACCTGTCTATAGCCAACTGCATGGTTTGGCATTTGTCTTCAAGGTTCATCATTAAATTTCTCTTAGTGAGCACCTTTTTTACTTCTAGTATGGTGCCTATCCTATCAGGTATGTCTAACTCCTGCAATTGATATTTTTTTTTGGAGTTAAGGAAATGAATGATTCTAGTGGCTTCATCTAGCATGTCTCCCAGTTCAACCTTAACTCTTTGAATGGCTTCTGTAGCCTCTTTGACTAGGTCATTTTGTTCAAAGATTACTTAAATGGATGGCTAAATATCATTGACAAAGTCAATAATATTGTCCCATAACTATTCCTTAGCTTAGCCAAGTGGCTCCTTTAATGTTAGCTCTTTCTCTAAGCTCTTTATCCTCTCATTCATTCTGTTTGACTTCTGTACTTTTTCTTTGTGCATAATCTATGCAAGCTTATTGTCATTATCTAGAATTGTTATCTTTTCCTTAAGCTTGTTTATCTCTATGGACTGAATGGACATGTCCTCCATTGCTTTGACCAATTTACTTGCCTCATCACCTAGTTGGGCTGCTAATGTTGAGCTTGTTGTTGATGTCGATATTGTGGTAGCTGGTAGTGTTGTAGCCAGTGTAGCTGTAGGAACCAATGAAGCTGCCAAGGTGGATGGTACTGCTATAGTGACTGTTGGAATGGCAGTGGCAGTGGCAATCTCCAGGCTGGCCTATTTTAACTATATCAAGTTGTCCAACTCCTTCTCCATCTCTTTCAATTAATCATTCAATTGGATAATAAGGTCCATCATCCCCTTCGATTGTGTTTGAATTTCTAAGACCTCTTTTGTCTGTGGGTGCTCTAAATGAGGCAGCTTCAATTGCTTTCTGAGGGCAGCAATATCCTCATTCTTTTTCTTTATCAACTTCTCTACAGCCTTGAAATCATTGGGATCATGCCCAAGCTCAATTACAAAGTCTTTTAATGACTTGATTCTGTTGTCCTTGGCCTGTGAGGAGGCCTTTTCCAGTTTGTACTGTATAGTGATATTGTCCAATGAACTTTGAAGTTTGTGTGTAGTTATAGCTTTACTTGTCATGGTGGAATAGATCATCTCACCTGCCTTCTTGTGGAACTCAATTTGATCAATGGGGTGAACATCCCTGGCCAAAACCTTAAAGTCTATTTTTCTATAATCTGTTGATGATCTTGGTTTTTGCATTGTAGGTTGCATGAATGTCATCTACATTTTACCTATTTTAATGCCAAAGGTTGACATTAATCTATTTTGATTTGCAGGCGTTTCCTTGAAGTATTGGGCATAAGTCTTAGCATTCAATGTTTCATTCCTTAACTTAATTTCTTTGTACCTATCTTTAATATCTTTCTCTTTATCCACAGACCTTGTGGATGAAGAGACTTCAATCCTGAGCTATTTCTCAATAAGTTGAGTGTTTGATGTAGAGGCCTGGTGTGTTTCTCCTGAAGCTGTTGGGCCTTTGCTCCTTTCAACAATTGTATCAATGTTAGTGATTTCCATTGTTCCAACTGTGTATTCTTGTTCAGTTACAATATTAAGCTTAGGCCTCTTCCTATAACTGATCTCAAATTGTTCATCAGTGGTTTCCATGGCCAAACTAGAACTTTCTTCCCTGGTTCTCTTTGAATTTATGTCTTCATTTGCTATAGTCTGTGAAAGAGGAGGAATATTCATTGGTTCTCCTAGTTCTAGAACCTACAGAAAGGAAATTATATCAATCTGCTTTTCCACATCAATTAACGTACTCTCAACTACAGTATTGTCCATGTCTATCAAAGTGTTTTCCAACCATTTTATTTGGCTGGAAAACCTCTCAATGCTTGGTCTGGGATGATGTATGAAGGGACCCAATTTGACCTTGAGCCTTGGCTTATTTATGACTCCATGAGGGTCATATTACCACATAAAACTGTTCTTGAATTTCATCTGTTGCAAAATTTTATCTTCCTCTAGTCCAGCCTCCCTAGTATTGCAAATAAAGGGGCCCAATTGGTTTTTCACTTTAAATTGAGTCTTCTTGTTGGTTGCCAGGAAATTAACCTCATCAGAGTTTATAATCTGTCTAAAGTACTCTAATGAAAATATCCTCATAGGGAGGTATTTGGGTAATTTATAAGGAGCTAGTTGGCATCCATATATCCTGATCTCTATGTGGTCTTGGTATAGATACCAGTCTCCCACTTTATTGTTATTTGCCAATTGTAAAACCCTTTTAATTTCCTTACTAATCATGGGCTGATAGCTACTGGTTAGCATATTTATAACTGGATGGACAAATTAATCAATGAAGTCTTTATAGGAAAAAATAGTGGAATATCTTTGGATCAATGGTGTCCAAAAGATGATAGATCTTGGATTTCCCTCGGTGTCTAACTTTTGAACGCTAACTGGAAAGTTATCTGGCTGAAAATATATGAACATGTGAAATAATACTGATGTAAGACTCTCTCAGTTGGTAATCTAATAAATTTCTCATGGATTCTGTCTTCTATGAATTGATCATAGCTATACATTATAGTAGGAAGCTTGCTTGGGCAAAAGATAGAAAGGAAAGCTAGGACAACCTCATCACCAAGTTCATTTGTGGTGTACCCTAAAATGTAGGAGATTATGGTGATGATTTGTATGCCTCTCTAAAAAAAAATGGTGGCAGCATAAGGAGGACTATCAGTAGGAGTATGACACTCCTCTATAATGAAGGTTTGAAAAATTTGGCTATCCTAGGAAGGTCTAACTTGGTATAGAGGTCAAGAAAGCCTTCAACAGAAAGTGGGGTCTCATTTGGGCTTGGTTGGACTTGAAGCATTTGATTAATGGATGCTGCAATGATGGCAAATAAAACTTGTTGGTTAGGGGTGACAATGGCTTTTTGATTGGGAATGTAGCAAGCTTGGCAGAAGAGAATTATTTTTGGGAATGGGTGTACTTCTGGGATCAAATACTTGGGTAACTTGGACTCCCAAAGGTGAATTTCATCATTCCGATTTAAAAACTTATCTTTATTCCAGCAGTGCAGCTTTAATAGGTAGGCAAGGGAAGCAGTGTCCCTACTTTGGAAGTTTATGCCTGCTAATGCAAGGTGGTTGATATCCAAGTGCGGGGTTTGTAGAGGTCTTACATCTAGAGATGTTTGGGAAGCCATAATTGGGTTTACTGAATTGAATTAGGCTTTCATTGGTTTCAGGAGTGAGGCTTAGAAGCTTTGGAACAATGGGAGGCTAATTACAGTCTGTGAAACAGGGTTTGGGATGTACAGTAGGTTTCTCTTCAATCCAAGAATGTTTCTTAATTAATTTAATTAATTAACCATTCAATTATACTATGCGTTTTCAGATTCAAGGGCCATTCTAGTTTTTTCCAAAAATACCTGGAAATTGGCTATTTGGCGTGCATATTGGGTTCTATGGTAACTGCAGAAGGTATTGAGGCTTCAACTGTCAACTGGCTACTTCAATTGGGTATCCACAACATCTTCGGGTAGTAAAAATGGATGAATTGGTCATTCATAGGTTCAAGGTGTCGCAAATGTGGTACCTAGGGGGGATAACATGGGGTACAAAGGGAGGTATCCAAGGGAATAATGTAATAATGAGATGGGCCATAGTAATAAATAAGGTGGTTAACCCATATCATGTAAGGGACCACAAGTAGTTAGTAATAATGTAATGGACCCATGGTATTAGATAGATGGTATTGAGGGAACCATGGTAATGACCCATGGTATTGTATGTATGAGGCCTATAAAGAGGCTAGAGACACCACATTGAGGGATGTGAAGGATTATTGTATGAACAGGCATATGGCTTGTGGAGTGTTCTCCTTCCTTAAGGAGTGAATATATGGTGTTGCCCTACCTTAAGGGTTTGATCAATAAAGTGAATAATTTCTATCTATATTCAGATCTTGTTATTTCTTGGGTTTATTTTCATTGTCTTATATTTTCATATCAGATCTATAACAAGTGGTATCAGAGCACTTTCCTGGGCAAAAAAGTGGAGAATTTTTCTTATGTTTTGCAAGAAATTTTTGGGGCGACGAGTTTGCAGATTAGATTTGTATGTTTGGGTGCAAGATCAGTAAAATCTAATTGCAGATCTAGATTCTATGTGAAAAAATACCCGATTTCAAAAAAAAATCGGTCGAATCGGAGTCCGGATGAAGGAGATATCGTTGATTTAAAAATCAGTGGGGTTGCAAACAATTTTGTGGGGTAGCGAGTTTGCGGCACAGATCTAGACGTCCTAGTGCAAGATCTACAAAATCTAATTGTAGATCAAAATTCTTTGTGAAGAAATACTCGATTTAAAAAAAAAAAATCGATCGAATCGGAGTCCGGATGAAGGAGATATCGCTGATCTAAAAATTAGTGGTGTTGCAGACAATTTTTTGGGGCAGCGAGTTTGCGGCGCAGATCTGGACATCCTAGTGCAAGATCTACAAAATCTAATTGCAGATCTGAATTTTTTGGGAAAAATTACCCAATTTCAAAAAACAAATTCAGTCGAATCGGAGTCCGGATGAGGGAGATATCGCTGATTTAAAATCAGCTCTTTTTTGCAGAAATTTTGGTGACGACGGGAGAGTTGTAGTGCAGATCTCAAATTCCAGTGCCTGGATCAGGATTTCTATCACATGGGTAGATGCAAAATGGTTGTTCCATTTCCAAAAACAGGTCATAAGAGGGATTCTGAGCAATATTGACGAAATTGTGGCCATTTCAAATTTTCGCCAAGTAAGTGAATTTTTCTCAAACCCTCTTCATGGAAAATTTTACTGGAAAAGATGATAGCCCTACTATTGAAGAATACATAAAAAAAACTGAGTCAGTATGGGAAAAAAATTGGAAGGATTCAATGTGGCTTAATTTCAGAGATGAGGCTTACAAATGGTATTTCTCACTTGACGACAAGCAGTTGTCCAAACTTTCAGATGTAGAATTTGAAAGTGTCCTTTTAAACAAATGGTCTCGGACTAAAAAAAAGGAGAATGAGACACGTAAAGGGTTATTTTCTACAGGTGTCTCCTTATTTCAAGTTCATGGATTGATTCAGAAGGAGAAAATCGTTGTATCTATAAATCCTAGTTGCAAGCACAATTTTATGAATGTTAATTTGGTAAAAAAATTGCAAGTTCCAGCAAAACACATTGAAAACACACAAGTGGATGATGAGGATGTTTAAGTGTATAAGGATTTGAAGATTTCTATGGATAAGTATGTGTGGAATGGTGATTTTTATACTTCAGAGATGGATAATATGGATGTTGTTTTAGGATATCCTTGGATGGAATCCATGGTTACTATCAATATTAATGTGCAGAAGAAATTCCTGAAGCTCTGGTATAAAAAGAAGAAAATTACATTACAGGATATTTCCATCAATACACAAGTAGAGTCCATGAAGGTTGACGCAGAAGATGTTCCAGGGACTGACATATCAGATGATGAGCCATCGATGATCGACAATCAAACACAAACAGAGGCTGAAGCAGAAAAGGATACAGGTGCTGATACATCAGATGAGGGCTCAGTGGTTGAAGTAATATTGGAAGATAAGACACCACAACAGGTAGCACAGCAGGGTGAATTAAATAAAAAGACACTGTGGGTTAAAACTTCAACATATCATCACCCACATCACCCCGCAAGAAAACAACCAACAACATGGCAACCAATTAGCCACAAGGACAACAACCCCCGCATGACAGATAGAGAGGAGCGAAGATCCACCTACTGCACATCAACACAGAAGAGCTAGCACGGTCAACTTCCATCTCAAGCGAGCGAGGCACCAGCAAGATCGAGGGTTCACCTTTCTCTTTGATGGCTAGATGCACGTGCATGGTACCAGTGGACTACTCTTTTGAGTAGATCTTATTATTTGTGTTCTTCTCATGTTTCGGGGACGAAACATGTTAAGGGGGGTGGAATGTTATATACCTAGGGGGGATAACATGGGGTACAAAGGGAGGTATCCAAGGGAATAATGTAATAATGAGATGGGTCATAGTAATAAATAAGGTGGTTAACCCATATCATGTAAGGGACCACAAGTAGTTAGTAATAATGTAATGGGCCCATGGTATTAGATAGATGGTATTGAGGGAACCATGGTAATGACCCATGGTATTGTATGTATGAGGCCTATAAAGAGGCTAGAGACTCCACATTGAGGGATGTGAAGGATTATTGTATGAACAGGCATATGTCTTGTGGAGTGTTCTCCTTCCTTAAGGAGTGAATATATGGTGTTGCCCTACCTTAAGGGTTTGATCAATAAAGTGAATCATTTCTATCTATATTCAAATCTTGTTATTTCTTGGGTTTATTTTCATTGTCTTATATTTTCATATCAGATCTATAACAGAATTTCATCATTCCGATTTAAAAACTTATCTTTGTTCCAGCAGTGCAGCTTTAATAGGTAGGCAAGGGAAGCAATGTCCCTACTTTGGAAGTCTATGCCTGCTAATGCAAGGTGGTTGATATCCAAGTGCGGGGTTTGTAGAGGTCTTACATCTAGAGATGGTTGGGAAGCCATAATTGGGTTTACTGAATTGAATTAGGCTTTCATTGGTTTCAGGAGTGAGGCTTAGAAGCTTTGGAACAATGGGAGGGTAATTACAGTCTGTGAAACAAGGTTTGGGATGTACAGTAGGTTTCTCTTCAATCCAAGAATGTTTCTTAATTAATTTAATTAATTAACCATTCAATTATACTATGCGTTTTCAGATTCAAGGGCCATTCTAGTTTTTTCCAAGAATACCTGGAAATTGGCTATTTGGCGTGCATACTGGGTTCTATGGTAACTGCAGAAGGTATTGAGGCTTCAACTGTCAACTGGCTACTTCAATTGGGTATCCACAACATCTTCGGGTAGTAAAAATGGATGAATTGGTCATTCATAGGTTCAAGGTGTCGCAAATGGCTTAGCAAAGGTTTACAGTGAGAACGAACGAAAACAACGAATTAGGCATTATTCAGCCTTTCAACCAATAACGATCACATTTTGGTGCAGAAATTATTAAATGAATAGTGGGTGGTTTTCAGTTTAGGCAGGGAGATATTTTTGTGCTCCATTGCACCGCTTTTGGATGGCGGGGCAGTATTTTTCACGAGCATGCGATGTAACTTCGTGCCACCATGTAGCAGAATAGTGTCAAGCCAAAACTGTGAAACTTGCATGCTCTCGAGTGTTAACAATCAGACAATGAATCCACGCGATATGGTTGTGCACCATCAAATCTGGGGGCATGAGATCGAAGGGATATCGCACTGTTGAGTTGCATGGATGGAATCGAGAAAGTGGTTGGTGAGGCCCGGGATTTAATTACAGTGAATTGTAATTAATTAACCAATGATGTGGGATTTTCAATATAAGCAGTAGGTTAATAAAGTGGGACCATGGGATATGTGGGGGTTTTTTTTAATTACGCCAAGGGTTGGTGGGTTAAAAAATGGTATCGGGGAAATATGAAGTGGGGATGTTAATTACATAATGCGGGACTTTAGGAAAAACTTAGGATAAAGGGTTTTTGTGGGTTATTGAGGGGAAAATGTGTTGGAAATAATACTGAGAGGGAGGTGTGAATCAATATTTGCATGTCAATGACTTTTCATTTCCATAATCAGATTTATATATGCTACTTTAGTTAATGGAACTCGCGTGTACACACAACTATGTTTACGGCAACTAGCATATATCTAGCAAACATATGATTCAGTTAATTCATCATATGGAAATCTTTAATCAATGCATCAGAATTTCATTAACCATATAAATAGTAACCAAGTGCAGTAAAAATAGAATAGACCATCACACATAAGAAACACACATGAACACCAAGATTAAGGTGGAAACCTAATGCGGGACAAAACCCACCTGCTGTTGTCTTTTAATATAAGAAAAACCTGTTTACAATCTTGTACTAGCACAGACTCATACCAGTGCACAAGCACTCACCTGCAAAAGGCTACAACCTTCTCTTGTTCTCCAGCTTCTACTTACTAGTAAATAGATCGTACTAGTACGTAGGCACCAGCCTACTAAAGGCTCCAACCTTCACTCATTTTCTAGCTACTACTGGAAAGGAGCTCCAACCCCTTGGCTCTTGTACTGGCCAATATGTTTACCAGTACATAGGCGCCGGCCTACAGAAGGCTACGACCTTCTCTCTTCCTCCAGGGACCATGTTTCATAAAGTTTTAGACTGGATACTCCTCGAACATAACACCATAATCTAAAGGCCACATTTCATCCAATTTTCATACTGGACCCACCAATAACATTGAAGCTCAAAATCAATCACTACTACAATACAACCATTTCATTAATCAATCATTGAATACTCAATCATCAATCTCTAAATCACCCACAACTGAATCACTAAAGACCTGTCATCAAAACATAGTCACCAGAACATAGAGCAGAACCCAGAACTCTGCAACAACCACCAAAACCATCTGCAAATTCAGATATCATATTTCATAATGTATACTCTACTCTGATGAGATGAACCAGTGTGTATACACGCTTTTACCAAAGCGAACCCACATACAAATCTGCAAATACTAACTTAAAAACTTCACAGCTATTTCAGAATTCAGTCATACCCATATCATAACATTTACAGAATAAAACATGCGTAAGTATTCAAATATAGTGTATCCATGATAAAACCACATAATGATGATACATTCCAAGCCTTAATATCTCGATCCATCATCCATCATCATCCACATAGGTGAATCCTTAGTTCAAATCAAGAAAAGCATCACAAACCCATAACCTACATATTGGATCTCACACTTCATCAGATATTCGATACTTACACACCTTGGCCTAATGATCTTCTCCTCCTTTTATAGTTTTAGGCCTTTCTCAATACCATGGACCAAAACCATTTAGGACCAATACTTTGGACCAAATACCTAGGGTCAATACTTCAGACCAGATACCTTGGATCAAAATACCATGGACCAAATACCTTGGACCAAAACTTATTTTTCCAAGATATATGCAATTTTCCTTTGGTGAAAGTGCATGTACGTTATATGCTCCTTTTGGTCTGTTAACCTGTGTGTATATGCTCCTTTGTCAAGGTGAACCTGTGTATACCTCACTTTATTCATTCTTTTTAGTCTGATAATTAATTCTTTGCTATTGACGTGCTACACTATGATCTGTCATCTGAGTGAGTTGTCATCAAGGACAACAACTATATCACAATGCCAACAAAAGGGAAATTAATAAGAGGGGAAATGATATTTGTAATGGGGAATGGGTTTCACACTAGGGAAAAGGGGATTTTGGAAGGGAGGATGATTTTTGAAGGGTAATTTCTAGGGGAATGTGTGAAACCAAGGGCAAAGGTCAAAATGAGGGGAAAAGGGTATTTATAAGAAATGAAGGGATAATGGGGGGAATTAGAAAATACGTATGTGGGGTGTATCCTTTCTTTCTCACAATTCCACCTTCACATGAAAAATAAGATTTGGCATGATAAATGTGCTTTTGACTTAGCAACCTTGTGCATTTGCAGCATTTCTTCTACCTACCCTCAATCTACCCTAACATTTTCTCTTCATTTTAATGCGTGCATTTGAGCTTGCTGACCCTTTATTTCTTTTTCTGTTGACAAGAAAACTATCTAATTCTAACCTTATAACTTCCAGTGGCTCAGATTAAACTGATGAGCTCACTTTTGTTCTCTACCTAACTACTGATCTGCTAAGGTTAAACAATTTGACTAGATATTTATTCTCTATCTATCAACATGAAATTTAAAGCATGAACGAGTCAAGATTAAACTATTTGACCATCATGGATTGTGGCATTTTTTACAAGTTGCACACAATCTTATTTTGCAAAGTAAATTAAAGCTAGTGGAATTTGTATTTGCACACATTCATGATCTATTTTTATCTCTTTTTGTGGTTGATATTTTTTTATTTTTACTTTTTTTTATCTTTTCCTTTATTTTTGTCCTTTGATTATTCTTTTAGGACATACCCTCTTTACATTTTTTTATTTTTAATATGGAAAACATTTTACAGAAAGCAAAGGTATGTACAATATTACAAAACTAACCATAGCCAATTCAAAATTATGAATCCTATTATTATAGAACCCTAACAGTGGCTCCACATGGGGATGGCATTTTCCGGTGAAATGTCAAGAAATTTAAGATCAGAGCCTTTGAAACTTTGACTGTTGCTACCTTGTAACTACTCCTCTGTGATCTGCTTTATTCATACATATGATGGTACATATTTCAAAGCTTAGGGCCTTCTCTTTGGGCTTCAACCTCAAAAATTACCATCCAATCCAATCTAAACTCTACAATGCTATATAAAATGAGCTAAGTAAAATGAACTACTATTAATCTATGGATAAGTAATGCTTCAGCATTCTACCATTGACTGGTCCTCCTGGTAGATCTATTCCATCTAACTGTCTCAAGAAAAATGCATTGTTACCTCTATAACCATAAATGATATAAGGACCTTGCCATAGGAAATCAAATTTGCCACGTTTACCCTTTTCTTATCTTCTACAATCCCATTTCAGTACTTTATCACCTATGTAAAAACCATCATCTTTGGTTTTCTTGTCAAAAATATTTTCAATTTTATCCTAGATCACTTGTGATTTGATAGACTTCTTCTCTGGTCTCCTCCAAGTGTATTGTCTGATTTATCCTCCTTTGGATATCATTTGGTTCTACTTGCAACTCTTGAATCATTTTCATCACTGGTACTCCTAAGGAGGATGGAAAAACAACATCCATTCCATATACTAGTTGGTAAGGAGATGTACCAATGGATTTTTTGGTGGTTAGTTTGCCTGCCCATAAGGCATTAACCAAATTTTTGTTCCAAGCCTTCTTGTTGTCTTCTAGTAGTTTCTTGATGATATTGACAAGGCTTTTGTTTGAATATTCTGCACGTCCATTACCTTTAGGGTAACAGGCAATGGTATGGCCAAGGGTAATGTGGTATCTGTTACAAAGGTAAACCATTTTCTTGGATATGAAAGAAGTTTCATTATCAGTGATGAGCTTTTGGGGGCATCCAAATCTAGAAAGGATGTTTTTCTCAAGGAATGAGATAATGACAGAGTCTGTGGCTTGTCTAGAAGGGATGGATTCTATCCATTTAGTAAAGTAATCAGTGACTGTCAAAATAAATTTATGCTAGGTTGGTGAGGATGGGTGAATTTCCCCAATGAAGTCTAAACCCCATTGTTGAAAAGGAATTTCTGTGGATATGTATTTGAGAGGTAGTGGTAAGAGTTTCCTTTTACCCTCAAATATTTGGCACTTGTGACAAGAGGTCACATGACTCTTGACATTTGCAAAAAGGGTGGGCCAGTAAAAACCTACCCTTAGAATCTTCAGCAGTTGTTTTCCAATATAGTTGTCCTCCACAATCTCCTGCATGAAATTCTTCCATAACTTTTTCAGCTTCATCTTTCAATAAACAATTTAATAGAATGCCACCATTATCTTTCCAAAATAAAGCATTATCTATGATAAAATATTTTATTGATTTCATTTTCAAAAATCTACCTTTACTTCTAGATAAACTAGGAGGAGCTTGTAAGTTTAGTAAAACAAATGTAATATCTGCATACCAGGGTGAATCTATGAAAGCTTCACTGATCTCTGGAGTTGCCATCTCTTCCTGATCATCTAGGGAATAATGAAATTTATATCTAAGGCTTGACAGTTCGATTCAACCATGAGTTTAGCTAAACCTTAGCCTTTGATAAGTTTTGTAGGATTTATTTCTATGTCATATTCCACAATAGTGGCAATCCATTTGCCTCTTTTTCCTTCAAGCCCATTCTATGTCAGAATGTCCTTTACAACTAAATTTGGAACATAAACAATGATGTGTGAGTATAATATGTACACTCTAAAATATTTAATAGCTTTCAATAAAGAAAGTGCTTTTTCTCCATTATGTTGTACTTCAGTGTAGCATCTCCCAAAGATTTGCTAAAAAATGAAATAGGTTGCTCATAGCCTTGATCATTCTTTTGCAACAAGACCGCTGCATTAGTATGTTCTGAAGCAAAAGAAAAAATTATAAAATCCTTTTGGAAATTAGGACTTATGAGGACTGGTGTTTTAGTAAGGGCCTCTTTGTTTGCCTCAAAACGCTATTTAGCCTCTATTGTCCACTTAAGTGTTGAATCTTTCTTTAACATGTTATTTAGTTCTCTAATTAATTCTGCTAAGTCAGAGATGAATCTCCTAAGGAAATTTATTTTCCCTAAGAATGAATGTAATTCTTTGATGTTTCTAGGATAAATGATGGTCAAGATTTCCTCTATTCTAGCTAGATATATTCTAATTCCATCTTTGTCTATTATGTGTCCCAAGATTTTACCTTCTTCTAGACCAAAGAGTGTCTTTTTTGGATTTAAAGAAATACCAAATTTTATGCATTTAATGAAAACTCTTCTTATGTGATCTAGATGTTCATTATCTGATTTGGAAAAGACTATGATGTCATCTTGGTAAACAACTAGAAATTCATGGATTTCTTTGACAAAGGTTATGTCCATAGTTCTTTGGATTGTTGCTCTAGCATTCGTTAATCCAAAATCCATGTTCAAATACTTGAAAGTACCCTAAGGAGTAGTAAATGTAGTTTTTGCTTGATCCTTTGGTTGAACTAATATTTGGTTATATCCAGAGAATCCATCAAGCAATGAACTTCTAGATGAGCCTACTACCCTCTAAAGAATGTGGTCCATTTTTGGGAGAGGATAGTTATCTTTTAATGACACTTTGTCCAAGTTTCTAAAATCAACTTAGAGTTTGATTTCTCCTTTTTTCTTCCTAGTAGTGACTAAGTTAGAGACCCAATCAGAATATCTAATGGGTGCTATAATCTGGGAATCATACATCATTTTTACTTCTTTTTCAATGAGTGGCATAAGAACTGGATTAACTCTCCTAAGCTTTTGTTTAAAAGGTTTATGATCTTCTTTGATACGTATCTTATGTTGAATTATGTTGGTAACATAAGAATTAAGGTCTTCATAACTCTAGGCAAAGACATCTTGAAACTCTTTGAACAGATTTATGTATTTCAATTTTTCATATGGAGGTAATGCTTTGGATATTTTGATAAGCTTGGGTTTTCCTTTAGTTCCTATGTTACATTCTTCTATGTCTGCTCTTAAAGGCTCCAATTTTTGTTTCCTAGCTACATCATTTGAATCAAACAAATCTTGTAATGGGATTAATCCCTTGGACAAAAAGTTATCTTTAAAGTTTAAAATTTCAGGATCATCATTCATTATTTCTTCTATTTCTACCTTTTCTAAGTTATCTATTTCTACTTTAGTGAAATTAGTGGGTTTACCTATATCTAAAGCATTTATATCTATCTCATTATCTATGTTATTATCTATTGTACAATCAATATCTATATTACAGTTTTGAAACTCTCCTTCAACATTCATGAAATCATAAATTTGAGAATCTTGTGAGAAAATCTACCAATATTTCAAATTGTCAGGTATAACAGGCCTATGTCTCACTTCTGCAGTGTACTTGTGGTTGGGCTGAAAAGGCAATTTGCAGGTACTAGCAAAAGTGGCCAGACTGTGAGCTTGCATGTTCTATTTCCTAGGAATGGCAGCAAAATCAGTTTCAAGAAGGTCTTTAATCAAATCCAGGATAGTCTCTCTATATTGGCTAAGTCTAGGATTATTCACAGAGTATTCACCTTTGATTTGTTTTATAATCAATTCTGAGTCTCCCATGATAGAAACTCTCTTGGCTCCAAGTTTTCTAACCATTTGTAGTCCTAATATTAGAGCTTCATATTCTTCCATGTTGTTTGTGCATTTAAAGTTTAATCTAAAGGCATGACCTTCAGAATGATTATTTTCCATGTTGTGAATCCAAACTCCTACACCTACTCCTAATCTATTCACAAAACCATCAAAATATAAATGCCATAGAGACTCATGAAAAATGTTTTCACTATCAGGTGCTTTGTATTTTTGTTCTACAACTGTGATTTCATTTTTTCCAATGTCTGAATTGTACAAGATAAAAGAGTCCATATCAGAATGCATGGAGTATATAGGGAAATTTCCTGGTTTTTCCTACTCACCATGTATTTCATTAATGTTTCTCTGTAAAGTTTCCTTTGTTGACCAAAAATAGATATGGTGGCATATGACATGTCCAATTGTAGAGATCCCTGTAATTTTGCTCCCCATGAGCGAGATAATAGCATTCCATACTTGGGTGGGATATCAGCAACTACTATGTCCATCACAATACTCTTTGTTGGGCACTATACTAGAGTCACACACAAATCTTTAATCAGGCCAAGGCATTTGACTTGGCTGGAATCAAAAGAAAATAGGTCCTTATATGGTCTGGTGATATCTAAGTTTAATCTCCCCATGATTGCTTTTGACATTAAGTTATGGGATGCCCCTGAGTCTAGCATAGCATTATGTAAGATTTTATCATGACCATTTAAGCTAATGTAGAATGGAGGGATACCCCCGTGTTCATGAGTGCCATTTACTTCCGAACCAAACAATAACTCAGGTTGATCATCATTCAAGTTTACTGCATCCTCCCCTTCACCTATATTTAATGTTTCAGTGATTTGTGCTCTATATGATTCATTTTTCACTACTTCGATCAAAGGAATTGATATTTTCAATTTTTCTATCTCGGTTTTGATGTTGAAATGAAATTGAGTTTTGCCTGATTGTATGAGATCTTCCTTAGTAAAGGTGGTCTCTGCATTTTTATCTTCTTTTTCAGCATTTGGTAATTCAGTTTGTGTACCATCTATTTTGTTTTGAATTCTCTTAATTGGAATGGTCTGAGTAACAGTTTCAGTTTGAGTTTCAGATGAAGCTATATCTACAATTTTTAGGGTGGAAGTCTCCAAAGTTCCTCTAGGGAGAATTTGTAAAACTTTAGCCACAGGAGCTTCTGTTATTTTATTAGTTTGGGTTTTGACTGATTTCTTGGTGGGAATTTCATTATTCTTTTTTCTTCTAAGGCTATATTGTTTTTGGACTTCATAAATAGCAGATTCATAGACTTGTTTATAGTCAAAGGACTCCCCGGATTCTAATTTCAATTGTTGTAACATGTACATTTCCTATTCTTCCTGAGTAATAAAAACATCTTTGTTTTTAATCCTTAATAGGTTTATTGGGTGTCCTCCTCTTCTTCATGGTTTTGTGAACCCTCAGTATAATTTTCTTGGAAAGGAGGCCTAATCTATTGATCTCGTATAGCATTTTTTCCAGTGTTAGGATTTTTCCTAAAGTAGGGGTTTCTAATTGGGGGTGCTTGTTGATTCTCCCACTAAGATTTTCTTTCCATGTTTTCTAATCTATCCATTATTCTTTCTACACTTTTGGCTAAACAATCTATCTTACCATCCGAAGTGGATGTTTCCTCTTTAATAACTACTCTTTTTTCATTTCTCATCCTAGATTTCTTATCTAATAAATTGACTTCTACACTAACAGCATTACTTTGCATTTGTTCTAATGTTTCAAGGTTTATTTCTCTTAATTGGTATGACATATCAGTGTCAAAACCATCAAGGAATTTGATTAATGCTAGGTCTGGTGGAGATTTAATATTAGCAGGGATTGCATTATAAACATTGTTGAACCTAGTACAATAATTCTAAACAGAGTCATTAGGAGCTCTTCTAATGTTTTCATATTCATATAGTATTTGTAAGGGGTTTTTCTTTCTTTCCCTTCTATCAATAAACAATCTATGGAAAGCAGGTAAACCTTTGAACCATTTTTTAACATCCCCTATTAATGTTTGGGCAAACAACCTCATTTGTACATCAAACTCATCAATTTCATGCAACTCAAAATAGTCAGTCATTTTATTCACATGTTGTTGTGCAGTATACTAACCAGTAGCATCAAAACGAAAGATTTTTCTTTGATAATCTTGGGGCATGGCATGGAGCTGTGCTGGTAGAACCAAAGGTGCAAATCTGTCTACCATGGCTGAGATTTTGGTTTGACTATGGGGAAAAGTAGTGGTGCTTGAAGAAGAACTTGAGATGGTTGTAGATGAGCTAGATGAGCTTGAGATGTTTGGTTGGAGAGGACGTTGAGGAATAACTGGTTTAGGGGAATGAACTATGGTGGATATTATGAGTGAGGTGGTAGTAAGTGAAGTTGTATTTACATTTTTGAAGACTCTGTAGAAATTTCAGGGGTAGCAGCAGTTAAGGAAGCTAATTCAACTGATTTCTGAAGATAGGCCTCGTCTATATGTCTGATCAAAGTAGAGGTTAGAGCTTCTAGTTTGTCAAAAGTATCTAAAACATGTTGATCTAAATCTGGATGTATAGGCACCTTCTTTGACTCAATGAATCGAATAAAATTAGGGTCTACCACAGTTTCATGAATTGAATTTTCTGATTTGGTTCTAAACAAAGAAATCTCAAATGATAAATCAAACTGAATATCCTCTAAACTTGATAATTCCTTGGGGAGTGAATTTGCTTTAACTAACTGGCTACTACTTGCTTGAGTTTCTACCTTTTCTTATTTTCTTAAAATTCTATCAGCGTTATCAATTATTGTAATAGGGTTTGGATCTGGATTTGCCCTGGTATAGTGTGTTCTCCTGGAAGCCATAATTTTAATTTTTTAATTGTTTTATGAAACTTTTTATCAACTCTAAAATGACCTTAAGGGGCAAAAGGTAGGATTTAAGATTTCCTTAAAATTTTATTAAACTAAGGATGGGTCCCCATTATGGTCGCCAATATGTTATCTCTCCAAAATTTCTCTAGAGTTGATGTGAAAGAAATCATACAGGTAACCACAAACCTACTTTGGAGATTATGATCTAGCCTTCCTAATGCTCGGAGAGGGCTCTCTCTTTATGATTTAACTTTGTTTAGTTAATTGATTTTAGGCTAGTTATGATTGTACTTAGGTTTTGATTTTGTTTTGGTGGTGGGATTACTGACTTAGATGGATAGAGGGATGGCTTTTACCATTGGGCTATGGGTTCAAGTGTCAAGAAAACAGGATTGGGTCAAGTTCTATAGATAGTGTTTATAGGGCAAGGTAGCTGAGTAAATTTCAGATCTTAAGGCAGGATGTTGAAGTGGTTTTCAAACAAATCCAAGGAGCAATTAAGGGTTTCTTAAACTAGATAATGAAGGAAATGGTAGGGGTCAATCGAAACTAAGGAGCAATGAAGGGTTCCCTAATATGGATATCAGAGAAAACATTAAAATGATTAATTGTTCAAGACAGAGTGTACTTAAACAAATTTTGTAATATAATTCCAGTTAATTCATTCAATTTAGATAACATGCAAGTTTGTGAAACACTTTAGAAAATAAAAAAGTTGACAAAGAAAATACTCCACTGAAGTAGCTCAACACATGAATCCTATAATGCAATCTCTTCACTACTCACTCCAGTCTGCTGACTTGAAAACTTGGTACAATGAACCGTCAGGTTACAAATCAATACAACTATAGAAACGTCTAGCAATCCCCACCTCAATACTTCAAATTGTGAAGTATTTATACAGAAATAGTTTACAAAATATCCCAAACTGTCTTGGGAATTAATCTAGGAAAAAGAAATATCTTCATGCAAGAACATAGAGATAGATATTCAACTATTGTATGTTGTCCCTGTTTATGTGGTCGTGTTGTCTTTATGCTTTGATATTTTGTTGTTTATCCTTTGCCTTGTTGTTGGTCTTCACTTTGACTATTCGTTTTACTTTTCCCTTCTTAACTAATACACTCTCACTTGATACTCTTTCATCTGGTTGATCTGTTACTTTTCTTCCACTATGTTGTTTTCACTTTTACTATGCATTTTTATAGCAAGTCATTTAACTTTTCCTAGGTGTCTGCATCTGGTAATTGAATATCTACCATTTTCCTGTAAATTTCATCTACTTTTTTATACTTGGGAAAAGTGGGTCTGTTCAAAAAGGGTTTTTTACCTCATGCTGGAGGTAAAATAGGTTCTCAAATGCCTGATATAGAACATTTCCAGTAGGCATTCCCTTCATAGAATAATTTTTTTCCTGATCTCTAGCCACCTCTCTAATTCTCCTATTGTAGTCCTCCTATGGCATTAATTTATCATTTATCAACATGGTATTAGGAAAACCTTTCTGCCTTAGAGCATCAAACATAACCATTAACTTGTCTATAGCCAGCTACATCGTTTGGCATTTGTCTTCAAGGTTTGTCATTAAATTTCTCTTAGTGAGCACCTTTTTTATTTCTAGTATGGTGTCTGTCCTGTCAAGTATGTCCAGATCTTGCAATTCATTATTGTTTTTGGAGTTAAGAAAATGAATGATTCTAGTGGCTTCTTATGGCATGTCTCCCAGTTCAGCCTTAACTCTCTGAATGGATTTTGTGGCCTCTTTGACCAGGCCATTTTGTTCAAAGATTACTTGAATGGATCGCCAAATATCATTGATAGAGTCAATGATATTGGCCCATAACTGTTCCTTAGCTTGGCCAAGTGGCTCCTTTAATGTTAGCTCTTTCTCTAAGCTCTTCATCCTTTCATTCATTCTGCTTGACTTCCGTACTTCTTCTTTTTGCATAATCTATGCAAGCTTATTGTCATTCTCTAGACTTGTTATCTTTTCCTTAAGCTTGTTTATTTGTGTGGTCTGAATGGTCATGTCCTTCATTGCTTTGACTAATTCACTTGCCTCATCACCTGGTTGGGTTGCTGATGTCAAACCTGATGCTAATGTAGATGTTGTGGCAGCTAGTAGTGTTGTAGTGAATGGAGACGTAGGATCTAGTGAAGTTGCCAAGGTGGATGGTACTGTTGTAGTAACTGTTGGAATGGCAGTGGCAATGGTAGTCTCAAGGCTGACCTGTTTTAATTGTATCAAGTTGTCCAACTCCTTCTCCATCTCTTCCAATTTATCATTCAATTGGAGAATAAATTCCATCATCCCCTCCTCATGTGTTTGACTTTCTAAGACCTCTTTTGTCTGTGGGTGCTCTGAATGAGGCAACTTCAATTGCTTTCTGAGGGCAGAAATATCCTCATTCTTTTTCTTTATCAACTTCTTTGTAGCCTTGACATCATTGGGATCATGTCCAAGCTCAATTACCAAGTATTCTAGTGACTTGATTTTGTTGTCATTGGCCTGTGAGGAGGCATTTTCTATTTTTTTATTGTGCAGTGATATTGTCCAATGAAATTTGAAGTTTGTTTGCAGTCATAGATTTACTTGTCATGGTGGAATAGATCATCTCACCTGCCTACTTGTGGAACTCAATTTGGTCAATGGGGTGAACATCCCTGGTCAAAACCTCAAAGTCTATTTTTCTATTGTCTGTTGATGATCTTGGCTGCTAGACTGTAGGTTGCATGAATGACATCTGCATTTTACTTGTTTTAATGTCAAAGGCTGACATTAATATGTTTTGATTTGTAGGTGTCAGCTTGAATTATTGGGCATAAGTCTCAGCCTCCAATGTTTCATTCCTTAACTTAATTTCTTTGTACCTATCTTTAATATCTTTCTCTTTATCTACAGGCTTGGTGGATGAAGAGACTTCAATGCTGAGCTATTTCTCAATAAGTTGAGTGTTTAATGTAGAGGGCTAGTGTGTTTCTCTTGAAGATGATGGGCCTTTTCTCCTTTCCACCATTGTATCAGTGTCAGTTATTTCCATTCTTCCAATGGTGTCTTCTTGTTCAGTTATAGGATTAAGCTTGGGCCTCTTCCTATAACTGATCTAAAATTGTTCATCACTGGTTTCCATGGCTGAACTAGAACCTTCTTCCTAGGTTCTCTTTGCATTTCTATCTTCATTTGATGGAGTCTGTAAAAGAGGAGGAATATTCATTGGTTCTCCTAGTTCTAGAACCTGCAGAAAGGAACTTGTATCAATATGCTTTTCCACATCAATTAATGTATTCTCTACATCAACTGTAGTATCGTCCATGTCTATCAAAGTGTTTTCCAACCATTCCGTTTGGTTTGAAAATCTCTCAATTTTTGGCCTGGGATGATGTATGAAAGGACCCAATTTGACCTTGAGCCTTAGTTTTTTTATGACTCCATGAGGGTCATATTGCCACATAAAACTATTCTTGAATTTCATCTGTTGCAAAAGTTTATCTACCTCTCATCTAGCTTCCCTAGTATTGCAAATAAAGGGGCCCAATTGGTTTTTCAATTTAAATTAAGTCTTCTTCTTAACTGCAAGGAAATTAACCTCATCAGAGTTTATAATCTATCTAAAGTACTCTAATGAAAATATCCTCATAGGGAGGTATTTGGGAAATTTATAAGCAGCTAGTTAGCATCCATATATCTTGATCTCTCTATGGTCCTGGTATAGATACCAATCTCCCACTTTATTGTTCTTTGACAATTGTAAAACCCTTTTAATTTCCTTATTGATCCTGGGTTGATAGCTACTGGTTAGAATATTTATAACTGGATGGACAAATGAATCAATGAAGTCTTTATAGGAAAACATAGTGGAATATATTTTGATCAATGGTGTCCAAAAGATGACAGATCTTGGATTTCCCTTGGTGTCTAACTTTTGAATGCTAACTAGAAACTTATCTGACTAAAGATATATGAACATGTGAAATAATACTGATGAATACTTAAAGACTCTCTCAGTCGGTAATCTGATAAACTGCTCATGGATTATGTGTACTATGAACTAACCATAGTTATACATTAAAGCAAGAGTATTGCATGGGCAAAAGATAGAAAGGAAAGCCAGGACAACCTCATCAACATGTTCATCTATGGTGTACCCTAAAATGCAGGAGAGCATGGTGATGATTTGTCTGCCTCTCTTAGAAAAAATGGTGGCAACATAATGAGGACTATCAATAGGAGTATGACACTCCTCTATAATGAAGGTTTGAAAAAATTGGGCTATCCTAGGAAGGTCTAACCTGGTATAGAGGTCAAGAAAGGCTTCAATAGAAAGTGAGGTCTCATTTGGGCTTGGTTGAACTGGTAGCATTTTATTAATGGATTCTACAGTGAAGGTGAATAAAACTTGTTGGTTAGGGGTGACAATGGCTCTTTGACTGGGAATGTAGCAAGCTTGGCAGAAGTGAATTATTTCTGGGAATGGGTGTACTTCTGGGAACAAATACTTTGGAAACTTGGACTCCGAAAGGTGAATGCCATCATTCTAGTTTAAGAACTTGTCTTTACTCCAGTAGTGGAGCTTTAGTAGGTAGGCAGGGGAAGTTGTGTCCTTAATTTGGAAGTCTATGTCTACTAATGTAAGGTGGTTGATATCCAGGTGAGGGGTTTGCAGAGTTCTTACATCCAGAGAGGTTTGGGAAGCCATAATTAGGTTTACTGAATTGAATTAGGCTTTCAGTGGTTTCAGGAGTGAGGCTTAGAAGCCCTGGAACATTGGGAGGGTAATTATAGTCCGTGAAATAGGGTTTGGGATATACAGTAGGTTTCTCTTCAATTCAGGAAGGTTTCTTAATTAATTTAATTAATTAACCATTCAATTATACTATGAGTTTTCAACTTCAAGGGTCGTTCTAGTTTTTTCCAAGAATACCTAGAAATTAGCGATTTGGCATGCACACTAGGTTCTATGGTAACTGCAGAAGGTATTGAGGCTTCAACTGTCAATTGGTTGCTTCAATTGGGTATCCGCAACATCTTCGGGTAGTAAAAATGGATGAATTAGTCGTTTAGAGGTTCTGGGTGTCGAAAATGGATTAGCAAAGGTTTACAGTGAAAACGAACGAAAAGAGCGAATTGGGGGTTCTTCGGCCTTTTAACCTATAATGGTCGCATTTTGGCGCGGAAATTATTTAATGAATAGTGGACAGTTTTCAGTTTAGGTGGGGAGATGGTTTTGTGCACCATCGCACCGCTTTTGGATGGCGGGTGGTATTTTTCACTAGCACGCGATGTAACCTGGTGCCGCCACGTAGCAAAATAGTGCCCAGCCAAAACCATGAATCTCGCGTGCTCTCGGTTGTTAACAATTGGGCAATGAATCCACGCGATATGGCTATGCACTATCAGATCTGGGGGTTGGAGATTGGATGGATATCGTGCAGTTGAGTTTCACAGATGGAATTGGGAAAGTGGTTGGCGGGGCCGAGGATTTAACTATAGTGAATTGTAATTAAGTAACCAATAATGTGGGATTTTCAATATAAGCAGCGGGTTAATAAGGTGGGACCATGGGTTATGTGGAGAGTTTTTTTTTAACTCACCAAGAGTTGATGGGTTAAAAAAGGGTATTGGGGAAATATGAAGTGGGGATGTTAATTACGTAATGCGGGAGTTTAGGAAAAACTTAGGATAAAGGGTTTTGTGGTTTTTGAGGGGAAAGGGGAAATTAATAAGGGGGAAATGATATTTTTAATGGGGAATTGGTTTCACACTAGGGAAAAGGGGTTTTGGGAAGGAGGGATGATTTTTGAAGGGTAATTTCTAGCAGAATGTGTGAAACCAAGGGGTAAAGGTCAAAATGAGGGGAAAAGGGTATTTATAAGAAATGAAGGGATAATGGGGGAAATTAGCAAATAAGTATGTGGAGAATATCCTTTCTTTCTGAAAATTCCACCTACACATGAAAAATAAGGTTTATGATGATAAATGTGCTTTTGACTTAGCAACCTTGTGCATTTGCACCATTTCTTCTACCTACCCTAACATTTTCTCTTCATTTTATTGGGTGAATTTGAGCTTGCTGACCCTTTATTTCTTTTTCTTTTGACAAGAAAACTATCTAATTCTAATCTTATAACTTCTAATGGCTCAGATTAAAATGATGAGCTCATTTTTGTTCTCTACCTAACTACTGATCTGCCAAGGTTAAACAGTTTGGCTAGATCTTTATTCTCTATCTATCAACATGAAATTTAAAGCATGAATGAGTCAAGATTAACTATTTGACCATCATGGATTGTGTCACTTTTGACAAGTTGCACACAATCTTATTTTGCAGAGTAAAGTAAAATGTAGCGGCATTTGAATTTGCACAATTTCATGATCTATTTTTATCTTTTTTTGGGGTTCATATTTTTTGTTTTTTTACTTTTTTTAATCTTTTCCTTTCTTTTTGTCCTTTGATTATTCTTTTAGGACATACCCTCTTTACATTTTTTAATTTTTAATATGGAAAACATTTTGCAGAAAAGAAAAAGTATGTACAATATTACAAGACTAACCATAGCCAATTCAGCATTGTGGATCTTATTATTATAGGACCCTAACACATCCAAAGTGTTAGATTGAAGAATAATCATTCTGACTTCATGTATATATGGTAGCACAACTGATCCAATGGCTATAAATTGAATGACATCCATAAATAGCTTGTACTCCTTTGAGAGAACACACATATGTAGAAGTGTATGATTTTAGAGAAGCCCAATCCAACATTGTTTGAGGAGGGTTGAGTCAATTGAAAAAAATGGTACAATTACCTGATATTTTGTAATGTTAGGCCTACTCTTCATGCAACAATATGCATATTCCTTGATAACTGCGTGAGCTGCAAGAAGTTGATTTTCACCTTACATCCAGTCTGTTTTACAAATGAAGGGTAATAGAGGCCTCTAGGTGTTAATAGTGGTGTTGCAACCAACGTTTGGGTCTGCCCTCTTTATCATGCAGAGGAAACCAACTTCCCATCGACATCATATACCTCTTGACCATTCACTGGGTCTACAAAGTTAAAATTGTAAGTGTAATATTCCCAAATAGAACTTTTCCAATATACCACTAAGCTTTCTAAGTTTATGAAAAATTTCCGATGAAGTGTTTAGTCAAAAAGTTTGAGGTCAGAGTGTAGGTGTAATTTCATCGTTTTGGTTCCAAATGAGATAGTATAGGATGGTAACATATCTTTTACAAACATTCAACTAGAAAATACCATGGATATATGTCATATCTCAATGGAATGAGAATTTTCCATTAATGGGTTAACTCATAATTCTGACAGCATTCAATAAAATGGCACACGGTCCAATAAGCAGTTGTTACAGAGCACTAAAATTTAGATTGGAACCTGATAAATACACCAGCAAGAAGACATCCTTCCAGCAACTATAAAGTCTCCCCCAAGTTCCACTTTATTATCAGTCCCGGTCCCTCAAGCAGAACCCAAACTCGGCTCCCCAAGTAAACTGTTATACACAGATTTTTGGAGGTGTACGAACAACAGAGAAATAACTTGGCCTCCTTATATAACTTGGTAGTTGGGTCTCTTTCACAAATTTTTTGACTGCCACTCTGGCTTTATGCCCTTAGGGTCATCTGAGGGTTGAGTATAGGAGAAGTTATTATTTATAAATTATAACCCAATCGAGTTCTGAATTTTTCCTGCAAACAGTGACTGCATGAGGTTCTGGCAGTGGGCTATTATTGAGAATATTTTTTGATTGGAAGGATGTGGATATGAACTTAGTATCTTAATTGATTCCATTTCCTGCATGAAAATAAACAAATTGGATTGAATCATTCGGTTTTTGCGATGGTTTTCTTTATGGTGAATATGTTGAAACTTGTTAGAAGGATAATGATTTTGATTCTCCTATCTGGTTTCTTGAGGCCTCACCCTACAAAGTCGATAAAAAAATTAAGGCCACCTAACTTAGGTTGTGACAGCTGATAATTAAAATAAAATATCGTTGTGAAAGTAGGACTCTTAAAGTAGGCTTGAGGCACTCTAAGGGCCTTCATACATTAGTTGGAGTTGATCATTTAATTTTAGGGTGGAGACACTCATGATCTTCCCTTAAACAACTCCTCATGCAAACTGGTTCTTTTTCAAATAATCATTTCTCATCTCCTATGGGTATTTTCGAATATTAAACTCGGAAATAGAAATATTTACAGAATCATTGTTTTGGAAAACAAGGGTCATTTCAAACAACTCTTTCGATTAGATTTGTTTTAGTTGGAACAAAAAATCTAATTGCATAATAGAGTAGAAAAATGTTACTTTATGGGCAAATAAAATGGGATCATAAATCAGGTATCTGTGTGTGAAGTATAATGACTTGGCTTGGCAAAAAACTAGCTAGGAAAAAGAGTCAAGAAGTTGATATTCTCTTGGAAAAAACATGGCAACTACAATTGGAAATATACAAAAGACAATGGTGGAAATGGGCCGAAATAGTATCTCCATGAATCAGTGACCCGTGAGTTCAACCTATGAGTCTGGTTAGTGGTAAATATGACGTGAAGCCTTTCAATATTAATAAATCATGTAAATTTTCAATTCTTGTGGATCATTTATATATTGATTTCTTGAAGTAGTAAATAGTCTTCACGGGGTCCCATAATACCCAATTTCTTGAATAAAGTCCTTGGATATATTGGGATGTGATTTTACTCCAGTCTTGCATTTTCCTGTGTTGTATAATGACATTTTCCAAAGTGTTCTTCCCCCTATTTTCCAAAATCTCAATATAAGGAGTGGTCTAAAACCATCCTTGGCTATCCTCAGAAAAGTTTGGAGATGGCCCAATAACCTCGAGTAGCAAAATTATCATCTCCTACTCCCCAATTTCAATAAATAATGAATAAAATCAAAAGAAGTTTCTCTTTTCAATCTCAAGATGGGAACAAACCTTCCAACTAATTGCCCCTTATATGCTACTTGTGCTTTATGGTTTTCATTCATGTACCTTCTTTATTTCACCACCTATCGTCATGTCCTCTGAAAGTGTGCCCTTTACCATAAACTCATCCTCACATATTTCCATTCCCCCAACCTCGTAAGCTTGTGCAACTTGGTTTTGTTTGGGATAAATTGTTATAAATTTAAAATTAGTTATCACCAAAGAATTGATAAACAAACTATTTTCTTAAGAAACCTTAAAGTTTTCCCCAAAACTTAATATAACAATCAGTGGAAAATAATCCTTATCTACTTGAATATTTCATCCATCTCCATTTGCAAAGTGAACATTGAGGGCTCTTGAGTTGGTTGTTATTGAGATTAATGAATGCTTGAGAGTTGACATCTTCAATCTCTCTAAATAGAGAATGAGAATTAAAGAAAGTTTTGCAAAAGCATGTATCCTATCCACACCTAAAATTGGGATCATAACCCCCTATTCCCCTGCTACTAGGCATATAGTATAGAGTGATCAGACAGATGTCAATGTTGTAATCCATTTTGTTTTTTCGTTGATGTCTCTGGTGTTATCATACTAGCGATAAATGTTTGATAAATGATGACAGATGAGAACTTGCTGAAATCGACTTTGTTCAAGATGGAGGAATGTTTGGGAAAAAGTAGGACATCAAGTACTCTAGCTTGGCTAATTTTAATACTAATGTGTGTATCTTTGTTGATGCACGATGCTCTTTCTTGGTTTGGAAAATTTTGGAAAAGGTGATTGGAGGAGCATCTCAAGGAATTTTGTTATACATAAATAGGAATAGTTTGGTCTACAAATCTGTTACAGTGATCTTATCCTTGCAAGTTTGATCCCTTGTTTATGACTGGAAATAGTGTTTCCCAAGTAGAATAATGTTCATAATTTGATGTTTCAGCTCCTCCCTTGTGGACAGTGTAAGGAACGTAATTACATAGATCGCTTCACTCCTGGAACAATGATTTTGCTACAATGACCCAAGCATCCTAATCTATTTCTAATTATAGAGCAGAATTCTCAGTTTTTCGAGGCATTCGAGCCTTCCTTCTTAATGCACTAATTCAACCTTAATTGATTGCTTTTAATGCCAAGAGGGGCTCAACCTTCTTAATGAGACTCGTTGGAAAAATATGTGGAGTAAATATGTTGGAACCTTTGACCTCTTGGAAGAAACAATATTGCCCTAATATTTGTTGATTAATCTGCTTGGTGACTGACAAAATCAATGTTTAATTATGAGATAAGGATAGTTATTCGACCTCCCTATTTTATCTTCCCTTTTGTCACCAAGTCAAGGCACTCAGCCTCTTAACTATGCTTGCAATTTGTCCCCCGGCGTGTTGATGAATCACCCCTCTAAAAGATAGATCGTGGACTTGATCTATTGCTTGGACACAAAATTAATTCCAGAACCAATCTATTACTCTTCCCTCTTGGAAAAACGATTATGCTTGGCATCCTCGAGTAAGATGAATAACCCTACAAACTAAATCGTAAAGCCAATAATCTCCTGCAACAAATTATCATCAAGTTTTAAGGAGACAAATCAAATAACCAAACAATGAAACACCAGTGGAAGATCAGAAGTAACCTTCCTATAAATCTAAATAGGGTGGCACTAGAAGTCCACCGAAATTAGCGACTGAGTTTTCTTGAAACTCTTGAAACTCGCTTGAGCTTCTGCTTAATGTCAATTAGAAATCATAGAAATGAAATTATTTTCAATTGAGCTCCCTCTCCTTTTATAATTTTTCATGGAGCCTTCCTCTAGCTTATAGGTCCTCCTCTTTCTTTTATTTATTATTTTGTTGGTGAGGCCCAATTTCCACAAGGAGACTTTTTGCTGCCATTTTGAATAAAATAATATTTTCCTATTTTCTCAATAAAATATTATTTTTCCTCCATTCTCTAATAAAATAACAAGTTTCCTATATTCTCCAATAAAATATTATTTGCTTCCATTCTCCATTAAAATAATAATTTCCCCTTTTCTCCCTCAAAATAATATTTTTCTCCTTTTTATTTAATATCGCAAAAAATTTACAAAACTCCTTGGTCAATTTTTCACTCACAAAATTTCGGAACACTATAGTAATATGCCAATAGTATTGGAAAATACTCATGATATACAAACACCTAATTTTACTCTGAACCAGTATAATTATACCTATCAACAACAGAAATCCCCACAAGGTTATTTTCATTTGTATGCCCATAATATGCCATAATAGGGTTTCAAAGTACACTTCCTATACTTGTTTCTAGGTTCCAAGGCTTGAGTGTACCATCAATTGAATCTGAGGCAAGGTTGGTCGAATCAAGAGACTTGACATTATCCACAGTTTTCCTGTGATGTGCCAAAATGCACCATGGTGTTTTTATCTTTCGAAGATTGTCACAATGTAGTTTATAATATACAGATTTGGATGCAAGTAGCCATGCAGAGCCTAGTGGAAACTAAACAACACTTTCTTCCTAATTAATATTCCAAAGTTTCACATAGCCATTACTCACTTTCACAATGCTCTTTTCCAATAAACTAGTGCAATTTGTTAGACTGTTAGGCCTTTTTGATTTCTTAGAAATGGGTTCCAGTATGTTGGTTTCAAAGTTTATTCCATTATTTTGATAACATATACTACCATATCATTTTACTTCTTGCATTTGTTGAGAAACCATGAGCCACTTAACTTGCAGGACTGGGAAAATTTGTAGTGCCTGTGTATAATGATCCACCTCTTGTGGATTATGGGACTATAACTTCTTTTCCTCCAAAACGTCTATAGAATGGCCCACCTCCATAGCTGAGCAATCCTCAGAGAGACTGCAACCTCCCCTTTTAAGCATATATCTTCCCTTTCCTCAATCATAAACTATAATTGTGTTGTCAGGTAACTGAGTAGAAGGATTTTGGTCAGCAAATAGTGACACTAATTCGTTCGTTGTTGAAAGTGCTAAGCCATTTTTGCAATTGTTTGTCCTATACTTTTCTTCAACAAGAAAAATTCCTCCAAATTTTTCCTTGATATCTCTATCTTGGACTTCGCCTTCAAGTATAAGTGTCATATCTTTTGTAGGATTTAAAATCTTTCCTATATCTTTATTTACCTTTTGGCTCCCTCTAAATGGATTTTTCAAAGCTTCAACTACATCTTGATCCTCTACGGAATTAGCTTCTTCCATGTTTTCATCCTTATCTATATTATCAAGTAAATGTACTAATCCTTCAGTCATGCTTATATCAACATCAGGTTTGTTATTACCTCTTCCCTTCTTAGCATCCCTTGATGATACCCAAGCTTCCAAGAGTTATGTTACCTTTATGAAGGCTTGGCTATAGTCTTCAAATTTCTAATTTGGAAACATTATTTTTCCTAGTTACCTTAGACCTTCTTATTCTGGTTCCAAAATTATTCTTTTCAATATGTTCTAGTCCCATAGCTAGCCAGGAGCATGCTCTGATACCACTGTGATGTACCAATTCTAAATTATGCAAATTTTTCCTTCATAAACAAACTTTTTTTGACATTTTTTTACAAATAGTTGGAGTGCAATAATTTCACCAGACACTTGGCGTGCATAGTGAGGCTAATAATACAACAAGAGGAAATAAGAGGAAATCATTAATTTTATTTCTCCATTCAAAGAGTTGTTACAATATAGGAAGATCAAGGAAACTGAAGCTTCACTTTGTGACAACTTTTGACCAATCTCATCCCACTGGTATGTACTAGTATAAACTGAAAAATAAGGTACAAAATGTTAGCCTCCTTCAGAAATTACGAACCCTTTAATGATGTTTCTCAATACAGAGAATTTAGCCTCAAATTTCTGCAGGAAACATACATACTATCTCACCTTCATAATATGATGATTGATCTCTAATTTTTCCTCCTGAAAACACTGATATATGGTGCGAAATCTGAGAGCATTCACCCTGGAAATCTCAGCCCTCCCTCAGAATATATTATTAGCATATTAGTCTTCTTCCAAAAGTCTTATATTGAACCCCATTCCCAATACATATTTCCAATAAAAAACCCTATTTTTACTAGGTATCCCCTATTTTACTAAATACCTTTTTTAGAAACCCAATACATATAAATGCCCCCATATAACTACAATATATTCGCTCTATTTTTTAGAATTGTAACACCCCTTTATGAATAAATGTTTTGATATAATGGTCAACAATGTAAAGTACCTGTGCACAAAGATTGGATATGTTTGTTATAAAAACAAGTTTCAAGGAATCCACGGGAAATAAAAAAAGATAAGTCTTGAGCCCTAGGTATAGGATTTTATGATTCCTATACATCATGTCTCCTCATATGCAATAGGTGTTCCCTTTGATATGATGGAACCCTTTGCCTCCTCCCTTATTAGCCCAGACATTTTTGAAGAGATTTCTCATGACATTGTTATGCATTAGATGATGAACCCCAATAGGATGAATGTATATTGGGTGGCAACTAGAACCTTAGTTCATATCTGAAATCTAGTAGTGTTAGCCATTAACTTGGTCAATAATTTTTAAATTACTTTTCCACTCCCTGAATGGCCATGTCCAAAATATTCTTTTGTCAAGCTTGGAAGTTGAAGTGGATACCAAGGAATTTACATCTCTGACCCTATTAAATTTAGGATCAGAGTTGATCAGCTAAAAAATTAGTGTGGTCTCATAGACATTGTCTAGAACACTTGGTTGTGTTTTGACACATTGAATTCATGATCTTGGAGATGGGTAGGTTTGAAAGTAGTTCATCATATTTTCCAGACATTCATGTTCCTCTTAGATGTGAGGAATAATATACAAAATTCCCATTGATTGGTTGTCTGGTTCCTTGTTTAGGGAGGGGAGTGCCTTTGATCAAACCTTGTCCACTCTATGTGTTATACATCAGGCAGCCCAAGGATTCAACTGCCATTAATTATAGAGTTGGGGTTAATAGGATCTCTTGTTAGATAGATGTAACATGCCCTACTTTTGTTTTTCTTTTGGTGATACATAGAAAAGGGTAAAAGGATTAATAATTTCTTCATTAACTTAGAAAACTCAAAAAATTGTCTTTTAACCCTATTACCATGCAAGATTGTGGCAAATCATACTAGGTTTCGAGGTTTATTATCCAGGAAATATTTTCCATGTTTGTTATAAAAGCTAGATTCTGAACCAAGAGAAATCTACAGGACATAAAACAAGATATAACTTATAAGGTGTTGAATTAGATTGAATTAGAAATTTATAAAGACCATCCAAATAAGGTGTAGGAGACAGAAAAAAAAATGGAGCCAATACTCATAATAACCCATTTTTTCCTTTGTATCAAAACTTGCTTTTCTGGCTAGGTTATTCTTCCATGATGTAATTTTAGTAACTTAGTTGAGTGATGAGACTTAGGCCTAGTTTATTTGGTCCAATATATATTATATATGTAATTTTATTGCAATGAGGTGGCTGAAATAATATCACTCTCCTAACTCATAAAATATTTGTATCCACCAATTTTATATTCTTGTATATACCTAATATAATACAGAGTGTACGATTTGATTTTTTCTCGTACTTTACTTCTTGTGTGATTGTTCTCATTTCTCTTTCAATTCATGCACATATCAATAAGGTTTATTTTCTTATTTCTATTGTAGTATGAGTTTTGTTTTGGGTTGAGGTATTATTTTGGTTTTTTCTAATAAAGTGTATTCCTATTTATTCAGTTTAATTGTCTTGCATTCAATTCTTTCAATGAGTGGGTATTGGCTACAGGATCCACAAATAGAACAATGAAACTTTTTTATCTGTGCAAGATAACCAATTTTTTGCATACCTTTTCTTGTCACAAGTATGTGATTTGTCTAGGTCTAATTCATTTTCTTGTTTATGGAAGTATCATCCTAAATTTCTATGATGTATGTGGAAAATTGAAATGTTATATCTCTTTATGTGGAGGTACTTCAACATTGGAATGAAAATGGATTTCTTAAAATAGAATATAAGGAACTGAATATCCATTTATTCTTCTTAAAATGCATTGTAAAGAAGAGAGTTTTCCTCTAGTATTTTTACCATTTTATTTGGTAGAACACATGGTAGAGAATGATGCACTGCTCCTTTTCTCATTATGTTTGGAATTTATACCGATTGACTGAGTGTTTTATGTAGCTTCATTTTGTTTTTAATACCAATAACATCATTTCTATTTTGTGTAGTTACCAATATAAATTAAGCTTCATTATACCAATAGAAATTAAGCTTCATTGTGTAGCTTCATTGCTTGTTTTAAACCAATAGCTTCATTTTTGTTTTATACGAATAGTTAGTTTTGTGTAGCTTCATTGTTGTACAATTTTGATCATAAGAGAGTATTAATTCTTATGGTTTATGGAAAATATGGATGAGAATTAGGATTTGGAGATATTGGGGTTGTCTTTGTTTTTGAAACGAATATTTTTTAGGATGTAAATGAATATGAAAGAAGAAAATCAAGTGGGTACATTTGGTTAGATACATTGGAAGAGGGTATAAATGACATAGTTTTAGAAACAATTCCAAAATTCCATTTGTTTGAAATATATGACATTTTTGGTAGGTACGTGGAGATAACATGCAAAAATGATACTATGGAGTACAACTAGTTAGTGGACTTATTTTTATTTTTTTGACTCACAAAGGAGAGGCAAGGTCAAGATGCAACCAATCAATCATTATTTTAGTAGGAGGTTTACTTCCTTTGGACCCTAAGGATCATGGCATATTGGGGCATGTTACCCACCCACATGTATGGGTAACCATAGGAGAATTTTTTTCTCTATGATGCAATTTTCTAGCTAGTTGTCATATATTATTTATTATATGTTTTATTTTTCTTTCCATTTGTTTTCACAAGATATCTACAACTTGATCTTTTTAGATTGTAACTAATTAGATGACATGATTGTTATTAAGTTCCCAAGGTGTTTGTTTTATATGGTGATATTTTATCGTTTTTGTGTATACAGGTCATCTGACGACATTGTGGCCACTATCGCCCAATTGAAGAAACGTGTTTGAGTTTCTTGATTTTCTGGGAGGGGGATGGAATTGACATAGCTGATGTTGAGGTATATGTCGTATAAATATTTTATAGTCTACTTTAGTTTATATTCTAGTGTTCATTGTATTTCATGTCTTATACTCTGCATTATATCTTCTTTCATTTCAGAAGAGGAACTCAATATTAATGGTCAAAAGCAAGAATTGAAGAAAGAGGAGAACAATAAAACTAGAGCGGCAAATGTAGAAAGAGAGAGAGAGAGAATAGAATTGATTTAATGATACCCTTAAAGACAATACCTCACATGAGACACACACAGAGACTGATGATCAAGTCTTCAGAGTTGGTGAATTCACCTACAATGCCTTGGCAACACAATGATAATGTTTTGAAGTGGTAAAACAATATTTCATGTTTAAATTGTAGTCCAACCAATATTAAGTTGGAAACGTGTATGAAATTTCATATAATATAATTTATGTGGTTGAAATTATTTATAGTTTCACTTGACATTATTTAGTATTGTAATTAACATATGTAACTTTGTGTTTTCATATTAAATGAACATGCACATTATATGACAATTTTCTAATTTAGTCACAAATCATACTAACTAATTTATGTTGATTAATAATGAACACATACAGTCAATCTAAAACTAATAAATTAGTAGTTTATATTGATTAATGATGAACACAAATAAAATGAATATACGACTAAATTAGGCATTTGTAATTATTATTAATGAAAGTAAATGAAATGAATATAAACTACTAAATTAGTCGTTTATATAACAAATATGAAACTACCAAAAAAGATAAATGACTACTACAAATGATAAATTTGTAATTAAAAATGACGACTAAATTTTGCATATATGCAACTATTAGTAGCTAAATTATAGTATCTTATAACGAGACCAAAATTTAGTCATATTTCTTTGGTCATTAATAGGTTTCAAACGATGACTAAAATTTGCATATATATGACTATTAGTAGCTAATTTACAGTTTCTTATAACACGACCAACATTTTAGTCATATTTTTTTATCATTAATTGGTTTTCTCTGGTGATCATAAAGTAATATATTTTTTTGTATATTTAGTCATTAATTATGACAACTAATAACTAAACAAATGACTAAATAAATGACTAAATATACTACTAGACAATTAAATCGAGACAACCAATTAATGGCTAAGCTAAAAAAGACTAAAAGTTGGTCGCATTATAAGATACTCTAAATTAGCTACTACTTCTCACCGACTGAAAAATGGTCATTTATACCCAAAACTTAGTCATTTTTAGTAACTAATTAACCATTTTGTACTAGCGGTTGTTGAATTCTAGATCGCTCTTGTAAAGATGCAGCCACCCGAAAGTCCCATGTCCATAAGAGTCGAGCACAATGGTCAGCACCATGACCAGCGGTTTGCTGAGGCAATCTGCAACATTATTGATGCTACCCTTCTTGTACTTAATGTTTAAATGGAATTGTTGCAGGTATGTGGATCATTATTTATGGTGATTGTTTTGCAACTTTCCTTGTGTCTGTATGAACTGCATGAGCTGGTGGTTTGTGTGGATGACAATTTCCTTCCCCGTAATGTAATGCTTCCATTGTCAGAAGGCATGCACAATGGAATACATCTCTTTTTCATAGGTGGGATACTTTCAGACTGTGTCTAAAAGTGGCTTACTATGATATTCCACTGGGTGCCCCTGCTGAGTAAGAATTGCACCAATATCGTAGTCGGAGGCATCTGTCTCAATCTCAAACGGTTGATGAAGGCATGGTAATGTGCGCATTGATGTAAAGCAAAGGTGATGCCTCAACTCAGAAAACACCTTCTATTGGGATTTAGACCAAAATAAATTTGCTTTTTATCCACCCATTGTGACTTGACTTAAAGGACAAGTGATATGAGAGAACCACAACATGAACCTATGGTAGAAATTGACAAGACCCAGAAAGGTTTGAAGCTCTGTTAGAGTGGTTGGGGATGGCCAATACTGAATAAATTGTATCTTGGCTAGGTCCACATGCACACCTTGTTCATCAATTATGTACCCCAGGTATTAAACCTGGGTCATACCAAAAGTGCATTTCTCCAAATTGGCACACAATTTTTGTTATCGCGGGGTTTTAAGAACCTGTCAAATATGGTGGAGGTACTATTTCCAACTCAAGCTAAAGATCAGGATCTCATCCAAATAAAATACCATGAATAAGTTGGTGAAGGGCTACAAGATATCATCCATCATCCTCATGAAGGTTGCAAGGGCATTCATTAACCCGAAAGACATGACCAACCATTCAAAAAGACCCTCCTTATATTTGAAGGTAGCCTTCCACATATTAGATGGTTCAATTGGTACCTGGTGATAAACAAACTTCAAGTGAATCTTGCTGAAATATTGCCCCCTTTGGCCTAGTCCAAAAGGTCATCAATTTGTGGGATTGGATACCTATTCCCGATAGTGATCTTATTTAGCACCTGATAGTCAATACAAAGTCTCCAAGTCTCATCCTTATTTTGTACCAACACGATCGGGCTTCTAATGGGTGATGAACTTGGCTTGATGTTCCCTTTCTGCAACAACTCCTGAATCTTCCTCTTGATTTCATCATTCTCCATAATATAGCATTGATAGATCAACCCGTTGGGTAGTGGTGCTCCCAAGGTCAGATCAATGGAGTGCTTGACTTGACAATGTAGGGGTACCCCTGTGGATGAGGTGAAGATGTCCCTGTACTCCTCGACACCCGTGTCCATCTATTTCTGGCATGCAAAGGAGCCCTGTCTGGAGGTTGTGGATGTGGCTAAAATATTCTTCTTTCCCTTAGTGAGAATCATAAGGAAGATAAATTTCCCGATCTGAGAAATGATCTTATTGAATTGCTTCATAGTGATCAAAGAGATGGCAATAGGCGGTACTACCTCTAGTATCTTGTATAACATATTGCCCAGAGAAATAATAACAGTGCGAGGCCTAGAATCATACACAACATGAAGCTTCCACAAGTATGGTTGGCCTAAAATACATCACACACTTCAAGAGGAGAAACATAACATAGTACCTCATCTGCAAGGGGCTTGGTGTTGTAGGGAAGACGACACTGCTAGTTGATGCAAAGATCTCATTCTTGGTGAAACCACCCGACGGTGTACAGTTGTGGGTGTGGTGTTGTAGGTAGGCCCAGTCGCTTCACAACCTCTGTTGAAATGAGGTTCTTTTGGCTTCCATTGTTGACAATGAACTATATTGGAGAACCCTTCACCCACATCTATGAGTCTAAGAGCTACTCTTGTTCCTCTCAATCTTCACGCTCAATCTTCTGGATCTTGGTGATGGAAACGGTGGCACTGGGCTCCGCATCAATATTCTGCTTCCCTTTTTCATTCCCCTTGTCAAGTTCTGACTCATAGTTGGGACATGCATTTGATTCAGAAGCTTTTAGCTTGGCTACTAAGACTGCTTGGCTCAACACTCACTTATGTTGTGAGTGGGGCTCTTATGGAACTCACACCATTTCCCTTCCTCCTTCTTTATCTTTGTGATTTTTTTCTTTTCTTGCAACTTCGGCGGGTTGTCCTAGGTCACCTCGCCTTGGCTTTTTCCTTTGTTTTGTAGTTTTGGGGTGCCTTTCCCTTGCTTCAGATTCGTATATCCAAAGTCTCACTTATTATGTTTAAATTTCTTCTCGATCTTGACATTGTAATGATAGGTGATGTCAAGAGAGGAGATGTCTAGGAACTCCATCTCGTCGTAGATCTACTTTTGTAGACAGACACAATGCTTGAGTACCAAATTCCTCTCAAAATCCTTGATACATAACTTTGTATGAAGGGTATAAAAATATTTGTGAACTATGGCATGTCTTGGTCCCTTCCCTGCCACATCGTGGTCCACTTTATGTATTTATCTTCATAGATCTTCATAGGGTAATATTGTTCCTTGATGGCATCTCAGAAAGAATTCTAAGTGGGTGCAGTTGTGACTAGAATGTTGGGAAAACTTGTTAATGCTATGCAATCTCCCTCATCAATATTAAAAAAAATGTGTTTAGGATCGTCTCAAATTAACCAAAATGTGAGGAATTATGTGTCAAGTATTGAGTGTCTTTTATGAGAAATTCATGAGGTTAATTAGTTGTTTAAAACACATATACAACAAGTAAATTACAGAGAAATAAAACACAACAAACTCATAACACAAAGCTGATAAAGGAGTTCACCCCTCCTGGGCTACATCTCCTTGGATTTGCTTCAATGGCTAGGCCCTCTTTGGATTAATGGTCAATTCTCTGATTACATGCACCTGCAGTGCTCCAATGGCTTTGCAACTTGCTCCATTGGATTCAAAAGACCCAAAAACCCCAAAAATGACTTTCCAAGCTCTCCAATTAGACTTTAGCTGATTTAGGCTTGACCTCCTCTCCTAGTGGCCCTACGCTTCCTTAAACTTCAACGTAGAAAATTCACATACATAAGTGCCTTTCTGCCTTTGCAGCCTATTCCTTTGTGTTCAAAGCATCCAAATCATCTAGGAATGACTCTTTCTAAGCCAAAATTGGTCGAATAATGAAGAAGTTATGGTCTCTTCAGTTTTCCCTAGGAAAACTCCACCAAATCTGGAGAAACTCCAGTTAACTCTACCAAATTTGGAGTAGTGCCAGATTTAGCAGATCTGCCAAAAATACCGCCAACTTAATCATTGCTTAATTAGTGGATAATCATGGATTAATTAACATAAATTCCACTTAGCGTGTTTAATGGCGCGGTTAGCACTTAATGCTGACTCTTGGTTCCGGTGTTGGTCACATGCTAGCGGTAAGGCTACCCTAATGGTTTCGGTAATCACTAGAGGTTAATGTTGGCGCATTCACATGTTGAGGTTAAGGTTAGCACCCACCTCCTAAACCTTCGCCGCTTAAATGTTAAATACAAACCAAAACGTTTATGGTTAAGTCATGTGGCGTGGCATAGTGGTGGAGCGTGGAGCTTATGCAGGTGAGGTCACGAGTTCGATTCTGCGGACTTGAAAATAATTTTACCCGACCTTTGAGAGGGCACGTGGCGGCCTCTGGGCTTGCCACGTTTCAGCCTCTCATTGGTCTGCCTAAATTACTTTGACCAATCTGATGCCGACACTTGTCACATCCCAATTGAGCCACCTATGGGAATATTCTATGAATATTCCCTGGAATATTTTTTTCGCTCGAGGGCTTCCTCAAGCAATATTTTGGAAGGATCTCCTGCTCTCTCATCTTTCTTTTCTTCCACTATTGGAGGCCATTAGGGTTTGTGAAGTTGGTCTTACAGAGGTTCAACCAGTTTGAGCCCTAACTCCTTATACCCTAACCTCGTGGGGTACATGCAAAGAAAAATAGAGAAAGAGCAGAACGTTATTATACCATTGATCTAGACATATATAGGAACACAAAAGAATACAAATATAAATATAAACATCAAGATGTAGCAGAAATAAAACTTCATTTCATTAATATCAAAGAACTGAAATATGCTTACGTACAGAATGGAAATAAACTAGCTCGGGCGATGGAAGCTTATCTCTGAGAAGAGATATGACAGCTACATGCCTATGAACTGTGTTATAATGAGGCTCAAGGGCCTTTTTATTATTGAACAATAAGGGAAAACCCTAAATGACCAAAACCCTAACCCCAAGAGATGGAACGCCAAGATTTTGTGGGCCTTGTTGCGGTTAGTTGGGCAGCCAACTTCCGGGTTCATAACTTAATCATATGATCTCCATTTGGTGCATATGATAGCTCATTGGAAAAATCTCTTTGAGTACTACAGGATTTGTCACAGGCCCTTGCCTTTGCCTATGGAAATGGCCCTTTTCCTTGCCTATGCTAATGGGCCTATTGTGGACCTCAAAAAAACATTGGTTCAGGGGTCAAAACAACTCCGGAAGCTCAAGACCCGAAAAACTACCAAAAATAGTAAATGCTTCTATAATCAAGGAAACGGATGAAACTGACTAGAGGTCTAGGTGGAATAGGCAGGTGGCCACCAATATCACCTAGATCAATGAGTGGTTATAAAGGCATTCTATCGTCGTGGGTCGCCTTGGTGTCTTACATTTGGGAAGATAGCCTACATAGAGTAAGTGTGGTTTTGGCAGAATATACATGGCAAGGGTGCTTAGAGGAGACAAAAGTTTTTTTTTAGTTAGACAAGGACAGCATTGGGAGTTTGCAGGGTTAGACTGCCTACCTACTCAAAAAACTCTTGCAATGAAAATGACTAGTATAATACCCCTTTTGGGCCTTTTAAAAAATATTGTTTTAGGGATGCCACGTGTCATTTTCTGATTGGTTGGGCTAACATCATGATGGCATACTTTTAAGGGGTAATGATGTCTCCATATGTAGTGATGATGTTGTGGAGGCAGATTACTTATGTGGTGGTTGATGAAGCAGTGGCATGGTGGCTGCTGATGTGGTGGCATCATGGTGATGTGGTACGTGGTGGTCGATGACGTGGTGGCGCGGTGGCCCCTCCCCCCCAAGTGGTTTTCACATGGAAAGAAGGGTTATTGGTACACCACCCATGGGGATGTGTGGCCATTGGTGGCCTACAACATGTCCCCAGGCACTTTTTATCACATCACCTACAGGCATTAAAATCTGAGTAGGGTCAGTGATGCGATGTAATATGCATCGTCAATCATCGACCACTCCAAGTAGTTGGATTAGTGTGGTTGCATCTCCCCCGCCTACGTCGTGTTGATGTCGAGTTGCATAAGTGAATCCTCTAATGATGCTCAAGTGACATCATGTGGCCCAAAATGTCATGCTAACATCATCCAACACAAATGCACACTTTGGCTTGAAAATCAAAAAATTTCTTGGTGAACATCAGCCTCCTATAGCTTTTTTTGAAGTTCCTTTGGGTTTGTGATCTCCTGAGAGGATCTTTCCACTAACATAGGTGGAAAAAGAAATGTGAACCCTAAGCAACTAAGTTAATACATAAACAACTTGAAGTCATAACTTCCCCATATAAACTCCATGTGTCGCATTTGTTGAATTATTTTCAAGCATATTTTAAGGTTTACATATTTGACAAGCTTGACAATCAAAATGTCAAGCCATTGTTAATCACCAAAAACACATGAGAAGTACCCCAAAAATACATTAAAAAAAATTCAAAGGACATAGAATTGATACAAATTTAACAAAGTATACAATTATTTCTAAATGGATTAACAAAGTGTAAAATCATCTCTAAATAGATGGTAGATTTGGGTGGCCACCCATATCATATCTATCAGAAACAACATTTAACCCTCTTCTTAAAATATGTCCACTTATCTACATCTCCATAAATATATTTTTAATAGAAAAAATAAATTTTAAATAAGTAAAGAATACTGAAATGAATAAGGGGTTCCATTTGCATCTCTCCATAAATATATTTTTCTTTCTTGTTTTTTTACGATGATGAAACGATAATTCATTGGAGTGATACCCGTGAGATTTAAAATCAATTGAAAAAAATAACATCTCGTTATACCAACCATTTAATCATCCCATAAAAAAAACTCCTCAATAAATATATTTTTTAAAAAAACAAATTTTAAATAAAAAATACCAAAATAAATAAGGGATGGTAACATTTATGAGATCAAGATACATCATCCTTATTTATTTATTTTTGTTCATAATCTTTCTTCAAAATAGTATACACTTAACATTGGTCAATGATGACGCGAAGATATATCTTCTAGGCCACTTTTCCTTTTAAATATATTAAAATTATCAATGCCGTGTTTTGCATTTGCTTTTGGTCATTGGTGGTATCATATTATATTATTTGCTTTTCCTTTCCATTTTAATAAAACTTAAACATTTACCATTGCACACATGCATAGATGCATATGGTTGGCCTTAAACATTTACGTTTACCTTTGATCATCATGATATCAACCCAATAATTTCTGTCTTATTTTAAGTAAATTTAAAAATTTTAAATTAATTAATTAATTAAAAAGATTAAAATTAAATTCTCAAACTCAAATAATCAATTAATATATATATATTATATATATTCCTTCCAAGTTTAATCTTGTTTCATCAATTAATAATATATATATATATAATTATATATATATTCCTTCCAAGTTTAATCTTGTTTCATATGTTCGGTCTCATGAATTTTATATCAATTATTGACGTAAATGCTTTCTTTCTTATTTTAAGTAAATTTAAAATTTTTAAATTAATAATTAATTAAAATTAAATTCTCAACTCAAATAATCAATCAATTTATATATAATATATATATATAAATATTCCTTCAAAGTTTAATGTTGTTTCATATGATCGGTCTCATAAATTTTATATGAATTATTGACGTAAATGTTTAGTACTTTTTTATTTTATTAACGCATATTCTAATAAGGTCATGTTTATTCAAAAGTTTAATTTTGTTTCAGATCAGTGTTAATAATATTTTAATTAATTACTGATACAAAACACGTATCTTATTTTTTTAATTAATCATATACGGCTATTTTTGTGACCCGTATACAAACACGTCTCTTATTTTTTTTATTTTTCAATGACATAAACACGTATTTTATTAGTGTTTTGAACCTGGGCTAAACCAAAGTGGTTAGGTAGATGATTTAGAAAAAAAAATAGAAGTATATAATTTTATTCGTAAAAATATGAAAAATATTTTAAAAATTTCGATCATAATTTTATTATAAGCGATATTTTATCTCAATTGTGATATTAACTTAAAAAAAATTATGTTAAGGGTTGGTAAGGTTTAAAGTGTAATTTTCTTACAAATTTTATAAATTAGCTATCTCTAATATATGGTTCTTAAATCAAAAGCTATTTTTATAGTTTAGCTACTCCTAAATCATGGTTTTTTAAATCACAAACTAATTCAATAAATCACAAATATTTCAAAAAAAAATTAATTAACCATGACTATTTATATATTTTTATTTTATTGGTATAAATTATTTTCCTTTCTGATTTTCCACGTTTCTAAAAATTATAATAATCAAGAGAAAATATTAAAAAAATATGATGTGGAAACTTAAAAACATTTCAAATTTAAAAACTAGCATGTAATTAATTATGAAAAATAAAAAATTTATAGAGATATTATCATTGGTATAACAATCGTCTATTTTCTAGATTTATTAATAAAAAATGGTACTCAATAAATAAAAAAAATATGTGATTTAAAATTAAATTATTTAGATTTATAATAAAATTCAAAGGATTTATATCTCAATTATTTAATTGTAGTTTATTGAACATATATTTGTTGAATGTTGATTTTGGGTTTTTATAGTATTAAGAAATTACCTTTTTTATTTTTCCAAATATGTTTGATACACTTTAATTTTGATAAATTGATGTTTCGAAAAAAAAAAAACCAGATTATATTTATTATTAATAATTTTTCCCACACTTTATGTGTTTCAAAATACATTAGAATTAGGTTAATTTTGTTCATAATAATTTTTCACCTAATACATTATTATCCTGAAATCTATCAACTTCCATGTTATTTCATATTTTCAACCACTTATGACCTTTTGTGATCCATTAGTTTTAGGTCGATTATGCCTATACTCTATTTTTTCACTGTATATTAATTTTTCCCATAGCGCTATTAACCAATACGCCATTTAACGTTCCCTTCTATAAACATTTTTTGGAATCTGTCAGGATCAAGTCAAAATATATCAACTTGTTTCTATAGTCATGATATAGTCGAAACCTGATACATCAAACAGTGTTTATGTTAATTGACGGATTTTAGGATTTGTTTTTTTTTTATCGGTGAAACTAGCTACTTATATATTAATATGTACAACAAAAAATTTTACATCCTATAAGCTCCTGCCCATGGCCACAGGAGTAACCATGGGTGACATTGACCGTTTCATGAAATTTCCGCGCAGGGCAATGTTAGCAAAAGGAACAAAATACTTGACCCTGAGAGCTATTCTAAAAACACTTTGATGGCCTGCCCAGGGGCATCTTACAACATATATATAGCCCGAGACACACTGTGACAGAAATTGACCAAGACCAGACACACTACCTCGCGCCTGCTGCGTTCGTGAAGACCGCCCGCAGGACTTGGTTCCGAGACACATGACCAACATAACAAAAACATGAGATTGAAAATTAACCAGACCCCCGAACCCAGCATGAAAGGACCCGACCTGAGAAAAGAAGACAAAAACAAGAGAGCATTGAGTGATCTAGTCCTCGGTCTCTTCCTCCATGCTTCTGCTGCCGCCGTCTCCTTCAGCCTTGCTATCTCCCGTGGCTGGTGTACTTTGCGAAGGGATGACTGAATATGATATAGAGTTTGGGGGTGAGGCGGCAGACTTGCACCTCCAGAAGTGCCCACAGCAGTGGATGACTCCCCCACAGAGCTTTTCCTTTGCCTTTCTCGGAGGGGCTCCCAGAGTTGACGACTCCCCCAGAGGGAGTTTCCCCTTCCCCTGCCCTGCGACTTCCCCACCAGAACCAGCGAAGACCCATCATCATCCACCTCAGGAGTTTTAGTGAAGAGCACAGAGATGTGTGCGTTGACCCCTTCTGCGCTCAGAGCTGCCCAGTGAAAACACAACCGAACCGAAAGCTGGAAGACTGGGTGCCATCTCAACGGAATTGCCAACTTCCAGGATTTGCCTTGCAGGAATGGGTTGGCTCCCCCTCGGCGATGGCAATAAAACACAACAGCAATGATGGTGTAAGTTTGCTGCAGGTGGGCGGGGGAAATGTCCATTCCATTTCCCCTCCTGCACGGCATTCTCTCCCACCATCGTGACTCCGGCTCCCCGAAACAGTATGCAAACACCTTCCGTCTCTTGCCACCTCCTCGATACAGCCAGACAGAGCTCCAGAGAGCGTAGACACAGGCAAAGGTGCTCAGGGGGGGACCTGTTCTCACCCTTGCACTTCGCCACTCTAATAAAACATAAACTATGAACATTCCCTAAACCACAATGCGCTGCCTTTGCCGGCCAACACTTACATTTATTCTCATGCCCGTTTCTTGATAAGTGATCCACATTGAATGCCTTACGCAGGCCTGCCATCATCTTCAGCTGCTCCATTAAGGAAGCTCTGGAGCGGCTCGCTTGAACCAAGAATCTGACGGCTTGGGTCATTAATAACCCCGTCCTCTTCACGTGGCAGCGAGTGCTTGTCATGTGGCACCCTGCCGTTAACCTTCGAGGCACCCGCATCCGGGAGACGGATTTTAGGATTTGTTACACCTAAGGAAATTTTTTATATCTTTATGTTCCATCACCAACTTTGGCCTCTAAAATTTTGATATTTAGAATCGATCTGCAAGTAGTCCCACCCAACTATAAACATTTTTTACAATCTGTTAACACTGTATAAAAATACAATAACTTTGTTTTTTTATGTCGAAGTATCCCAAAAGCCAATAAAAATATTGTATGGCAAATAGATATTTGAGCAGTAAATGTTGTTATTTCGAGAGTTCTCTGTATTTTAGCTTGTAAACTCATGAATGGCCCAATACTTCATATGTAACATCGTGATAGTTTATCGTGGATATCAACCTCAATGATATTTTTGTTTAAGTGATGGTTCCAAAGTCTGCTTCATTCGTGAGACTAAAGTGAACATTATAGTGCGAAGACATTCCATATCTTATTTCATAATAATTGTTTTAATTGCATATGACTAATGGTCATAGTTGTAATAACTTCATACCAAATTTGAATTGCAAGGGAAAATATAAAGGGAATGATTTTGATTCAAATTCAATGTTTTTGGTTTAACTTACTACACCTCTAGAATAGCATTTTGAATGAATTTCTCATTCTTCTGTCGACCTTCATACACTTTGCTTTTCCTCTTGCGCTCTAATTATTTGAAACTGAAAACTTCCCTTAGCGCATTTTACCAAATCCCGCAGTTATTTCTGCTAAGTATATATTTCACATAT